>JARJCV010000007.1:0-518488 GCA_029281435.1 Mycena haematopus
GGTCGCAGACGTCTTCGAAAACATCATGCGCATCGCCGACGACACGGCGGCCTCCCGCGGAACGTAGTGCACCATTGTCTGTAGAATATAGTGGGACTTTGCCAGTAGATCATGTATTTCTATGACATAGGGTATTATATGTATCATTATTATTGGACATATGACTTTGGTTTGGTAAGATGGTGGCAGGGTATTATTTTCATGAATCTTAGTGCATTTTTGCGGGCGGGGGACTCTACGGCGTCAACGCTGTCGACAGTGTGATGGTGCCTTCGGCGCGCCACGGCATAGCGCGCCATCTATGATGGCATCGCTAGCGTGATATCAAGAGATATAAGAATTATTGCTCGCTTTCCTTAATTCTAGTAGATAAAAGATATATAATTGACGATAATTAAGCGCTACTGCACATATAACGAGAACGGCGCTAATTAGAGGTGGAGATCGACTACATCTCCACCTTTAACTACAGCTGGTAACTGGGCTCTATAGGTGCAAAAGAGTGGGAAAAATTCAAATTTTCACCTCGGCGCTAATGTTCACTGGAATCCGCAGTCTTGGGGTTGGAAATAGGCCGAGGGAGCTTTTCTGGCCCATTCGGGACATGAGGAAGGCTAACCAGGTGTTGAAAATGAGAAAATTAGAAGAGGGGAAGAGAGAGAAAATGATGAGTGTCGGTGTTGGCCGGATTAGCTAAGATTATGTAATAGCCGCGCTACACGATCAAGACCCCGTGCTCAACACAAGACTAGCCTGTATTGTAAATTATGAATATAAACTGTTTTACCCCCCAAACTATACGTGTCTATGACTGGAAATTGAAAGATATTAGATGATGTGAGCCGCTATCATACTACTGTATCATTTCGACCAAAGGTTCACGGGGTGTCACCCGTCACCTCAATTGTTCACTGAACAAATAGTCGCCAATCACGCCAAAATTGCCTTATATGGAAGTCCGACGAATGCCGGCCCGAATTTTTTGACATATTTTGCCTTTTTGGGATGAAAAATTGAAATGTCACCGTCACAGGTAACAAAATTGTTCAGTTCACAGGTCTCTGTCACCCGTCACCTGAACCTTTGGTCGAAACGATACAGTAACCTGCAGTGGCTACTGACAGCTACGAGATGCTACGGTAGCCACCACTGAGAGCTACGGGCTGCTACGAGACACCTGCGTGGGGCTACGAAGAGCTACCAATAGGGGGACTAGCCTACGGGGTTACCCCAGGTACTGATGCTACCAGACGCAACATAGCCTTGACTTTTTTCCTGATGCATGAGCTTGCAATTTTTATCTATCATCTTGGCACGACGTAATGTAGGTAAAAGATGTTTTGCATTTTGACGAAGTTGAATGAACTGACCCTTGACGTCGGCCTACACTCTGCACTATCTAAGCTTCCTCGCGATGACCTATAGCATATTTCCCACTGTCCCAGAGTCCCAAAGTAATGGATGCTTCGACGCATCTCCGAAGCTGAACTTCTATGGGCGGAAGAGGGCTCGTGAGCCGCCTTGGTCTTTGTGCCAATTCAATTCAAGCCTCCTTTCACGCCCACGGTTAGGTCAGAGCCGGAGTCGTCGACTTCGACATCAACTACCACCCAACGAGTCACTTTGTTTGAACTCGACGTGGAGCGAGGCGCAAGACAAGCGCGAGAAAGTGGCCTGTGTGGCGTTGCTGAACTGCAGGAGATCCCTCGCCCAGTCGACGTTGGAGGTTGTAGATTTGCCAGAAGACGCGTTGGTCAGGATTTCAATCGCTACCGTGGTTCAGAAGTTCAAACTCCGACGGCAATTTCCGGAACTGCTTCTCAAAGGAGGAACTTTATACGGAGTACCCCGGGAGAGTATCAGAAAGATTCTGTCGGCTCAGAATTTTGATTGTTCATTTTGTAATAATTCGGAGGTGCATTGCTGGTGAAGCCCAAGTTTAGGGGGTTACTCACAACCAATCCCGTTGATCGAATTCGTCAAGATTGCCCACCACAAGGCACGATTCAGATGTAGTTTCGTAGAACCAACCTACGACCAACGGAGGATCAAGGTTCGTGTCCACTGATTATATGAACAACTGAAATAAAAAACCGGGAGGAAGCCAAATCATGAAGCTGAAGTGAATCTGCCAAGATACGTTCGCATTGGAGGACATCCCTCAAGTTGACGACTCCGATGGTGTTTCCTCACATCACGCAGCAAAACATACAGTAAATGAGACAGGAATTTCAAAGTGTTCAAATATACACGAATTTCAAAGTGTTCGACCTCGGAATCATGTTTCCAACCTTGGCATCGATTTGCCAACCTTCCTGCAGGCGCTGTCGCCCACAATGGCCAGTTTTCTCATTGGAATCGTCATAGACAGGGGAAGAATCGTGTCACTCAGGCGTGATGTACGGGTGTGACACCAATAAATTGGTATCGCATGAATCATACAAATCGCAAGCCAAACCCCATCCCCTTCCTTCTTCAAAACCCTGTAACAGCCTAAAAGGTCACCGGTAAGGCTGGATAAAAATATGAGTATATTAGAATATAATCCATTATAATCCTAAAGTTATGATTAAATATCGGCCGGGCATAATTTTAGGCTCTGAGATTATCAGCCATTACATTATGTTACAGTATGATTATATTACGATATGGCCGCCGTATTTAATCATAATATTAAGGCCCATCTAGGGCGATTTTATCGAGAATTCTGTGCCATATAATGGTTTATGTTCCTTCCAGTGCAACAGAATAAGTTGATACACTGAAACGATGCTAACAGACTTATGACAAGCCAATTTCAGCCCATGTTTGATATTGTTTAGCCCCCAAATTTTGGGTGAACTTGACATATGAACATTCAAAATCATGGGAATATGTTGAACCTTGAATGAAAATTGGTTTTGAATGTGTCTATGTAGCACCCATCTCGACTCAACCAACATTCAGATTTGAAAGCATTGTGGGCCCATGCAAACCAAAATGTGTGATGGTGCCAAGCTGAGGTGACAGCAAGGTTGAAAGAGCATACTTATGTTATCAAACCAGAAACAATGGCTCTAGGGAGGTTTTCGAATAACTTGAAGGTGGGAAGCCAGAGAAAAATTCAGATAGCAGAAAATTTAGATTAAATACAATTAAATACGATTAAATTAAGATTATAATACATTACGATACCCTTATGATTAAGTATAGGCTCAAACCTTAAGATTATATTATGATTACAGTACATTATGGCCGGAGGGTGTATTTAATCATAATGTTCCAGCCTTAGTCACCGGCACTCTCACATTTCCTTCTTCTGCATCGGACGATAACTTGACCAACCACGGCTCAAACTAACTAAAGCTTCCCACACCTCGAGAGTAACCAAGAACCCAAATATGGCAACTTCCTTTCACAAATCATCTATTAGACCCATCTCCATTCTTCATAGCCTGTGTCGGCAGCGCCCACAGCCCTCTCTCCATATTAAATTATTCTCTCCATTTCGCATAGCCATTTCTCTGTGCCCATAGCCATTTCTCCATTTTACATTGCCTTTCGGGCTGCGCCCATAGCCATTTCTCCATTTTACGTAGCCTTTCAGGCAGTACTCACAGCCATCTCTCCATTTTACATAGCTTGTTACCTGTGCCGCACAGGCTTTAGTTTTGTATAAATACCCCTACCTACCCACTGTAAAAAGAGCGACCTTATCCCGCCCCTCTGGCTATTCGAAACTTTTATCCCCCGTCAAAGTCTCTGATCAAACAGCTCACTTCTTGTAATTCTCCCTCCGGTCTTCGTAAAGATCGAAACCACCTGAACCGTAATTTTCTTCTTAGAATCAGCTTACTTCTTTCTTTCTTAGGTACCTAGGTCCTTGACGGATATTCAGCGGAAGCTTGCGTCCAGCACGTACGTTCCTCAGAAACTGAACCGACTCTTGTGCATTCCTCCGTACTACTATTTATTGGAACGTGGGTGATCTGACATCGCAACGGAACACATTCGACTTCGAACCCCACTCAATCACGTATTGTGATTAACGATACATCTTATCGATACGTGATAGTATTATTATACGCCGTCACATCTGGAGCCCACCGCGAGGGGGTTCTATTGTCGTCAACTAGCTCTATTGCGTGTTACGATCATCACAAACATTTTACCGCTTCACACCAACTACGACTGTTCTCTATCACACAACCCTCACAATGACTACACCACCCGCTCCTGCAGCGACGCGGCCTCGCAGCCGTATCGACATGCCACCCTTACATTCGAGGGGTGCTCCCAAGAAATTTACTGGTCGTCCACATGACGTCATTAAGTTCCTTTCCCACTGCGACAAATTATTCACCCAGAACAATGTGCATGCCGACCTCGAGAAAGTCGAGTGCATGACCGAATATTGCTCGCGCAATGTCATCCACATTCTGGAAGGCATGAAGAACTATTCCAAGCCGAACTGGGCCGTCTTATGCACAGACATGCAGCGCATGTTCGACGCAGACAAAGACTTGCAACGCCACAAGACCGGTGATCTCCGGAAGCTCACTGAGAAATGGCGGAAGACTCCTATCAAGAGTATGAGTCTCTGGCGCAAGTACCTCCGCCAATTTACCACCATTGCGGGATGGCTAGTCCTCCACAAGCAGATTGAACAGAATGATAGTGACCGATACCTTTGGCGCGGAATTCACTCGCACCTCAGGCATGTTATTGAGAACCGCCTCTTGGCCAAGGATCCCAAACGGGATATGACCGTAGCCTTCACTGAAGACGACATCGTTGGAATTGTAGATGCCAAATTCAAGCGCGGGCGTTTTGATGCGGACATCGACTCTGATGACGAGTCAGATGACTCCGAACTTGAGTCAGACTCAGACCAATCCGATTCGGAGTACACAGACTCGGAGGATGAATTTGACTACAAAAAGAAATCAACCAAGTCAAAGAAGTCCAAGCCGATTGTGAAAAAGAAAGCCAAACAGACCCGAGAAGCAGCCCTAGTATCTACCCCCAAGCCCACTTTACCGACTCCACCCAATCCGGATAATTCCAGTGAAGTCGGAGATCTGGTCAAGCAACTCAGCAGAATGAGCATCAACGACCAGGACTACTGTATCGTTTCGACCAAAGGTTCAGGTGACGGATGACAGAGGCCTGTGAACTGGTACCTGTGACGGTGACTTTTCAATTTTTCATCCCAAAAAGGCAAAAAGTGTCAAAAAATTTTGGTCCGGCATTCGCCGGACTTCCATATAAGGTAATTTTGGCGTGATTGGCGAAGAATGAACTATTTGTTCAGTGAACAATTGAGGTGACGGGTGACACCCCGTGAACCTTTGGTCGAAACGATACAGTACAATTATCTTTATTACCGGGCAACCCGTCTTGATCCTCTCGTCGCCAAGTGCATTCGCGCTCCCAACCTCATAGCCAATGAAGCACCTCTTCCGCCGAACAATTTCCGTAATAACCAATATGTCGCACCTCCCCAAAACCAGTTCGGACAGAATCCGAATGGTAACCAAGGTCCTCCTCCTCGACCGCCGGGTGAGAGAACCTGTTGGGGATGTGGAGACAAAGGACATGGATTATGGGAATGCCCAGCTATGGCAGAACCCATTAGCAAGGGTGAACTACGTCGTGGTGATCGTGGCTTGGAATGGAAAGACGGATCCATGCTTCGAAGATTTAATCAGCAAGGCGAAACTCTTCACAAAGCATATCTTCGCCAACGTGCGGAACATGTTGCACCCGCTGCTGCCATTGCGCAAACCAATCTCGCTTACACCGCAATGACTTCCACCAATCTCAGTCACACTGAAAATGATGATGAACCTATCCTCCCCGTATTTGTTCAATCCATCACCTCTGACGAGGAACTCGGCAGAATATTTTCGGTCACCCGATCCTCCGACAAGGAACCTCGTCCTGGTCCATATCATGTTCCCCAAGGGAGCAGCCGCCCAAATACACGTGCACATGTCCAGAAATCTGGCATCCCACTTGAAGGCATTCCAGATAGTGTGAAGGCCACCAAGAGGCAAGTCCGGTTCAAGGAAGAACCTGACACACCGCCTATTCATACCCAGCAACCAATTGACCAGATTGAACACCGGGTCGATTTCTCACGAGATGACCTCATCATGGAAGACACTGAACCGGTTCAGGATACCGATCATGTTCTCAAAACAGCAAATTCGGCTCCGAAGATGTCAAAACGTATGGGTCCACGGCAATCAGCTGTCTCCGCCTTCATTGATCCAAAGGAGATATTGAACCAAGTCTTAAACACCAAGCTCGATAACCTTAGCACCGGCCAACTTCTAGCTGTCTCTCCCGTTCTCTCGAATGCTTTAATCGAGGTCCTCAAACTCAAGAATGCAGGACGCACCATCGCACCATCGCACCTTATAGAACAGATAGCAGAGAATTCAAACAATGCACCGGTTGCATTGTCCATTGCGGCACCACAGTCAATTGTTGCAGCAACTTTCATCACTCGCGATCGCCAAAGGCTCATTCGGTTACAAGTCGTAATCAATGGGAAAACAGTGTTAGCAATTGTGGACACGGGTTCCATGCTCAATGTTGTCTCCCGTGGAGCTTGGCGAACATACATGTCACATATGTCAATGGACATCACCCGGCATATTAACATGGGAGACGCAAACGGGGGCCAAGCACAGCTTCGCGGATATTTAAAAGATGTCTCAATGATTATGGGTGGCGTCGAAACCACAGCCAGTTTTTGGGTCGGAGACAAAGTCCCTTTCGAAGTCCTTCTAGGACGCCCTTGGCAACGCGGAAATTATGTTTCCATCGAAGAACGACGTGACGGAACCTATCTCGTTTTCAAGGACCCCGACTCTGGAGAAAATCGTTATGAGCTCCTTGTGGATGAAGGCGATGAAATGTTGGATCCAGTTTCCAGCATTGCAGAAATTTCCTTAAACGAAATGCCTGGCACCTACATGATGCAAGTTGTTGAATCACCAGAATCAATAAATGACGACTCGGACTCCTCTCTTGAGCCCGCAAGCTCTCACTCCGAATTTGAAGTCATTAATGATTACAAGGACTCCGAACTCGAAATTCAGATCTTTGGTGACGGTTCTTCGGATACCACCAGCTCGGACACAGATTCCGTCATGTCCAACAGCCCATCAATTTCTTCTCTTGGCTCATCACACCTATCCATGCCCAATCTCGAGTCTATCCCCCCTTCCCCTTCATCATATGCTATTCATCCACCACACCGGGATCAACCACCTAGCACCTTGAAGTACAAGAGTCCAATCTGCCCAACTTGCGAAGTCCTAATTCACTCTGGACTCTTCGAGAATGTAAATGATTGGTCCAAGGAACTTTGTGCATTCAGCCAGGATGCAAACTACCTATTGCAAAATATCGCAGAATGGGTGCATCAATCGGACATTCAGGACATCACCATTCACACCTACTACACTTCCTTTATCTTCCTTGAAGACTGGGAAATTATTGGACACCCAGTGGAAGCACCACATGCCACTTATATCCCTTTGCTGTCTGTGAATCCACTGCAATTCTGGACACTTTACCCTTGCCCGGAGCTTGGAACAGAATCTGCAAGGAAGATAATGCAAGGATTCCTTGTTATGCATCCAGAACTTGTCTGGCTTGGGATGTTCTTCAGACTTACCCCCCGGGCATTTGTGGAACGTGTCACAGCATTGATCGACAGGCACCGGCATTCTGTTGTATCACCATTCGTTGCAAATCCTACAATGGGAATCACCGAGAACAGCCTTGCTTCGGAAGATCAAAGTTCTGATGGAATTTTTGATCTGCGCCGAATTGGGACTAATCCCAACTTCTTCCTCCATTCTATCAGGAACCATATCACCGGACGCCTCTCAGATCATGATATCTACCTCGTATCATTGTATCTTCAACTCCGACCTCAATTAATTCCCCATGCAATATATAATGACCAAAATCCAATCCAATTCCTCCATTCCATTCTCTGTCTCCTCCAGCACCTCCCAGAATTTTCAGCAGTATTCACGGGTACTCTACCGCCCTCAAACCTCCTTTTCAACGTCTCCTTGGCTCCAATTTTGAGCCCAGGGATGTCTGATGCGCAAGAAACAACAATGCCTCCTCCTTCTTACTCTCCTCTTTATTCTCCGGGTTCTCCTCGCTATCTCCCATCCTCTTCTCCCAGCAGCACCAGAGCGAACGCGACCGAACTCAATCTGAGCTTGTCCGACAATGCTCCCGACTCCCAGGGTCCTTATACTTCGACCGGGCATTATTGTATGCAGCCGTGTCGTATTGGGGAAATTATTTCCTTTAACGATGTCAATTCAGATCCTGGTGATTCTGCGGACCCTTCTGCCGATACAGTGCCGTCTCCTGGGCTGCCTCTGCCGCAGTATTTTAGCATGACATTCGACAACGACCTGGGAAGCGAATTATCAATCACACCTGTCCGCATTTCCCGTCCCATTCGTCCGATGCCCTCTAGGACTCTTCCGGCGATCCCTACGCCTCATCGCTCCCCTTCCCCGGTTCCTAATCACCCTATCGAGAAGCCGAAGCTCATCACTCGTGTGTCGAACGGGTTGCGGGAAGGGTACGCTACGCGCAGCATCCCATTCAAACGTACTCGGAACATTCCCCGTCCCACTGTTTTAACCTCGTCCGCACCTTCAGTTCCTATTTCCGCAGTTCTATCTCCTGATCCGCCGGAACCTGCCCCTTATTTTTCACCTCTCTGGGCTGCACCGTTCGCCATCACTACCAGTGACCTTGAAAAAGCGATCCAGGTTGGGGCAATGGCCTTCAATTTTTCTGCCACATATCGCAGCACGTTCCCTGCCTACGACCCTCGTCTTCTGTCCCGAGAGCAGGCCAGGCGCGACGATAACCGTCCCCATGACTTTATCGAGACCTTCTACAATGACCAACGAAATGCCCGCCTCCCGAAACTCCTTCTTCTATTGCTGGGACAGCAGCACAATCTGGAGACCATTAAACATCGCCCGCACAGTTACCTCCCCGGAACGAATGTCCTTTGCGAGTTTCTTGGTGTCGGACAACACTGCGAGTGGGAGACCTTCATTACCTGCTGTTATGAAGCGATTTCGTCTCGTCTTCACGAGCCCGGCGTCAAGGCTCTCATCACTTTGGCCCCGACTCCGATCCATTTCGAGGTCATTCCTTTCTCTCCCAACTACAGGCGTCATCCGGACGACCTCTTCGTTCGCTTCGCGGCTGTAACCCGTCAGTTGTTGCAGTCTTTCTTGCGCACCGTTCTTCGCTTGTGCGATTGCACTTCGGTCCTATTTCGATCGCCTTTCATTCGTGTCTACGACGATGCGTTCGCGGTTCGAGAGAAATACACAGACGATCATAAGATTCCCGACACATTCCTCACTACGCATCCTCCAAAAGCGATCCTTTACCCGGACGACAACTTCACCGCTGCTCCGCTTGTCTGGCACCCCTACCTCCATAAATTTGAAGTTGACTTCCTCCGTCGTGCCGCCACCGAGCTGAGGGTTGCGCACCCAAACACCCGCTTCCACATCCTTCAAACTCTCATCCACGACCTCATTGACCTGCCATGCGCATACCAATTCGAACTGTCGATTCTGTTCGTGTCGGGCACTCTGAATCAGGTCCCGCGCATCGAGGTCTTCCAAACCGTGATTGATTTGGGTGACATGGATGGCGTCGAGACCCCGGACGGCTTCCGCAGCCGTGACTACGAGGACTAGCTCGATTAAACTTCGACTCCTCTCCTCTGCTATTCCATCCACACATCCTCCGAAATTCGACGAAATCTCCTTCGCAAAAATTCTCCGGTTCTCGCGGCTGCGTTCCCGGGGTTCTGTACCATCACTCCTACCCTCCCGCTTCGTTCGATCGACTCAATCTGCCCTGTTCCGAATCCATTCAGTCCTTCCTCTCCTTTCCTATTCCAACCACCTCTGCTCCGAAATCTGACGAAGATCCCTTCCCAAAAATTCTTCGGCACTAGCGGCTGCGTTCCCGTGGTTCTGTAACATCACCCCAACCTTTCTGCTTCGTTCGCTCGACTCTATCTATCCGATTCCGAATTTATTTATCATCTCTCTTCCTCTACTCCCCCAAACCACTGGTCCATCGAAATCCAACGGAATTTGTTCGGAAAAATTCCTCGGCACTAGCGACTATCTCCTAGGGGTTCTGTACCATCACTACGACTCGCCCGTCTCGCTCCATCGACTCTCTCCGTCTCGTTCCGAATTTATTTATCAATTCCCGGCTCACATTATTCCTGTGCCCTGCGGGCACTGGTTCTCTCAACTCCCTTTCGATTTCTACCATTTCTACAATATCAGGCACACTACGACCCGATTTGCGACTCGTCTGACCCCATCATTTCGTTCTCCACTTGTACCACCACCCTGTATGGTCGTAGCAACCGACCTTAAACTTTGCTAATATGCTTTCCACCACTCTACCTCCTCACATCCCTTGCACCCCCTTGGTACTTATCAGTCTCCTACTCCTTGTTACCTCCTTTCCAACCTTCATGTTCGAGCTCTTGGCCCGCTACGGCGTAAAACTGGCAGCCCATTTATTTATGTTTCTTGTATGTGCCGGTACATACTGCAATCCATTTGTGACTGCAAATATGGAGTTCCCGTACTCAAATTCGACTCACCTAGCCTCAAAACTGCATGGAACTGGACTTTATCCAGTGAACGTTGCACAAATCATTGACGAAACGTGTTCGCATCACTCGGATCAAAGCTCGGATCACGGCATCGAATGTTCCGAAGTGCCAGACAGCGCAAACAACTCCGCATCTTCAAATTTCGATTCGGAGACCATGTATACATCACTAGCAGACTTGGAACTTGAGGATGGAGATATCCTGCTTCCAATGACTGTTGATGTGCATGGAAAGGCGGAAGTTTTGACCGCCTACAAGAAAGTGGGAGTCAAAATCAAACCCTTAGCCCAAGCATACCCGGAATATGCCCGGACCAGGAGGTCTTTCCCAGAAGACCCACTCCTATCTCTGCCCCCATTACCTATGCATCCACCAGAGTTTATTCCCACCAAAAAGCTCACCAGAGAACAAATGGATTTTCTCAACATCAATCATAATGGGTATCTAACACCAGACGAAGAAAGACTTTTTGAACACATTATGCACCTAAATCAACGTGCATTGGCCTTCGAGGAAACCGACAGAGGAACCTTCCGGGAGGACTACTTCTCTCCCTACATTTATCCCGTCGTTGAACATACTCCATGGGTGTTCAAAAATATTCCCATTCCCCCCGGTATTCTGGATAAAGTTATTGAGCTTCTCAAAATCAAGATTGGTCATGGGGTCTACGAAAATTCGCAGAGCGCTTATAGATCGCGTTGGTTCTGTGTTTTGAAAAAGAATGGTTCATTACGATTGGTTCATGATCTCCAACCGTTGAACAAAGTATCGGTCCGGGACGCAGGTGTCCCACCCATTCTTGATGAATTTGTTCAACCGTATGCAGGTTGCCAAATATTCACCGTCTTTGATCTATTCTGGGGATTCGACGCACGAAAGGTCGACCCCAAAAGCCGTGATCTCACCGCCTTCATGACACCTCTCGGTCTCTTGCGCCTCACCTGTCTTCCTATGGGATTTACCAACTCCCCAACCGAATTTCAACAATGCATGGTGTTCATTTTACAAGACGAAATTCCTACAGTTGCCAACATATTCATTGATGATCTCCCAATTAAGGGTCCCAACACACAGTATCCCGATATCAATGGAAAGCCAGAAGTATTGAAAGAAAATCCTGGAATCCGACGATTTGTGTGGGAGCATGCATGTGATGTTCACCGCATAATGCACCGAATCGGTCATGCCGGAGCAACCTTCTCAGCCAAGAAAACCCAAATTGCACGTCCCGAAGTACTTATCGTGGGGCAAGTTTGTAACCAGACGGGTCGATTACCTGATCCCGATCGAGTTGAGAAAATTCTCAACTGGCCTCCACTAAAGGATGCCAAATCTGCTCGCCGATTTCTTGGACTTTGCGGTGGTGTCCGCAATTGGATTGAAGGGTACTCAACCTTAGTGAAGCCACTATCACAACTATTTCACAAATCCGCAGACTTTGTCTGGGGTCCTGCACAAGAGGAAGCTTTTGCTACAATAAAGCGACTTGTTACTTCAGCACCCGCCTTGGTCAACCTTGACTATTCCTGCGATCGAGAAATATATTTCTCTGTCGATTCCAGCCCATACGGAACCGGTTTTATGTTATCACAAGAAGATTCAGATGGACGTAGGCGCCCCGCACGCTATGGTTCGCTTCCGTTCAATGAGCGAGAAGGCAGATATTCACAACCGAAGCTCGAACTCTATGGATTATACCGAGCCCTCCAACACTGGCGTCTCTATCTATTCGGGATCAAGAAGCTAAATATAGAAGTTGATGCCAAATACATCAAGGGCATGTTGAATGCACCGGATCTGCAGCCAAATGCGGCAATCAACCGCTGGATCCAGGGAATTTTGCTTTTTGACTTCAATCTGATCCATGTTCCGGGAAAAACCTTTCATGCTCCCGATGCCTTGTCTCGGCGTGAACTTGGAGAAGGCGAAGTGGTCGTTGATCATGATGACTCATGGCTCGACGATATCTCTCTCCTCGCACATGCTACCGAGACCCTGACTTCTGATTTTCTATCCTTCTACACCAAATATACCAATCCCAATCTTCCGCCCTCATCCTATCCTACCGCCCCAGTTTATGTTAACCAAGTTTCACCCCCTTTATCTCCTTTCGATTCCGTTTTGTTTGAGATTCGTCATTTCCTCATCACACTCCAACTTCCCATTTTCCACCAACCAGATGCAGCCCGGCGCCTCCAGGCGAAGCGCCGCTTCCTCAAGAAGGCTTCCGAATATTTCATGAAAGGCAACCAGATGTTCAAGCGCAATGGAGATAAGATGCCCCAGCTGGTAATCTTTGACCCAAGTCGCCGTACAGAAATCATGAAGCAAGCACATGATATGCTTGGACATCGGGGTGAGATGCCTACTCTAGAAACCATCCGATTACGATTCTTCTGGCCGCATATGCATACCCAAGTTACAACCCATGTTCGTTCCTGTCATGAGTGTCAGATCCGCACCCGGATTGCGCTCCACGTCCCGTTGACAGTCACAATTCCCACAACTGTCTTTGCCAAGATTTATGTTGACATCATGTTCATGCCAACTGCTCGAGGCTTCCGATATATTGTTGCTGCCAAAGATGATTTATCCGGCGTCACTGAAGCTCGTGCTCTCCGGAGAGCCAATGCGAAGTCCCTAGCAAAATTCTTCTGGGAAGAAATTTATTGCCGATACGGAATTGTTCTTGAAGTCACAACAGATAATGGTTCAGAATTAAAAGAAACATTTGCACACCTCATGTCGACCCTTGGAGTCCCACATGTGAAGATCTCCCCATACAATTCCCGTGCGAATGGTGTGGTCGAACGTGGCCACTTCATTCTTCGAGAATCCATTATCAAAGCCTGTGAAGGAAACATTAATTTGTGGCCTCTCAAGTTGGCCGCAGCTGTATTTGCAGACAGAGTAACATTTCGCCGAGCTACAGGCCAGACACCATATTACACACTCCATGGATTCCACCCTATTCTCCCTTTCGACCTAACCGAAGCCACATACCTTGTTGAAGGATGGAAGGCACACATGAGTCCTTCTGACTTGTTGGCACTGCGCATTCGGCAGATGGAGAAACGTTCAGTGGACATGCACCAAGCCGCCTTGCGCTTACACGCAAGTCGGATTCATTCAAAAGAAGAGTTTGAACGTCGCTACCAAGCTAGATTCTATCGCGAAGTTTACCATCCAGATGAATTGGTGCTTGTTAGAAACTCCCGCATCGCAAATGACTTGGGCCGTAAAACCAAGCCCAAATGGTTGGGCCCATATGCTGTTGTTCGTCGAACCAAAGGTGGTTCTTATGTCCTTAGAGAACTATCCAGAGCACTCAGTATTCAAGGCATCTCCGCAACCCGATTACTCCCATACATCTCCCGTGATGACCCACGACTGGCACAACTCGCACACGGATTTCCAGCAGACAATGCAGTCGACCGAATTGATCCAACTGCTCAGGATGAGGAGGACATCTCAGAAGACCAGGAAGAAGAGCTTGCTGAGATGGATGAGGAAGACCTATAATGGCCTTCTTGGTGCAGACCGAGGACGGTCTTATTTTCCTGTGCCCTGCGGATGTGACACCAATAAATTGGTATCGCATGAATCATACAAATCGCAAGCCAAACCCCATCCCCTTCCTTCTTCAAAACCCTGTAACAGCCTAAAAGGTCACCGGCACTCTCACATTTCCTTCTTCTGCATCGGACGATAACTTGACCAACCACGGCTCAAACTAACTAAAGCTTCCCACACCTCGAGAGTAACCAAGAACCCAAATATGGCAACTTCCTTTCACAAATCATCTATTAGACCCATCTCCATTCTTCATAGCCTGTGTCGGCAGCGCCCACAGCCCTCTCTCCATATTAAATTATTCTCTCCATTTCGCATAGCCATTTCTCTGTGCCCATAGCCATTTCTCCATTTTACATTGCCTTTCGGGCTGCGCCCATAGCCATTTCTCCATTTTACGTAGCCTTTCAGGCAGTACTCACAGCCATCTCTCCATTTTACATAGCTTGTTACCTGTGCCGCACAGGCTTTAGTTTTGTATAAATACCCCTACCTACCCACTGTAAAAAGAGCGACCTTATCCCGCCCCTCTGGCTATTCGAAACTTTTATCCCCCGTCAAAGTCTCTGATCAAACAGCTCACTTCTTGTAATTCTCCCTCCGGTCTTCGTAAAGATCGAAACCACCTGAACCGTAATTTTCTTCTTAGAATCAGCTTACTTCTTTCTTTCTTAGGTACCTAGGTCCTTGACGGATATTCAGCGGAAGCTTGCGTCCAGCACGTACGTTCCTCAGAAACTGAACCGACTCTTGTGCATTCCTCCGTACTACTATTTATTGGAACGTGGGTGATCTGACATCGCAACGGAACACATTCGACTTCGAACCCCACTCAATCACGTATTGTGATTAACGATACATCTTATCGATACGTGATAGTATTATTATACGCCGTCACACGGGTTAGAGACGTGACATCCGGATTGCACTAAGAAGTTCTGAGGCTTAAAGAACTCACGGAGAAGCGCGTAGAACGTGGTATTAAGTAAATCGTAACAATCGCAACACTAGTTGAAAGACTTTATGAGCTGGTTGTAGGCCGACCCATCAGGCATGACAACCGTCTCCTCCACCAGCTTGTACCCCCGGATTTTGGGGATGACGACAATCCACAGCGCCCAATATAGGAAGGCGACAGCGAGGATCCCAAGGCCTACAGCGCAGTATGTTGCATACCAGAAGCTCACATCGCCGCCGTCCCGCCCACCTGCCGGTGGGTACCAAGGCATGACGAGCAGGAAAACATTGACGAGACACGAAAATATGAGGGCGATATTCCTGTACGTACATACACAAGTGAGATTAGTTCCCAGTCAATGTCGACAAACTCACCAAGCGTGGTACTCGTGTTCTGGGAGCCCTTCGCGGTGCCTTTTGCGACGGAGGATGAAAACGGCTATCGCGGTCGCGAAGCTAAACACGTTAGCCGGATAGCTCTGGAGATCGACGACTGTTCTGCGTTAGTGTTCTGTGAGTGAGACGCAGGGAGCGAGCGGACGCACGGAATGCGAACGCATCGCCGGCTGGAGGTGCGATGATGACGATGATGGTCAGGAGCCATTTGAGAAGAATGGGCATTAGTGGGGTTCCGAAAGGTCTCGTTGATACCCAGAAGGCAGGATAGGGCAGGATGCCTTGCCGCGCAATTTCACGAATAACGCGCGACTGCCCCTCTAACGTCGCGGGGATTTCAGTGTCTTTTTTTGTGCGAGTGTCATGAGTGGGACGTACGGAGCACTGCCATCAGATTTCCGAATGCGCTGAGCGAAACAAGCGCTGGGAACACCCGCGCGCCTGCATGGCGACCGAAAACGTTCGTGAAGAAGAGGCCAGCGACGAGGGTGCCGGACTTTTTGATCGTGACAGCTGGGACTGCGGCGAAATACGCGACGTTGGCGAGCTGAAGGAAGGAGATTAGCACCGCACGATCATGACCAACGGTGCAAGGCGGACATACCACATAGAGCACAGAGACTAGGCCGAGCGCAGCAGACGATGCTGAACGCACAGTCTGGATGGGATTTTCGATCTCATTGATGAGGTTGATGGCGTTGGTGTAGCCCGTGAACGAGTAGTTGATCTTCACGAGAGCGTTGGCGATATTATTTCCGGATTTAGTCGAGCCCGCGAACGAGTTGTGGAAGTTCGCATGCGGATCCTGGACCTTGGTGTGGCCACCAAGAACTACGAAGCCGGTGATTGCGATGAACACGAGCGTGACCGTTTTGAGGAAGCCGACCAAATTGACGAGCTAGGAGGAGCTGAGCATCGCGGCGGAATCTTATACGCTCCACTCACGCGCAAAGACCATTTAGTTGACAGGAGGACTATCGATGAGGCTACAGTGTAACCTGCGACGGCGACCCCTCTCGTCAGCCACTCGGTGGGACTGCAACGAACAAATAAATTGAGTATTCCAAATACGACGATGATCGGACTCAACGTGTCGTTTCCAGCGGCGTAGAGAAGGTAATTGGCGAGAACAATCGAGTTGCTAGCCGAAAATTCCAATATGACAGTAATCGCCGCAAACGCTGAAAATGTTGATTTGGAGATGGATACGCAGCGGGGGACAATTGCATACCCGCCGGAAAGAAGTATTTTGGTCTCCGGTATGCTTGCTCGAGGTAGACTACCTATCATCAGACGTAAGGCATTACAGCCTTAGAGGGACAGATGGATAGCTCACCTCAGCACCCGCTCGGTGAGGGAACATGGACGCAAGTTCAAGATACAGAGCTAGGCCAGCGTAGGATATCACAATCCCAATCTATATTCTCTCAGTCGAGTGCATGGATGAGAGGTTTTACTGACCAGCCAGAAGATCAGAACCAGTCCCGGGCTTCCGAGGCCCTTGAGCAAACTCCCCGGTGTGGAGAATACCTGTCAATAGTCAGTAAATGCGGTGGATATGAAGGGAGGAGAGCGATACTGACACCTGTGCCAATCATGTTGTTGCTGGGAGTGAATGAGATTCGTTGTAGTGGATGAGGCAGAAAAGCTGCTCACATATTCAAAAAGACCACGCTCAGCCAGCCAACCTGTCTACCGAGGGCCGATACGGCCTCGGTGGGTGCACCTCCGGGATTGGAAACCACTGAGGCTACGTCGCTGGCGATTTCGACGCCATCCTTTTCGGAGCCATGCTTTTCGAAGCCATGCTTTTCAGAGGCTGCGTCGGAGTGAGGGGCGGCGACAGACATACTGGTGCCAGTGAAGCGTCGAAACCTGATGTGCCTTTTATATAGAAAACTCGTAACGACCAAGAGATAAGGCGTGAATTTGATGGAAGTCGCGCCATTGGCTGCATGAAAGAACTTCTTGCACGATAGGCATCTGCGGAGCAAGGACGACCTAACGCGGGAGTAGGTCAAGTCCGTGAATGTGAGTATAAGAGGAGGAAAAGTCGATTGGGTAATGGGCTACCGCGTCGAAGTTGCTGCGGTGTGGATGGCACCATTCAACGCAAGAATCACCAAAAGCACCCGTCTTTGAATGCAACGTTATGGCGGTGATAGGCTTCTTGATGGCCGCGGTCGGAAGAAGCGTGGGTCGCTTCTTCGGATCAAGCCGCCCAAGCTTGTGATTCTTGTGAACGTTGTGCGAAAGGCTAGAAGTAGTTGAAAAACAGTAGTAAAAGGTTAACCAACTTCATATTGGCCTGGAGAGAATTATTTCCTCGAATTGGCGTTCCTGAGCGGGAGCGTGCCGTGTGATACTACCTACCTACCTACCTGCGTATTCCTTCCGGGTTTCACCCGAGATTATGTCGGAAGAGCGCGGATCGGATATTTTCGGCAACAGCCGGGACATCATCCACGCTCACGTGCACTCCCAATCTCTATCCGGGATTACCAGATTGCGACCCGTGCCTTCGGCACGCACAGAAGTCTTTAAAATATGTTATGGCTCGTCGCCGGATGCTTCGTTCGACAGCTCGCTGCGCTCGCGGCCGAACTCGCACCCGACTCGAGCAAGTCACGGGAAAGTCACGTTTTCCCGTGACCTGCACATGACCTGTCATCCGTAGTGTTTTCTTATATAGGATCTCCGGCGGGATTCCACTGCCAAACGGAGGGGGAGCAAGTAGCGCTCGGAGAGGAGAGACCTGCGAAAATGATCATCCGAATCGAATTTGAATCGAATCCTAGTCTCTTCTATGATGATCTGCAAAGAGAGGACAGGTTACGGGCAGATGACTTGAGGTCAATATTTTGAGGTGGCGTCGCAGATGAAAGTTAAACCAGAAAGCTTATCCGCAAAAGCGACATGAAGATTTGAGACAGGGAAGCGGAGGGAAGCGGTGTTTGCCACTGTTTCTAATTGCTTACATTTCAAGGCTATCGGCTTCTCACGCTTCTCATCCTATCATGATTCATCATGTCGCATCCCTTTCTTGTGGTCACCAATGCTCCACATCGCTACCCACAGACTTCTCGCCTTAATGTCAATGATCAAGTCTTCATCTACGGCGGCATTTCCCAAGAGCGAAAGGAATGCTCGCAGTGCTAGGACTGTCAGCCGCTGTCTCTAAATACGCCCATTTCAGCGCAGCGTACTGAAGTTGGGCCGACCCCAAGCGGCGCACGAAAGCACGTTCTCCAGAGTCAAGAGCGCGCATGTCGCACCGGCAATATCAAAGAATTCCGGACCGCCCATATACATAGGTCGACGCCAGTGAATGCAAAGCGAACCCAAAACAGTGATAGCTTTGCCACTTCGTCACATTTGCTTGCTAATATTTCATCAGTTTCGGGTGAATAGGCTGCGCCAAAATTTCTCTGATTTCCATGTCTATGGCCCGATCGAACGAAGTACGCGGCCACTTTGGGCTTAATTTCCATTTTGCCTTGTTCGATGCAATGACTTACACGCGGATAGTACCGTTCAGACATGTTCTTGTAAACCCTAACGACCTCGCTCCTGCGCTGCGATATTTTGGGCATCCTCAAGACGGCGGAACAAGGCACGGTGATCTGGACCCACGACGGGCACCTTAGTCTCACTGGCATTTTCCTCTGCGAAATGACTGCCTTGTGGGGAAGCGCGTTAATCATTGATCCTATCACCCTTCATTGAGGACAATGTCTTCTGCTTCGGCCTGCTTCTCTTGCACCTCCAAAGCTTGCCGAACAAGAAGAACATCCGTCTCTTCTTCCCAATTCGGAAATCTCGTCCGAATCAGGCAATTAGTTGCATCATCGCGCGCTCGGTCTGCAAAGTACAAAGCATAAAATAAACGGTCCTAAATAAGCAAGTACCTTGTTTACTAGTCTGATATTTCCCCTTGTGAATCTATTCCTGGATCCGCTTATTAGGATGCAAAATTCGTCTAACGTTTGCCTTAAACCCCCGAGTTGTCAACTCCTGACATTTCCTCCTCGCCTCCCACTATATATCTCTCGTCATGCAGTTTAGAATCATCACTCTCGTTGTCTCCCTCCGTATGCCGCCTCACTTCTTTTGATTCTTGCGATTGACGAATATATTGCTAGTGGCCATTGCTGTGTCCGCCGCACCCGTGCCTGAATCTGGCAAAACCTTGGACATCCTCAACCGCGAAATTGTATGTCTCATCTCGGGTTTCTATTCCTCCCTGTTCCTGATCAGTCGTAATTCCATAGGAGCATGCACCACTCGTGAGGACGTCGGAGGTGACTCTTGAGCCCGAGCCCGAATCTGGATCTGAATCCGAATCCGCAACGGAGGAGATCCGGGCGTGCAGGATGTACACGTGTATCTGGTACGTTCGTTTCACCATCCCGCTCTCTCAAGCTGTTTTTGACCCTCGCGCCACAGAATTAACGTCTGCATACCCCCTCCCCTGCACACTAAGTACTTCTCTCGACCACCGCCTGCGCGATTCCACACTCCTTTCTCCCCACATTCTTTTCAATCACATCGGAACCCTGTTCGCGTCTGTATCCCTAGCTCGCTTTACCCGTTCGTCGTGATACCTGCTGGGCTGTGCCCGGTTCTGGATCCTGTCTATACACTTAACTCACTCCACATTATATTCATGTTGGTCCGACATGCAGTACATACATACACTTGTCTCACCGTAATCTGCCACACAATTTACCTAGGACTTTCACCTACAATATATGCATGTATTTCCCTGTTGTATGCATATATTCACGATGTGCGATCACACTTTGTTCGAATACGATAGGCGCGCTCGCGCGCCTATTCTATTCCTCGGCATCATTGTTATATCAAAACTCACTGAGTACCAGGGGGTTTTGTTCAAGCCAGATATCAATCCTCCTCGCGTGTAGAGAAAGCTGTTATACTCACCACGAGCCCGAAGACTACAATATGTTGTGTCACAAATCGTTCGTTCCACCCAATTTCCGTCCCTGTCCGAACCTTTAAGTGGAATCTTTGCTTGATCTTATCTTGAGAAGTTGTCCACGGACGCAAAAAACAAACACAAAAAATGATCCGTCTCCCAAGTCCAATGAAGAAGTCCCCCACAGTAGATCTAGGCCTTTCTTCTCATCAATCACTTCAAGGTCGCGGTTGTAACGTATCCTTGACCTGAACAGTCAATAGAACAAGCGACGCCATGGCTTCTTCTCCGCTGAAACGATGGGATGGATGTCAACTAATGTCAACCACGACGGTATCAGAATCGGCCGTGTGTTGGAAAAAATCTTCACGGGCTGTGCCGCTTGTGCACTCTAGTGTGTACGTCGTCCAAGCGACCTGAGGCAAACGCCGGCGTGCCTGGTACCTGGAAATTAGCAAACGCCCAAAGATAGACTTAATGGAGACGAAGATATTTTGCAGATGGCCGTCTGTCATACGCCATTTTTAGGAGAATCTTTGGGCCAAGCACTAATCCTAGAATATAGAACGGGGACAGTAGGGCGCGCAATCCCGCGGTCGACCAGGGTTAGAAGCGTCATCGTAGTACATAGTTACACAAAGCATAAAATAATAATGATAATATACCCTTCCCAATTATACTCGGGAGGTATTGTACGTTGTCCGTGCTCTAGTTCAGGGATACAACCGGCGCCCGTCTGCCTCAGAGTGCGATCCCCTTCCGCAGCTTCATCTCAATCACACTCCCATAGTCACTCGCGGCATCCCCAACACGCGTTACGTCCCCACTCGTCCGTGCACTGCCGGGCCTGCCCATGGTTCGATATGCGCCATCCACGATCGCGTACCCGCCGGGCGGGAGGCCGATGTACCCGTCCCTCGCGCGAACGATCTCCGCAGGATCAAAATACGCCGTCCGCGCGGTGTCCGGGATCCCGCCCCCGTCGTAGTCGGCCGACGACGTGTGCTCCGCAAAGAAGCTGAGGTCCGCGCGGCCGTATGCCCCCGTGGTCGTCACGGGCTGTTGCAGTGACGGCACGGAGCGAATGTTGATCATCATGCGCGAGACCTGGGTAAGAATGACGTGGTCAGATGAAAATAGCTGTGGTAGGGAAGAGAAGGTGGACGGACAGCAATGCAGGAGATTGCGGAGGTAGGGCTAGAGATAAGTTTAGTTTCGAAGCATATACAGAACGAAATGTGAGTACCCCAGAAGAACGGAATGGTAATACGCAGAAAAGCTGAGCTCGTAGATGATGGCATTGGTCAGTGTGAAAGCTGCTCAACGTCTTTTAGCTACGGTATTAGGCAGCAGAACGCAGGCCGTACAGAAGATGAAGCCGAAATAAACGAGGGAGTCGCGTGCGAGGATATCGAGGCTATTTAAGAGATAAGTCAGGTCTTCGGTGGAGATCGGTATGTCCGTACGTGGGATTTCCCCCGGAACCCAGGAATCCCGTCTTCCCGCCCCACGTCCACCGTGGAAGGACTCTAGCTAAGGTGATAACGAGCATAAGGACTGTCGTTCCGAGTCATGAGATGCGGAAGATAGCTGAACAATGTCGAGCACCGTACATTCGAAACAAACAGGAGCGATCCTAGCAGCCGTTGTCAGTGAGAGAAAGACCTCAGTGGAAGTAAGAGACCGTACCACGTCGCACTCGCATAACGCTTCAACAAATAACCGGACCGTGAAACAAGGGCACAGCTGAGAGGTGCAGGCTGCGCAGCTCCTACCGGGTTATAGATTAGTTCTCTGTGGAACAAGGAGGGAAGGCTACACGCCTTGGGTATCCATCGTTGCCACAACAATGCATGTCGTGACGGCAGCGACCTCCACTGTACCCCCAAAGATGTTAGTATGAATCCCAAGCCGACGCAGACGTCTCACAGGTGTAGAGCGTTGCAAGGACCCAATACATTCGGCGCGAGTTGTTGTCTGCTTAAAATCAGCTGTGTAACGGCGGATGTACGGAGGACGCCTACAAATCGCCCAGACTCTCATGACCACTAATGCTTGCGCTGCAAGGATGGCGAGACGCAGCGGAATCATTTGCCAGTACCCGTAGATACGACAGAACTGTCACAGATTGAGGGCTGCACTTGTGCGGAGATGGCGCGGACGCACCTCGGGTGAAGTGCCGGGGTAATCAGCGAGTATCCAGAGACACCTGGAGCGGAATGAGATCGAGCTTGGAATGGTGCGACGGACACAGTATGTACACTAAGATTGCGCGAATAACGTAGCGATTGAGCATGAAGAGGATCTTGGGAAGCCGCCATTGTAAGGACCATATGCGGGCGACCTCGTCGTCGAGCGAGGTGAACAGCTCGTACACGAGGAGACACGCAGTCGAGTCTACGGGCGGTCAGAATTAGACCGTGCAGAAGGAAGCTGCATGCGTACAGAGGATATAGTTGTTGATGAACGTGAGAGAAACGTACTGCAGAGCATCTTCGGCGCTGTAGTCGTCGGGACCATAGCTGAGGGCAGGCCCGGGCATAAGACTGCCGTGCCGATGTGAGGATGGGTCTGTTTCAGACGGGCAACGACACGGGCATGGCCTGCAGCTCTTGTAGGCACAAGCGAACTATGCAGTGGGGGCGGGCAGTCTGGTGGCGCCGCCACCGATAAGCCATCCTTATTTGAAGTGCGGGCAGGCTGAGATCTGACGTACATTTGATGTCTCCGCTGTCACTTCGCCTGATGTCGGTGCTTGTTGCGCAATATATCCTGTCTGGTCCGTGATCCCCACATCCTCCTGAATTTTAAATTTCACGCGGATTTGCGTGTCTGTGTGAACTTCGACACACACCGCCGCGGTTTGTGCCTCTCGTTTCCCGTCCAAGGGCGCAAATTGAACCTGGTTGGGAAGTCGTGGGATGAGCGGCTGATGGCGCGGGATCTTGCGCAGAATACTAAACCATGAGAGGATGTTCAATAGGCGGGATGACCACATCCTGCTAAGCGATTGTTCCTGCTTGATCAGATGCTACAAGTATGCGCTATATTTGAGTGTTTTGAGGAAATCGATGTCAATCAAGGATAAGGCAGGATAAATATAAGACTCAGCTAGGTCCCGTTTCGGAACGTGCTGAGTCTGTGAGGGACAGGTCCGTGCATACCTCACGCAGCATAGATAGTGGAACCCGGGTAATCCAAATACCATCCGGATTGATACCCGGTCTGACACTTGAAGTGGTCTATGAGGGCCTTTGATGGCCTATATCCGCAAAAAAATCCATTTTCGGAGTCCACTCCGATGGTCGGCTGCTAAAACAATAGGCGAGGAACGTGAAAAATAATCGAGTCGGCAGAAACTGACGGGACCGCAAGTTATTACGCACCATGAAAGATTGCGAGCACATCATTAAAACATACCATATAGCGCACGGAAAGCGGCCCTCCGCCGTGTCACCCGCTGCGAAAAGACTAAGCCTCGACCGAAGCGGCCGGCAGTCTCCCCAGAGCAATGTTACATCGCCGCGCGCACAAACGGCGAATGCCTGACGTGTCGCCGGGGATGCACAGCGTTTTGGGGGATCCAGGCTCCAGCATCGCGACACATCTACAGTCGTGACGGACAATGCCAGCTCTAATCTAGAAGACGGTCATGAGCAGAATACACACAATATCACCTTCTTGGAGGGCGCGCGGGAATCCGCCGACGTCGTAGGCTGTCGGGAAGTAAATCATGATTAGCACCTCGGTGGCGTCGCTTTGTGCAGTTTTCGATGTAACAAATACTAGCGAATGGGTTTTAGGTGGAGATGGACCCATATCGGTACCGCATTGTTCCTACCAGAGACATCCACGGATTTGAGGCTCATCCTAACGACAACGAACGTCCTCTGACATTCTCAATGTGAGAAACATGACAAGAAGAAAAAATAACGGATTACCACACGAGTATGCCCGCTGATAAGAGTCGCTACAACGAGAAATGCCGTTCAGGGGGAGGAGACATGGCAATCCCCCAAACTCTAGATCGCGGGTTACCAGCAACTAAATGAAATAGACGCGTTAATCAAGTGGCTCATCAGTGTCGTCAACTCACCTACTCCTGTTCAGCGGTGCGATAGTGGCTTCAATTAACAATCAGATTCTAGAATATAAAGCTGTGAAGTTAATTATCACCGTCCACGAATAAAGTCCCCGACGCCGTCTTATTCATGGAAGGGTTCTTTTAGCTCAGCCAAAAATATGAACCGCACCGGAGGCCGAGTGGCCGGTAAATAAATCCGATTCAGCGCAGGCCTGCGGTGCATGTAAAATGCGCATCATCTCGCAAGTAGTAAGTATAGAAACGTACTGAAGATTCGGGGGGAAATATATCGGAGGGCGTTCGAGAGAGAGAAAGTGGCTCATGGAAGCCAATAAATGAGAATCTTGCGGTCAGCGACAGCGACTTTATTTATCCTTTTGGAGCTGACAGGTGGAACACCGCTGAGGGCCGCAATGTTGCGGAAACGCCGCATCTTGCATGGAGCTCGTTTTCGTCAGGTTTCAAGATCCGTGAACGTATGGGGCTCATTCAGTTGTTATACCTCAGAAAAAAATGGGAAGACGACTTGCTCCCGGGGACTGCGAGGCTTGGGGCGCCTATGGTTGTTCAGATTCATAGGCTTTGTCGGCATCAAGTAAACCATAAATAGATGGCGCGCACTACAGCCTTGCAGGTTCTATCATTTGTAAGACCTAGGTGTGGAGTATCAAGAGTGAAAGGAAATTAAATAGATGTAAGGGCAGACGCACATATGGACATTGGGTAAAGGGCTAAGAATTTGAAGCCAAATCGCTGACAAGTACGGCGAAAGTCCCCGAAAGCGAAGGAAGGGTAAGACCAAATGAGCGAATCTTCACGAAAAAGACTCTCAATTACGAATCGTCTCAAGCTCTTTCTTGAAAGTGCCACATCGCCGTCGAATCTCCACTGGCCGCCAACAGAATCCGGAGTTGCAGGGATTCTTTGTGGGCGGCACTGAGCGAACTCGGAGAGCTAGAGTTGAGCGTCAAAACACAAGTTATGCAAGGACTGCGGAGCGGGGACGAAAAGGATGCAACACAGGCCACTGAAACTTAAAGAGTGTGGGCGGTGACGGTGACTGACGAAGAGGGAAATCTCGGATCAGTGATCAACATTGGATCAACACCGCCACTGCTTCCGCTTGTCTTTTGCGCCCACCCGTGTCCCCCAGTTGCTGGATTTCCGTCTGAGCTCAGGATCCTCAATCCAATCAAATATTCACCGCCTTTTATACCATCGTATTGCATTGGCGCTAGCCTAATCCTTATTCCCCTATCAAGCCGCCCGGCGGCCGAATCACTTTGGGTACAGCTGTTCTTGGACCTTCTCCTGTCGGATGACCACAAGGGCATGCAGTTTGCATCCCACTTCGAGGACTTTCAAGCCACCCATGTGGCCTTCACAGTGCAGCCTTCACACACAATCTATGCCGACACTCCGTCGGCTTGGCATCTTCTAAAATCGAATTCTGTGTTTGAGATGGGCAAAACAAGAGTATATCTGGGTTGACTGGGCTTGCGATTTGCGGAACTATCGTGAAATCATACCCTCCGACATACGGTGCCCGAACCAGTCCCAATCTACCTGTTTGAACGCTGCTGTCTTTTGCTGTCGACGTTTCTGCCTGCCCACTGAAAAGTCTTGGCTTCTCAAAAATATCCTCTCTCGGTCACGTCGAGTTACATAGCCATGGCGCGTGTTCCAGGCATCCGGTCTTGGCTGCTTTATCGTCTTCAAAAGTCACAATGGTGTGCGACATTTCACCTTCCGGTTCCTTTCCCCTGCAACGCGGAAGCGACAACACTGGCTTCTATCTTATCACATTGATACAAGGGGCCCACGAAACTCTCTATAAAAGCTTAATAGTTGGGCTTACGATTCGCTGCTGTACTGCAGTTATGGTCGCCTTCAGAGGATTTTTCGTCTCGTGGTTTCTTGCAATCCTGTATGCTTCCTCTGGACTCGCCGCTCCGTGGCCTGCCTCCCTGAAACATGCTACCAACCGTCTGAGAATTGTCGGTCGCAGTTTGGAACTGAATACTTTCCATCCCGAGTCGACGTACAAGGTGAGCATCTACACACACAGTTCCCCAACAAACTGAACTCGCGAAGACCTTCGGGGAAGGTATTGACCATGCCTTGACCAGACGGGCGGGGGTCACCCTCTCAGAGAAGGCACTGGCGTTCATCCAATCACACCTCAGTGTTCCAGCCGATACCGTTGCTTTCAAGAGTGGTTTCGCTGGGGAGGTCTCCGACCATGCCTTCGTGCGCCAAACGATAGTGAGGGTCATGTTGCGATATTTGACCATCACAAGCTGATAGTGTTTCGACAGGATGGGATCCCTGTCGCCAATGCTGTTGCAAACATAGCCTTTAACAAGGAGGACAAGGTGCGTTGAAGATGAAGTGTGCATCATTTTCCACATTTTTATGCGCATCAAGGTCGTCGCTGTCAGCAGCTCTTTCGTGCCAACTAGTATGGAACCCAACTCTGCTTGAGTGGCTTGCTCACCGTTCCACAGCAAACGTTGCCTCCTCGATCCCCACTATTTCCCTCGCGGATGCCATCACGGCGGCAGAGCAAGCGCTCGACGGGACCTTCAACGAACACCCGCCCACGCTCGAGTTCCTCGCACTTGAAGATGGGTCCCTCCACCTTACACACGTTATACAGATTCAGAACGAGGAGACCAATGCGTGGGTGGAGGCCTTCATCGACGCGCACACTGCGGAGCTCCTGTCCGTCACAGATTTTGTCACCAAAGCCTCTGTACGCTTCACATCTATTTCTTTTTGCACAGCAGAACTGACGCCTTGGATGTAGTATCTCGTCCTCCCCATTCAAGAGGAAATTTTGACGCAGGGATTCCAAACACTCACTGACCCACAGGATCTCCTTGGTGAGTCCACGGGGTGCTACTCAAGACACCGACTCATCGCGTGATGATTTAGCTAGGTACGTTGAGTAGGAATAATAAAGTGCTAATTCATTTAACCTCCAGCCCCGACGGCTGGCACTCCGATGGTACTACCAACACCACGTAAGCCTGCGACTCCAAATATATTCCTATTTCACCTGATGATATTTAGAACCACGGCGTGCGCACGTTACGGGTTATCCGCGATATTTCTAATTAATCCGAACAGTGGGAACAACGCAATCTCCTTCAAGGGTGCTCAAACAGCCACGACGGCTGAATCCTCGCCCGGCCTCGTCTTCAGCTTCCCTCAGAATGCTGCCACGGCGCCGACGACTACCGCAAACGTGGACGCCGCGCGCGTAAACGCTTTTTACATCGTGAACACAATCCACGATATCTCGTATCGGTACACCCCTACTCTTTATGAATAGATCTCGCGACACTACTTACTGGTATCGCATTTTAGGTACGGCTTCACCGAGGTGAGGATCTCGCGCGGCGTGTGGCTGACTCGTCGGTTAATCGATTGAGTAGGCGGCATTCAATTTTCAGGTACGTATGGGGCATCAAGTTTATAGCGACGGCAGTCTCACGAACATCATAGAACAACAACTTCGGAAAGGGTGGTGCGGGGAATGATCGCGTGACGATCTCAGTTCAGAATTCTGCGGGCGTCAACAACGCAGACTTTTCTACTCCGCCCGAGTGCGTTTTGCACTATTATTCCATCGTGAATTATTGGAGCTCATCGTCAGGTTCATCGCATTGCAGTGGTCAATCAGGAGCCATGCGTATGTGTGTTTCACCCACGATTTCGGCATCCGTTGATGACTTGCAGGCATGTTCCTGTGGGATATTACCAGTGTATCGTACCGCGCTCATCCTCTTTGCATCTACATGATTGTGCTCTCCGTAGCCGGAGCGTGATGGCGCTCTGGAGAACGATATCGTTACTCATGAGGTAAGATCCAAGCCTTTCCCCGCATCGAATGGTATGCGCTGACTTCTGTGTTGTTTGGAATACTCACGGAATCACCAATCGTATGACCGGTGGTGGAACTGGAAGGTGTTTGCAGACTACTGAGGCGGGTGGTATGGGAGAGGGTGAGCTTTTCTCCCTGCAACTTCTGGTGAACTGAGCGATGGCTTGTATCTGTCTAGGTTGGAGTGATGCTATGGCAGAGTATAAACTTCACTCTTTCGCCTTTTATTTAGCCCTAATTCTTTCTTGGTCTAGCTGGAATGAGAAGACATCCAGCGACGTCCCTGACTATGTCCTCGGTTCGTAGATGTATTCTTGTGTTCCTCTGTTTCCCTTGAATCATCAAGTTTAGGCCAATATGTGACCAACGATACCGCCGGCATCCGGTCGCACCCGTATTCGACCTCGGCGTGAGTTTCTCGAATTACTTCCAGCATTCGAATGACCATCCAAACTTGTAGAACCGTTAATCCCCTCCGTTACTCGAGCTTGACGGGGTTGTCTGAAGTTCACGGGACGTCCCTGCCTTCCTCCTGAACGTCCTGTATCTCATCTCCATGCTAGATATCGGCGAAGTCTGGGCCAACATTCTACACAATGTCTATGCCGCACTCGTGGCCGCTCACGGGTTTTCGACGACGGCGCGGACTAACCCCGCTGGCACCGAGGGCAACATTGTCTTCCTCCACCTCTTCATCGACGCCCTCGCGTTGCAGCCGTGCAACCCCACTTGTGAGTTACATACATCTTTCTTGCTTCGGGGCACACACCAAGATATGATAGTCCTCACAGCTCGAACGGCGTGGATCCAGGCCGACGTGAATCGGTATGCTGGTGCCAACGCGTGCACTCTGTGGACGGCATTTGCGAGCCGTGGTCTAGGGACGAACGCGGCCAACCATGTGGACGGGACGGCTGTTCCTCCGGGCTGTGACTGACATGTACTGACATCCGACATTGTCAAATACATTGTTAACGTTGCAACAAGCATAGGGCGGGTTTGACTTTGCGATGGTCGCAGGCTTGATGCGGCGCAGTGGGACAACAGTACGAATTGCGATGCAACGCCCGAGTCAGCACTGAATTGCATGAAAACAACTGATAGAATCCCAGCCTTCAATCTACAAAGACCAAAAGTATAACGCGCTCACTTGCCTCCCCTCCCGTCGCCCGCTCGACAGTCCACCTCAAACAAAACTCCATCGCCAGCACCTCCACCGGACACATTCCCTTCATTCCGCTCCCCGGCACATGCGAGTTTTCCCGCTCTTTTTCCGCGATGCGCGCGGGGTCCAACAACGTAAACCATAGCGCCGTCCGCATCTCCGCAGGATCCCAGAAGAGCATCGCATTGAGCGCGTGGAGGGAGAAGCCTTGTATTTCGAGCAGGGCGGCGTGCGGCGAGAGGTCGAGCACCATCACGTTCTTCGTGAAGTCGACCATCGTCAGAGTGTTAGTAACCACAAGGAGCGCGCGCGCGGGGGCTAAGTGTGAGGCATAATTAGCAAACATCAAGATCGCGAGATGAAATGGAGGGGATAGATAGAGCGCGTACATTTGCCTTTCCCCTGAGTTTACGCACGGCGCTTCCGAACGCCCCGGCATACCCGCGTGGCCGAGCGCGCTCGCGCTGCACAGGAGCAACCATTTGAGTCCGTCGTGAATCTCGTCGGGGATCCACATCGCGATGGCGCGGACGCTCAAACCCTGGGCCTCGAGCAGTGGATGGTAAGGCATGAGATCCACGTTTGTGATGGTCTGGAGGAACGTGGCCAGAGAAGCCTCATCGGGGTTCACGGGGACGGCCTTCTTGGACGCGGACCTGGAAGTTTGAAAAGGAGTTAGTCACGACTCAGCAACGATGCGCCCGGACCTTCTTCCGCCTCATGAGCTCCACCTGCACCTCATCCTGAAAAAAAAGATCAAACTCGGGCCCAGCTCGAGCCTCAGCCAGACGCGCAAAAGACAGCCCGATCGCGAAGGTGGGGAGTGACGAGTCCGAGTCGTCCATGGCAGCGCGGAGCACAGGAGGTGTTGTGTGTTTCTATTTGCTTAGAGCATTTCATTATTGATCGCTGTCAGCTGATGTGTTTTGGAGAATGCAACTTGCAAGTTGAACTTGCGTCAAAAGTCATCCTTTCTCTTCTCATTGTTCAGGGTGCAATTGAGCGGACTCGCGGGCTTGTTGATTTCTATCGCATTTCAAAATTCTGTCCTCTCCCCGTTGTTTTTCTGGCGAAAGTTTCTATTACTTGTTTGATGCGATGCGAGCCGTCAGGATAAATATTGAAATGACGCCACACAGGCCTTAGTTATTTCTACCTTCGTTGTATAACTCTATCTACGTGCTTGAACCTCTCCAAACGCGGAAAGCGTTGCCCATCAATCATCACTAATGCAATCCTGCCAGTCAATACACACAAACAAAGCACGCTTTGTCTCCGCTCCATCATGGAGGATTGGGAACAGATGGCTATCGCGGACCCAGGCTATGAAAGCGAGACCGGCGCACGTAATATCCCCACTCTGACTAACTTCGAGACGATTACACCAGTCACTGTGGTCTTTACCAAGTCAGTCTCTCAGCCAGTGGCACGAGCTAACTAACCATTCATCCAGTGTCGGAGGGCGTGGCGGTCAGAAAAAGGTCTTGAATCGCCAAGGCCGTGCCATTTGTCGCGTTATGGCCAACGGCGGGTGGCCCTCCAAGGCCATAGCATATATTTTTCGCGTCTCAGACTGGTCTGTCACAAGGGCGATACGAAATCAGGTATACAAACCGCCGCGGGACAGGATTGAAGAGGATCTGGAACGCGCGGGGGCGCACTTTCAGGGGAAGCTTCCAACACCCCCTTCGGATGCGCGTTTGAAGGAGCTGCTCGCGACACCTGGTGTGTCAAAGGCATGTACTTCGGACAATGTTTTTCACTCGCTCTTTCGTTCGCTGACTCGCATCCAGGCGCCTGCAGCTATCTCCGTAGATTCGTCGGACGAGTCAGACTCAGAGGTGCGAACCTGTTCTCTGTCTGATTCGCCTCAATTCACAGAGGATGTCCGGCCTCAGCCCGATTCAGGACCCTCGCCAAGTAGACGACCCCAGGTAAGGGCGTACGCCTGGCCACCGTCAACTTTGTTGAACGCTTTCACCGTAGCGCGTATCCAAAAGGAAATGCAACACCCGCATCCAAGAGTTAGCCTCAGACGAAAACGAAGTTCAGGCGAGCGTTTTCGAATCACTGCTGTTATTGTTATTGTTCTGATTGGCGTCTTGCCTATGTAGTCCGCGCCGAAGGTCACAGATCCAAACCGGACCTACGCACACCTCCAAGGCCAACTTGCACAATCCATGGAAAGTCGAACCGTGCACATTCTCGCCGAGTCGCGCTTATTGTTCGTTCCTCAGGTGGCGGAGAAGTCACGTTCAACTGTTTCGTCGAAGGTCAGTTCGCACGAATGCAATGCCTGTATACAATTATTCAATCGCCGTTGGGAACTATGCAGCTCGACAGCGGTACTTCGCCACATTCCCAAGTATGCTTCTCATTCCTCCTCATGAATCAAAGGTCCCCTAACACCATGCCTTTCCTGAAGCCCTCATCTTCCCTCCGCTCACTGCTCCTTCCTCCGCCGCGGCCCAGACCACTTCCCCTCCCCCTCCCAAACACCTCCACCACTCAATCACCAGCCCACACATCTGTCATCAATCCGTTAATTTCACTCCCCCTCCCCGCCTTCCTCCTTCAAGCCCTCCCCACCGTCACCACCGACCTTTCCCCGCACCTCGCGCTGCTCGCGAAACAAGGTTTCACCCCGCCCCACCTGTGCGCGCTCGCGACGTGGCACGCGCACGAGCTACACGAGGCGCTCAATGATCTGCTCATGGCACGCCCGAGTGCGTTAGGCCACGCGGGCTTAACCGCGCTCACGTTTGTCAGATTTGAAGTCGCGATTCGGAAACTCGTTGGGATGGCTCGGGTGCGTTCTCTCTGTCCACTCGCTCTGCTGTACACATACTCCGTCTATTCTGTGTGGTGTGCCCTCCCGCTAACTACACCCCACCCACAGGCCCCACGCCAGCCCTCCCTCCCGCGACTTGACACCGGCACGCCGGAACCGCTCACCATCTTTCTGGTAAACGTCATGGGCCTCGACCTCTCTCCACACGCCGCCCTCCTCTCGACGCAGGGATACGACGTCCTCGGGCTGAGCGCTATGCTGGCGTTGCCCCCCACGGACCTGCGTGGGGCATTACAGAAGACGTTGCTAGATCCCACCACGGGCTTTGGGGAGGAGGAAAGGGCGATGTCGCTCGTGCCGCGCGGGATGAAGGGGATGAGTCCGTTGGAAGGGTGGGCGATGGAGTTTTGCCTGCGGAGGGCTGTTGACGAGCGCGAGTAGAGGGAGAATGAGAATGAGAAGGGAGAAGAGACGCGCGGCTGGACGTGAAATGAAAGTTCCCTGTGGCGCGAGGGCGATGGTTTGCTTCGGTTTTCTATCATCGTTGGAATTTTGTTGCAGATGTAAATCAACTGATCATGTACATAGATACATAGGATATGGTGGAGTACGATGATTTCTTGGTCTAATCAATGTTTAACGGTCAAGTGAAAATCCGCAGGCGAAATTGGAGGCACCCCGATCGATGGAGGAACGAGGCAATCAAAAAAATCTTTGATTTTGTTCAAACATCCTGCATGCGTACACGACATTGGCACATTCTACGCACCCCAACGAGACAGAATTGGGCGCGGCACGTTGTGCTTCTTCCGTGATCAATTTATTCAAACTCAGCCGGATCAGTCCGAGGCGCTAATAAGATAAAAGAGAGGTTTAATACCGAGACAGCAGCCCCGCCCGGGTGCGTTTTTGCACTGATAACTTTTATACCATTGTCAATGTTTGGAGCTCATAGTCGGGTCCATTCATACGAAAGATATGCGCTTACTTCTGCGTGTTTGAACTTTGGAATACTCACGGAGTCACCAACCGGTGGTGGAACTGGAAGGTGTTTGCAGACTACTGAGGCGGGTGGTATGCGAGAGGGTAAACTTTTCTCCAGAGCAACTTTTGGTGAACTGAGCGACCTGTCTAGGTCGAAGTGATATGCCATGGCAGAGTACTTATAATATAAATCTCGTTGCTTCATTCTTTGTGTGGCCCTCATTCATTCTTCGCCTAGCTGGAATGAGAAGACCTCCAGTGCAGTTACTGACTATGTCCTCGGTTCGTAGATGTATTATCTTGTTCCTTTGCTGGCCTTTCATCAAGTTTAGGCCAATATGTGACCAACGATTCCGCCGGCACCCGGTCGCACCCATACTCGACTTCGGCGTGGGCTTCCCGAATTACCTCTAGTATTTAAGCGACTATCCAAACCTGTAGAGCCGTCCCCCTCCGTTACTCGAGCTTGACGGGGCTGTCCGAGGATCACGGAACGTCCCTACCCTCCGCTGCATCTCATTTTCATGCTAGATATCGGCGAAGTCTGGGAAACATTCTGTACAACGTCTACACCGCACTCGTGACCGTTCATGGGTTTTCGACCCCGCTGGCACAGAGGGCAACATTGTCTTCCTCCACTTCTTCATCGACGTCCTGGCGCTGCAGCCGTGCAAGCCCACTTGTGAGTTGCATGCGTTCTTGCGCCCTTCGGCATACTCATCAGCGAGATGACAGTCCTCACCACTCGGACGGCGTGGATCCAGGCCGACTTAAACCGGTATGCTGGCGCCAACGCGTGCACACTTTGGGCGGCATTTACAAGCTGTGGTCTAGGGACGGACGCAGCCAACCATGTGGACGGAACGGCTGTTCCTCCGGGCTGCGACTGACATAAAGAAGAAACTCTGTCCTATACATCGTTACAACAAGCATTTTAACTGTGTAATCGTCGTAGACTTGATGCGGCGCAGCGGGACAACAGTACGGATTGCGATGCAGCGCCCGAGTCAACCTTCAATTTCGTCGAAAACAAATGATAGCATTCGAAAACAGCATAAACTGAAAAGACAAAAGTACAAGGCGCTCACGTGCTTCCCTTCCGCCCCTCCTCGACAGTCCTGCTCAAACAAAACTCCATCGCCAGCACCTCCACCGCAGACATTCCCTTCAGTCCACTCCCTGGCACATGCGACTTGTCCCGCTCTTTCTCCTCAATCCGCGCGGGGTCCAACAGCGTAAACCGCAGCGCTTTCCGCACCTGCGCAGGATCCCAGGAAAGCATCGCGTTGAGCGCGGGGAGGGAGAAACCTTGTGCATCGAGCAGGGCGGCGTGCGGCGAGAGGTCGAGCATCATGACGTTCTTCGTGAAGTCGAGCATCGTCAGAGCGTCAGTAACCAACAGCGAGCGCGCGCGGGGGGGCTAAGCGTGAGGTATAAATCAATAATTAGCGAACATCGAGATAAAATGGAGGAGATAGATAGCGCGCGCACCTTAGCTTTTCCCCTGAGGTTACGCACGGCACTTTCGAAGGCCACGAAAACCAAGGCCGGCATACCCGGGTGGCCGAGGGCGCTCTCGCTGCCCATGAGCAGCCGCTTGAGCCCGTCGTAAATCTCGGCGGGGGTCCACAACGCGATGGCGTGGAGGCGGGGAACGGTCAAACCCTGGGCCTCGAGCAGCGGATGGTACGGCGTGAGATCCACGTGTGGAATGGTCTTGAGGAATGTCGCCAGGGTAGGCTCTTGGTCGCTCAAGCGATTTGACGTGTCGCCCCGCGGAGAACGGCGCAGCATTCGGATTGAGGGTGCAGGTGCAGAGCCCTTGGATGTAGGTTACCCATGGATTGACAGTCACGAAAATAAAATCAACATACCTGGACATGCGATGGAGCACCACTGCTTGAGGAGGTACTCTGGTATAATACACAGTTATTTAATAATTCAGGGATGTAGCAGCAATGGTGTACATACAGCAGAATGAGTTGGAGCATTCATGGGCGCAGGGGTCGAGGCCTGGGTCTGAGATTCAAGGACGGTGCTGTCCTCCGACTGCGGCGGAACCGAGGGACGGACCACACGCGCCTTCTTCTGTCGCGGTCTGGATGACACCTTGGCTTTCTTGTTCTGCGCGCTCGCCGTGGGCGCCGCCTCCAACTAAAGCCGGAGGACGTCAGGACGTAGGAAAAATGAACACGCAAATAAGGGCTAGGACTTGCCTCGTCTTCGCGCGCGCGTGTTGCGTTCGACCGGAACGTTTCGAGAAGGAGCTAGAAGAGAAGGTAGGATCAGTAGACGATCAAATACAAAGCTATTCTGACGCCTGCCTCAAACTCATGGAGAGAATCGGCGGCTGTGTGGAAGGGCGCGAGGTATTCATCTTGCGCTGCACGCTAATCGGCAATGTGATGAAGCGCACGCTAGCAGGAGCGAAGTTACTCACCTGGGGGCTTCCATTCGAACAGGACACGTCGGATATGGATTGCGCATCGGCGTCAGAAGTCTGAGTGTACTCAGTGGAATGAATGATGACCAAAGAAACGGATGCGGCGCGCACATGCACATCGAGCTCATCCTCATCCGACCAGCTTTCATAGACGTTTTGGGACACAAACACCACACCCGGCGCAAAAGGTCCAGGGAACGGAAGACCACGGTGGTCAGCTCGTTTGTGACCCTTACCCAGATCCGCAAAATCCTGCCAGAAGGAGGAAACTGACGAGTATGAGCCGTCCGAGTCGTCCGAGTCGGACATTACAGAGCAAGGGGCTTCCGAGATAAGAAATTTCCTTATATGGTAGGGGGGGAGGGGTCCCCTCTGGGCCGTGAAAAAAAAGTTTCATGACAACTTTTGGAATTTGAGTTTAGACCATGTTTTACAACACAGAAGGCTTATTGGGGTATTCTTAGATGGTTTTATGTTGCATCCTGACACTGGAACATATTCTGGGTGGTATCAACCACCAAATCTGCCTGCTGGGCACCCCCTAGGGCCCCTACAAACTTGGGCACGGTCATCAACAGTGACTTGGTGTCTTTCTATGATATCCTGATCATATTCTGCATGTCCACTTACACCCAGGAAACTTGGGTATTCTTGAGGTAGATTCTCGAACAACGTCGGAGAACTCCGTGTTGCCGCATCATTGATTGATGGGCACAGCCTCAATTCCACTGTAAATACGTGCGCAAGGCATGAAATATGCTGTAGGTGAGTAGGTATGCCTAATATGCAGGGGAAGTAGCTTTTGGGTACACAGAATATCTGTTTCTATTGTGTAACAGGAAGCGGGCAGGCGGGACTGGCCTCCGTATGCGTGGGAAACACCTTCCGAAAATGGGAATTTCCTCTTTTGGAGAGGGGGAGGGGTCCCGGATTTTGCTGAGAAAAAAAATTCGAGGGGTAGTGCGGATCTCGCGGATCGGCATCCCCTTGTTACAGAGCGGAGCAAGGAGGTGTTGTGTGCTTCTATTTACTTAGAACATCCCATCATTGATCGCCGATCGCTGATGAAATAAGTACTATTCCGCCCAATGGGTATGAATTTGCACAATGGGTCAGAATTTCGCGTTTTTCTCTGGCATTTCGACCCCTTTTCCCTCGAAGATTTTTGTAGTAGGTACATCTATTAGTTCACTATGACTTTGCAGAATGTTTACGGGATAGAGTCAGAGGAAAGTATCGAGAAGAAGATCCCGATCCATCAAACTCGATGATGTTTTACAATTTTGGCCCGTTCTCGCCGTTCAGTTCGTCTTGAAGCTCCAGTAAAATTCGAGACACACTTTAAAGGTTTAACTAAGCGTTCTACCCCTTCAGAAATGTTTTCCGAGGCAGGGAGACTGTATTACACAAAGAAAGACCTCAGTTGTCACAGAATGTCACATCATTTGTTTAGCGAACGGAGTTCCAATTGGTCACGCTCTCTCGTCGAACGCAGCATCTTCTTTCCGGAAAAACATCGTGAAGATGGAGGAGGCACGTGAATGACTATAAAATGATGCTCAAATTTTCCTGGAAGCTCAGGATGAACTGAAGGCCGAGAACGGGCCAAACTTGTAAACATCACCAAGTTTGATGGATTGGGATTTTCTCCCAATACTTTCCTCTGGTCCTATCCCGTAGATATTTTGTATACTAATAGTGAACCACTTCATGTACCTACTACAGAAAGCTCCGAGGGAAAAGAGGCAGAAATGCCAGAGAAACACGCGAAATTCTGACCCACTGTGCAAATTCATACCCATTTGGCGGAAGATCGCCGAAGGAACGCGTTCGGCGGCTTCAACCACCCTGTTTTGTACTGTAGGGGCGCAGATTTTGGCATATATGAGCCTTTATGAGCCTAGACTTCCCACTTCTAGGCTATGCAGCCATATATTTCTGCAAGGTAGGTCAAATTCTGCTCACTTCCCTTTTTGGCAGTGATCGGCGGCAAAAAAACTGACAAGTCTCAAGGTTTTTTGGAACAGCTGTAAGCTGCTTCTCTGCCTTGCTGCTTTCGATGCTTGATTGCAGTGTTTTATAAATTCCCGGACGGACGCCGTTGCCAGGATTTTCTCGGTATGCTCAGGATCACTCCATCGCTCACATCCCGCGGCGCCCAAAAAACCTCGACCAATTCATCCATTCATTGTTGGATGGCTCCTATTGAAGAATATGACGCCAGGTTCTCGAGTTGTCCCCTTGGAATTTACTCTATTCGTTATTCACTACCCGCCGATAATTCCCTTACTGTTGGTTGAACATCAGAGCGTTTGGAACCACCGACTACCGCAATTGCCTTGAGGCTTGCATATCTCAGATTCTCAGCCCGTCTCGATGAAATGAAACATAAAGCAGTAAATACGCGCGAACGGGACGATGAGTAAGCCCCTCGGAACTCAACTTGGAGCGGTTACAGTTTGGATCGTTTGCTGGGCCATCCAAGAGGTGGGCGGACAGAAAATGGATGACATCATGCTCAGAAATCGCTGGAGGGGGGGGGGGGGGGGGGGGGGGGGGGGGGGGGGTCCACGCGAGCGGTTGATCGTTCCGATGGCCCGCGGACCGTTCTCCGCACTCAGAAAATGACGCTAACGGCTATCCGTATCGCGCCACTCCTCTAGCTGCGCCACGACACGAGAGGTAAGCGCTGGTACAGCTTGATTCCGCATCATGTTGGCATCATGTGGACAGCTTCGAAATGTGGCTGGCGCCAGTCAGATGTATGACTGTCCCCACTGGACAAAACCCCAGTGCTCATTCGTGCCAACGCATGAGCATCGATGCTCACTCGTGCCCATGCATGAGCATGCATGGCCAGTCAATGTGCATGCATGCCAATTTATCGCAAGGTACGATGCGCATTTATGCTGACTGCATGCCGATTATTTCAGCGAATATTTCATTCATGAGCATCCATTTGGCATCCATGTGCCATGGATGTGCCTTGCATCTGTGCGCATTGATGACCATCGATGCGCATGCCCACGATACTTCTACCGCTCGATTTTTCCGGCCAAAATGGACGCAAAACGGAAAGAACTTCAAGCTCCAGAATAACATTTTTCGTCCTCCGTGCCCATTCACCCGACGCGACACATCTCCTTCCTGTTTGAAATTTGGTATAGCATATTCCTAAACTTGCTCTTGTTCCTGATACCTATACATTCATCGACGTCAAATAGGTCAGAATCCGCGCGAAATCTCCAAATGAACCTGAACTGTAACGAGATCCGAACCGAAGGCGGCACGCATGCGACCTTGATGGTGAAATTTGACGGAGAGGTCTGTGATCACAGCAGCAACTGCGAGCGGACGAGATGAGCACAAACTCGGCATGCATCGGTCATGGATGGCCACCCATGCGCATCCATGACCATTCGTGCGCACCGATGGCACTCATGCTCATTCATGCGCACCGGTGTTTTGTCCAATAACGACCGTCATACAGATGGCGTCTTGGCCTCCTACTCCCATCTCCATCAAGATCTCCATCGCACTTTTATCCATGATTCTGCCAGGTCGCGCTGTCTTCACGCGTCAGATAGTCCAAGGACTTCTTTCAGCGAAAAGCCAGGTCCAGCCATGCGGTATAGACCTCTCGCTGAAACGCGTCCTGGCGTGGACATCCGTCGGCGTCGTCGATTTTGACAACAAGCACCGAAAGACTGCGACTACGACGGAGCTTCCCTTTGAGAAAGGTCTCGATGCATTGGAATTGCGTATGCACCTTGTCCCCGGGGCGTACCTCGTCGAGTTCAACGAAACCATCGACGTGCCGTTGGACGTTATGGGCTCGCTATTCGTCCGGAGCTCACTGTTTCGGTCCGGGGCACTGGTCAGTGCCGGGGTCATGGATTCTGGGTATAAGGGAACTATCGGTGAGTTCGTGTGTTTGAAGATGGTCGTCCTGACGATGTTGTTTCAGGCGGGATGTTACAAGTCGTGAACCCGCACGGTCTCACGCTCTTCAAAGACGCGAAGCTTGGGCAGTTTGTATTTCACCAGATGAAGGAGAAGGTGCGGTCTACTTCTTGAGCTTTACACAATCTGAGACTGACTGTTGACAAGGTCGAGGGTTATTCTGGAGTATACCAAAACAAGGCCGCCATGTAGACTCTCGCCGGTGGATATAATCAACGAGCTGCATTGACAATTATAGACTGAGATGAGGTTTTGCTGTTGCCAGTGGGGCATTGAGCAAAGGAACAAGCTGAGCACAAGACTTGGAATACCGCTGGCTCATTCGGATTCACGCACAGACAAAGACTTTCGGACTCGCGTTGCGTTGAAATCGGGAGACACTCCGCTGGCGACTCGGGCTGGAGGGCTCCTTGGTACCTTGGATGGCCTGAACGGCAACGTGTCCATGTCTACGAGTATTCACAGACAGAGGCCCTGCTACTCAACGGAGCTTCGCTTATTTCATTCAATAGGTACTTTAGTTATGTACAGTGTGCATAGACACTCGGCGTGGGCTTATAACTACAATTCGGAACCTTTCTGTAGGGATGGGATGCGTAGTCTTTTGCAAGAGAAAGACATTCGAGATTTGATGTAAACAGTACAGAAACCCGAAAACAAGAAAAGACGCGTAGATCTTCAGCACGAATCGCTGTCTCAGTGTCTGAGGTAGCGTAGGCTATATGTCGTTATCGTTACGAAGATCCGCAGGGAACGATGGCGGACCCAGAGACGACAACGGGCTCGAGTCGCGCTCTGGCGGGAGGCAAAACCACTGAATCGACCCCTTCAAGAATGAGCGGTGACAACGCTGCGCCTGGCGCCGGCGAAGGCAGGGACGACAACGGACTCGAGTTAACCTCTGGATTGGAAGGGACTTCGTCTTTGCCAGTCGGCCGAGGCTCATCCGTCGGGCTCGAGTCGTCGTCCGAATCGGAGTATTCCACACGTTCTCCATTTCGTTCGAGCCCTCGTCGTCGCCAGCCTGAAGTAGATTGGACAGCGGCGGAGGGTCTGCGGAGTCGACCTCATCGGGATCGGGAATGCGGTTTGGTGGAGGCGGGGACGGGGACCAGGACGATAATGGACTCGAGTGGACGTCTGTATTGGAAGGGACTTCGTCTTGGTCTTCATCTTCGCTTTGGTCTTGGTCTGTCGCCCGCGGCTCATCCACCATCTCAGTACCGACTCGTCACCAATAAATTACCGCCTTTTACATAAAACTCACTTGACATGAAAGAAGCATGGAAGGAGAGCGTTCGAACGAGACGATAGTAAACTCGAGGCAGACGAGGGTTATGGACTTAAACTAAGCTAGGAAGACTACAACAGGGACATTGGATCAGTATTGCTGAATAGATAGAGGATAAGAATACATACCTGGAACCAAAACATCGAAACAAAGGTTCGGCACCGAGGACGTATTCAGACTGCGGAATAGTAAGAAAATGGAGGAACAATCTAGATGTAGGAAAGGGAAATGGATAATAGAGTTAGTTCAAGAAACTAACGGCGAATAGACATACGGAGATCAAGAAGGTGTTGAGGGGACGCACGAGACAAGAGTGAAGTAGAGGTGGAGCCGGGATTGGAGGTTTTGGGGGTGATAACGGACTGGGAAAATAAAAGAGAGGTCACGCGAGACACGAGATTGAAGCCACAGTGAGACTTGAAGGGGTGAACCGTCACGACTCGGGACGGTCGGAACGTCGAAGTCGAAGTAGAATGCCACCGACCCCCACTTCCCAACACGCTCCCAAGACGAGGGCAGTGTCTGAGGTGTGAGGGAGTAGGAGGCATTACAATGTTGAGTACGAGGTGTTATGCCTGGGAGCCAAGTGCCCACAGAGTGGGAGACCGATGCGATGGCGGCGTAACGGTCCGGGTAAGGCAGACGACGACATCAACCCCGCGTGACCAACAGGTGACCGGTTATGTTTCGGTCCGACCGCCGCGAGGCCGCCGAGGCGTACCGATCTTACTTGCAAGCGTCGAGTCGTATCTCATCTACATGAGAGTCAGAAACGTCAATCGTTGAACATCCAAATTCAGACGCTTGCTTCCCGTACTCCACAGAACTCGATCTCTCCTCGGTGAGTCCACAGGGTACCATTACTCAAGGCACTGACTCATCGTATAATAATTTAACCACGTACGTTCGAGTTGGAATAATAAAATCCGAATGGTTGCCACATACATTGTTAACGTGACAACAAGCATCGGGCGATTTTATTTGTGCGATCGTCGCAGACTTGATGTGACGCAGTGGGAAAACTGTATGAACTGCGATGCAGCACCTGAGTCAACATTCGACATTCAATTTCGTCGAAAACAACTGATCGCATTCGAAAACAGTATAAACTGCAAAGACAAAAATTACAATGCGCTCACGTGCGTCCCTCGTCCCGTTCCGCAGCGACAGTCCTCCTCAAGCAAAACTCCATCGCCAGCACCTCCACCGCAGACATTCCCTTCTGTCCGCTCCCCGGCACATGCGACTTGCCCCGCTCTTCCTCCTCAATCCGCGCTGGGTCTAACAGCGTAAACCGTAGCGCCCTCCGCACCTCCGCAAGATCCCACGAGAGCATCGCGTTGAGCGCGGGGAGGGAGAAGCCTTGTGCATCAAGCAGGGCGGCATGCGGCGAGAGGTCGAGCCCAATGGCGTTTTCCGTCAAGTCGAGCATGGTCGGAGCGTCATTGACCAACAACGAGCGCGCGCGTGGGGGCTAAGTGTGGGGTACAATTAGCAAAACAGCGAGAACGCGAGATAGAAGGGCGGAGATAGATGGAGCGCATACCGCGACCTTTCCCTTCAGGCTACGCACGGCGCTTTCGAACAGCATAAAAATTAAGGCCGGCATACCCGCGTGGCCGAGCGCACTCGCGCTCCCCATGAGCAGCCGTTTGAGCCCCTCATAAATCTCGTCGGGGGTCCACATCGCGATGGCGCGGAGGCGGGGGACGGTCAAACCCTGGGCTTCGAGCAGTGGATAGTAAGGCGTCAGATCCACGTTTGTGATGGTCTCGAGGAACGCGGCCAGAGTAGGCTCTGGGTCGCTCCTGCGATTTGATGTGTCACTGGGCGGAGAACGTGGCAGCGATGGGACTGAGGGAACAGGTGCAGAGCCCTTGGATGTAGGTTACCCAAGTATTGGCGGCCGCGAAGATAAAATCAACATACCTGGACTTGCGTTGGAGCACCGCTGTTCAGGGAGGTACTCTAGCATAACATACAGTCATTTAAGCAATCAGGGATGCATGGGAAAATGCGGTACATACAGAGGACTGAGTGGAAGCGCCCATGTGCGCAGTTTGTTGCTCCACAGGAGGTTCCAAGCCAACAGTTGAGGCCTGGGCCTGAGGTTCAGCGACGATGCTGGCCTCCAATTGCGGCTGAACTGAGGGACCGATCGTACGAGGCCTCTTGGGTAAGAACTTGAATGCGCCCTTTGAACGATACTATCAGTATACGACGCGATGCGTGGAAAATGGGTGTACATACAGAGGGAGGAGTTGAAGCATCCACGTGCGCAGTGGGTTCCGAGGCGACCGTCGAGGCCTGGGTCTGGGATTCAACAACGATGCTGCCCGCCGATTGCGGGAGAACCGAGGGAAGGAACACACGCGCCCTCTTCTGTCGCAGTGTGGCCCACACTTTGGCGTTCTTGCTCTGCGCGCTCGCCGTCTCCAACTAAAGCGGGAGGACGTCAAGACGAAAGAGGAATAAACATCAAAACAAAAATTCGCCTCTTCGCGCTCTTTGCGGATGCGCTTTCGCTTCGAGTGGTAAAACTCTTCGACGACCTAGAAGAGAAGAACGGAGGACGTCAGGACAGAAGAGGAACGAACGGCAATCAAAGACTTGCGTCGTCTCCGCGGTTGCGCTTCAGATTCGTAGCAGAGAGCGTGCTCGCCGTAGGCGCCGCCTCCAACTAAAGCCGGAGGTCAAGACGGACGAGGAACGAACACCATCAAAGACTTGCCTTCTCCCCGCGGTTGCGCTTCAGATTCGGAGAAGAAAGAAGAATAGAATATGAATAAAACATGAGATACACAACTGTTCTGACACCTGCCTCATTAGGTTGGGCGGCGTCTTGGAGCTGCGCGATGCATTTATCTTTCGCTGCACGCTACCGCAAGGTGAGGAAGTGCACACTAGCAAGAACGGAGGTACTCACCTGGGGGCGTACGTTAGAAGAGGATCCACCGGCTGGGGGTTGTGCATCGGGGTTAGGAGTCTGAGTGTGCTCAGTCGAATGAATAAAAAAAGATGCGAAGCGCACATCGAGCTCCTCATCCGAGGTTTCATAGGGGGAGGCGGACGCGGACTTGGAAGAAGGCGTCAAAAGGAGTTGGTTAACAGCGAACGACTACTCACGGAACGAACCATCCGAAAGGGTTCGAGTCCGCCCGAGTCGGACATGACGGAGCGGAACAAGGAGGTGTTGTGTGGTTCTATTTACTTAGATCATCTTATCATTGATCGTTGATGACACGTGCCCTCTTTCCAAGATTCCGAGTTGCAACTTGAAACGAGATGGACGACCTCCCAACGCTCACGGCCTCCGCCTCGCGCCACTCGTCCAGCTGCGCCTCGCTCTCCCTCCCGCTCCTCGACCTCCTCGACGCCGTCATGCCACCTCCGCCCGCGCTAACCCTCAGCGTCGGATCCGGCCCAGGCCTCCTCGAAGCCCTTCTCCTGCAACGCCACCCGCACCGCTGCAGCCCGCGTTCCTTCCTCGGCGTCGACGTCGCCCAAACCCCCGCCCCCGCCCACCCCGTAAACCGCTTTCTCCCCACCGCCAACACCGCGCTCGTCCCGGGCACCTGGGCCGTCGCGCCCGAAGCGGGGAGCGCGGAGGGGCTGTTGTTCGTGTACCCGCGGCAGCCGGCGCTGGTTCACGCATACCTCGAGCGGGGAACGCGGGTGCGCACGGTGGTGTGGATTGGCCCGCGGTGCGATGTGGGTGAGTTTGAGGGTGTGATGAGGGAGTGGGGGGAGGAGGATCGCGCGGCGACGGGGGGTGGTGCGGTGGTGGAGGATGGGGAGAGGGTGCTGGTTTTCAGGCGGAGAGTGGGCTGAGGGTGTTCCTCGCGACCAAGATTGATGGCGAGCTACGCTTATGCAGGGGCGAGCGCCTTCTCCCTTTCTTTTCTTCATAGGTTCACCATTGCCGCGCTTCCTGGCCTACGCAGGTGCTCGGCACGAACTTTCTGTCGCGTCGCTCGCGTCCCCGGGCCCGGCCTCGTCGTTTTCACCACGAGAAGCGGAATCTATACGACGCCAGCCAGCGTCGTCGCATCGCGTCCCCGCACATCACGGCTCTCGCGGCAGTCGCGCGGCCCCGCCTCCGCCTCCGTCTCCGCCCGCTGCACGCCTACGCCTCGCAATGCTCCTTGCGAAGCGCTCCCCCGTTGGGCTCGACGCTCCCTGGGCGCCGAAGCGTAGGCGGGGGACGGGCCGTCTGGGGCGCTCGGGCGGCGGGGGCGCAGGGGGTGCTGGTACTGGCGCGCGTTCGAGGACGTTCTGTGGGGGTGGGGGCGCAGAGATGTAGGGCGCGTCCGTTGGCGTGGCTAGGAGCGTGCTCGGGGGTGGGGGTAGTGGCGGGATGAAGGTGGAGGAGCTTGGAGCCACGGCGGGTACGGGGGTGGCGTTTGGTACGCTGGAGAAGAGCGGGGTTTGGTAAGCTATGAAGAAGACGAAGAACGGTGTGCTCACGGAGAGGGCACGATGTCGTCCGGGTTAAACCACTGCGCGAAGTCGCGCTCGAAGTTGAGGTCCGCGTCGTCAGACCGATCCAGCTCGCGGATGGCGTCGAACGAGAAGAGGGGCAGCGGCGTCGTCGGGGGCGTGGACTCGACTGCGCTGGTGCTGGGCGCAGACACAGGCGGATTCGAAGCTGAGCCGCGAGGGAGCGAGGAGGGTGCGGGCGTGACGGCGGTGGGTAAGAATATGTAGGTGACGGTTTTGGTTGAGCTGCGATTGGAGTGGGCGGGGCAGCGGGTCAGGATGGCGCCGAGGGGATTACCACTAAAAGAGTTAGATGCGACGATGATAGAAACAGGGATTGCAGCGAAGGAAAGTCGAAACAAAGGAAAATCCAATTATCTCGAAAGTTTCAAGTGACAAGGGTGCAAACGAGCGATCAAGAGATCTACGAGGCAAACAAAGACGGAAAACTCACCACACCGCACACCCCACGCCCCTCACTTCACACCCACACGTAGCCCTGCTGCTCTCGTTCCCCGGATCCAGTATCCCCCACAGCCGTTGTGGGAAATACATTCGTTCCAGCGGCACCACCGTCTCCGCCACAGCTTCTTCGCCCCCGTACCAGCACTGCAGCTGGATCATCGCCAGATCGGGCGGCGACCGAGTGAGATCCCAGCGCGGGAGCGACACCGCGCTGTGCACGCGTGCACCGCAGCCGTTCGAGCGTGTTGGCCGGGCTGCGTTGGAAATACAAGGGGATTCGGAGCCGAAGGGGAGGGTGTCTGGGAGGATCTGGACCATCCCGGGCCTGTGCGCGTCGTAGTCGCTTTCAGAGAGGGTCTCTGAGGTTATGGGTTTGTGAGCGCCGCAAAAGATGGCGAGTGGGGGAGGGGGGGATGCGAGCGGGGCGGCGGCGGGACGTCGGGGGAGGGAGCGCCAGTTTGGTTCGACTCGGAGATCTGGTGTTGGGCCTGGAGGCGGCATTGACAATGACGAGGATGGCTAGGACAAAGATAACCACATCCGATCAAATTCGGAATTACTAATTAGAGATTTGATCACAGCAGGTCTCGACACAAAGCCTACCGTTATCTCTGCTTCGTTGTATGGTGCAGGTCACCTATGTAGTCACCGCTAAGAAGATTTAGTGGCCAAATCGGCCGGGGAAATTTTGTTGAATCAAGTGAGTGCTTGAAGTGTAATAACGAATTCACCGAAATCAGCATATCCTAAACGTAATCGCAGCTACTTACACACCGGCCAAAGTAAAAATTCAGCTTGGCTGAATATGTCGCTGAAAATGTTAGTTTCAGGTGCAACATGAATGGGGCTGAAAATGCACTCGAAAACGACAATTTCAGCAAAGGTGAATGAGTTGCGAAAATCGTGTAATTCAGCAACTAGGGATCCCCACCGTACCCGTATAATACCGTAATACGGTACGGTTATACGGTACCCGGTTACGGTACGGTAGAGCCCTCGCGCGACCTCGTACGGTTACGGGTTGGGGCGTATCGTACACCGTATGAGCCCGTAAAAATACGGCCGTATACGGTGCAATACGGCCGTAATTACTGCAATGTGGTTCGATGCCAGTGTGACAAAGATTTGATGGTTTGCGCACCTCGACGATGCTCACCGCGGCCCGGATAGTTCTCAGCAGGCGTTGCTGCCATCACAGATGGGCGGGGACGTCATCTCCGACGCTCCCATCACTCTCGCATCACTCCCATCAAAGCCGCGCCGTCGCGCTCTTTTCATCCAGTCGGGTGAAAAAAATGAACAAAAAATGAAATAAAATCATCCGAATGCAAGAATAAAATGAAGTCTGGGTGTAACATTGTTTGTGCACTCACATGGTGGTGTTCTGGCACTCATGTCACTCCAGATCCATCAACCCGACGGGACCGACACACAATGCAGCAACGCTAGAGAGCTTACTGTCATAGAAAAAGATAGGCCAGCGTTGGAGGGCAAGATCTTACCGTGGGAATACTTTACGGCCGTATGCGAACCGTATACGGTCGTAATGCCCGTATTTTGTACCGTATCATACGGTGGCAGATCCAGATAAGTTTATACGGTTACGGTTACGGCCGGTTGACACCCGTAATGAGCCGTAATCTATACGGTCGTAACCGTATACGGTACGGTGGGGATCCCTATCAGCAACATTTTCTGCTATGCCGAATGTATCAGTTTGAGCTGCAAAGTCTTCATAACCGAAAGCGAGGCCTAAAGGTATGAAATCAGCCGCTGTTTCAGCTTGGCTGAAAGCTCCAATTTCGGTGTTACTGAAACTGTAGCTAAAAACGTGGTTTTCAGCTACATATTCGGGTGCACCGAAACAATAGAATTCAGCCGAATTGATGGCCGAAAGTTATTGTTTCGGCCCCGTGTCCCCGAAACAATGACATTCAGCCATCAATTCGGCTTCGTCGAAACGGCACCCGAAATCATTGTTTTCAGCTACAGTTTCGGTAGCGACTTCCAGTCGAGCTGAAACAGCTGCCGATTTCATGAATTTAGGTCTCACTTCTTGAAATGAAAACTGTGCAGCCTAAACTGTTACATTCGGCATAGGGAAAAATGGTGCTGAATTGGATGATTTTCGCAACTCATTCACCTTCGTCGGAACTGTTGTTTTCGACTGCATTTTCAGCTCCGTTGATTTTGAACCCGAAACTAATATATTCGGCAACATGTTCAGCTAAGCTGAATTTTCACTTTTGCCGGTGTGTTATTTTCAGGCCATTCGCGTCCGCAGTCCGAACCCACCTCCTCCTCCACATCTCTCGTCACAACTAATATACATACACGCGGCGTTTATCCACCCACACCGCACGCAAATCGGCACGAACGAATGAATCGGAATCAAACAGCAACTCCGCCAACTTCAATCTGCGACGGCTTCTCCGTGCTCCCGCGCTCCTCGCTCTTTTCACCGTTCGACTCTTCGTCGTCGTCGATGAACGCGTTTTCCCCTGCGCCGCGCTGGTCGAACGCGACGCGGTGTTTCTCGAAGTGCGAGGAGTGGTTTCTGGGAGAGAGGATCAGTTACTCAGTCTTGGGAGTGAGGGTCGAGGAGGAATGGAAGCGAGGAAGGACGAAAGACGTACTCAGCCGGCCCAATAATTGTGATGAGAATCACAAATGCAGCGACCGCGCCGATGAGGATGCCCTGCACCTTGCCGTAGTTCGGGACAACTTTGCCGTTGACGACGGTTTTGAGGTGGTCTCCACCGGCTGGGGGTGTTTGTTCAGTGATCATTCAACATTAGGAATGATGAGGGACCGGGGCGTTCGTTCAGTCAACATTAGGAGCAGGAGGATGGGGATGACGGTGCGAAAGGGGAAAGAGGATAGGCGCGAGAGGAGAGAGGAGAGAGGAGAAAGACAGGACGCACTGGCTTCAATCTGCGCCGCCGCAGACGAAATCATATTGCCGATCTGGTACGCCACGCCGGGGAAGGTCGCGCGGAATGCGGGGGGCGCCATTTCTGTGAGGTGGATCGGGATCTGCGGATCAGGCCAATTAATTGTCAGCGGCGCAAGAGACAGCGCCGAGGATGAAGACACTCACGACTCCCCACGCGCCCTGCACGCCGAACTGGATGCAAAACGCGCCGGCGGCGAGTGCGGAGAAGCTGTTGGGGATGATCCAGAGCGGGATGAATACCCCGGTTAGGATCTCGCAGATTCTAAAACGGAAGAGATGGTGTCAGTATGAGGAATTGGTTGACTCGATACAAAGAGTTGGTCAAAGTGAACAGTGAGTTGACAAAAAAGTGAAGAGTAACATGACGAAAAGTGAAGAGTGAGTCGGTAAAAAAAATGGAGAGTATAGCCAGCGATTTGAAGCACAGAGACGAACGGCGAGAGTGAGGGTAGAAAATAAACAAAATCTCACTCACACGATGGTTATCCGCCGTCCCAGGAATTGCGAGGCCCACCCGGCGAAGGCGCCGCCTGCGATGGCACCCTGTAGGAAGGAAGGAGGGTGTAGTTAGTCAGGCGATGGACAAAAATAAAAGAGTAAATCAAAAGAAAAGTGGGGCGAAGGAAGGAAACGAGAAGCAAAGTAGGATAGGTGAAGGAGGGCGTCGTTAGTCAGTCGATGGACGAGGGAGAGGAAAACTAATAAAAGAAAAGGAAAGGGGCGAATAAAGAAACTGAGAACAAAAGTCGGATGAAGACGAAAAGGGGAGAAATGGGGAGTTGTGATCGTTCCGCCTTCACCCGCAGTGCACCACATATCCGCGGACACTTCCCAGCGCGGGCGCCGGCAGGCACGCGCTGTGCGAACGCATTCCAGGCTCGTGGGACTTGCGAGGCACAGATGTGTGAATGCTGTGGAGAGAGGACAGGAACGGGAATACGATCAGGCACGGCGTCCCGTCCTTGGCGTGAGACTCCGATGAGAAAACGGGGGTTGGAGGGAGTGGGAGCGGAGAGGCTCGAGGAGGAACAGGAATAATAATAAGAGCGAATGAGGAGAGAATGAGTTGCGAGAGAGGGGGAGGAGGTGGGCAGAGAGAAAAATAAGGAAAGGAAGAAAGTGGGAGACGCACACAATTTCCAATGATCGTCGCGACCACGGACGCATGCGCGCTGAGGCCCTTGTTCTCCTGCACGTATGTCGGGTACAGATCTTGCGAGCCGTGCGCGAGGAAGTTGAAGCCTGGGGGAGGGAGGGCGTCAGTCAGTACAAAATCCTCACGGAAGGAGGAGGGGCGAGTGGAAGGAGTATTATACCCGTAAGTAACAATACCGCGTAGATGCACAACATCCAGTGCTTCTTCAGCATCGCGTTTGTCTCGCGGATGAATACGCGCGTCTTTTGAGCTTCGGAGACGGTGCCGTGCGCTTCGGCTGCGCGGCGGGCCTGTGATGATTATTGGCGAGCGAAGTATAGGGAATCAGAGGGGGAGGGGAGCGTGCGACGTGTCCAATTGGTGAGTGAAGGACATAAAAACAGGGACGGAGACGTACCTTCAAGAACGCCTCGCTCTCAGGCAGGATCGCTCGTAAGAACGCGCCAAAGACGCTGATTCCCGACGCGGTCCAGAAAAGCGCACGCCAGTTGGGAGCGACCTCCGGCACAAGCTTGAGGGAGATGACGGCGGCGAGCTTGGAAAGGGCGGGCACGTCAGCATAGAAGACGCGTAGCGAATAGAACGATGTACCAAGTTCCCGAATGCATACCCTTCTTGAAGGACGCCACTAGCAATGCCGCGGAGCTCGACGGGCAGGTTCTCGAGCGAAGTAGAGGTGGCAAGGCCCCAGATGCCACCCATGCCGATGCCTAAATAGTCGTTTGTTAGCCAGTTCTCGTGCAATTGTACAAGGGAAGGGTGAAGCACCGAACAAAGACCTAAGAGCGAGGAACTGGCGGAACGTCTGCACGAAGCCGGCACCGAGTTGCAGAGCCGCGACGAGCAGCAGGTTGAATACCAGAGGCCACTTGCGCCCGAAGCGGTCGCTGAAGATCCCGAACAATACCGCGCCGACGGAACGGAAGAGCAGTGTCAGAGTTATCGCTTGGGTCTGTGCGGAGAGCTCAGTCAGCCGTTGTTGTCTACACTGGAAATGGGCACCCACAATCGCACTGGTCTCCCTATTGAACTGCTTGCTGAGGGCGGGCACGCTGACACTGACACTGAAAAAGTCGAGCGCGTCGCACGTCCACGCGAGCCAGCCGACCCAGAAGAACGCCCACTGCAGCCACGTCAACTCCCATAGCATCTTCAAGAGGGGCTGTGGCCGCTTCTCTGGCGGCGGCGCGAGACGCATCGGCGCAAAAAATATTGTCTTCATTTTAATTTCGCTCCTGTTTATGGCTCCGGTATAAGTAGAAGTCGGTGTCAGGGGATTAGACCACAGACAAAGTGCGCACGAGAGGCGAATTGGGTATGCGTGGGCGCGGGTGAAGGCACAGACACACAGACAAGCATGCGTGAGGCCCTACTTATAAGGATTCTGCTCCACCGTTCCGTCGATAGCGGTCCCGTCCACAAATATTATTAATAGCGACATGTAACGGTATCCCGCAGTCCACCTGGCCCACGACTTTCTCGATCGTAAGAGTGAACTTGCAGTTCCGGGAAGGTCGCATGTCGTCAAGCGCCCAGAAAGAGGAAATACGGATTGCGGGCGTCACAGGAGGCAGAACTTTCCCAGTGCATAGCTCAAGCCGATGGGATGCCTGCATAGAGTGGAAGGATCGTGTGAGCCGGGAATATCCAGCGGCGTCAACCACCAGCATTGGCTGGGCCATGGGAGGAAGAAGCAAGAGGAATCGGATCACGCGGACCGAGTGTTTGTTGATGCGTGCAGCATCTGCATCCCTGCTTCTTCCAGACTTCCACTGCCGTCAACATGGTCGACGCAGCGTTCCGCCTTCACTTGGCACCAAGCTGGACGGCTTATACCTAGACGTCCCTGTCGACTCTGTCGCTTCTCTCCCCCTTAATCCCGTCAAATAAGTACCTTCGATTCTTGGTCAATTGCATCTTGGGGCGGACGGACGCAATATTGCAAATGCACGGGGGCATTTGAGTGCGAGGTATACCCCGACGAGGGCCGTGTTGTAGAAGGCGTCTACTATATTGTGAGATAGGGAGAAGGAGGTACATTCCGTTTCCTTCTCTGTGTCTTTGGATCTGCGCGGACGCACTGACGCAGAAATCTGTGTCCCGTTTTGTGGAACTCACAGACCGAATTCTCTTACTTTACATCGAAGACACGTACCGTCCCACTACCACAGCTGGCCTACTATCTTGCCACTCCAAAATCTGGATACTGACTTGGGGACCGCGCTCGCACCAATGGATTCCGGGTGGCCGTTGCTTCTACCTTCATATCCATCGGAGGCATTGGATGATTTTGACGTTGGTGAAGGCGTGATGACGATCGAGCGTAGTATGGACGTCGGTGAGTGGCTTTATCGCCGATATCCACCCATACTGACGGTTTCCTGGGTCATTCCTCCATGAAGGCACCACTCACATGCACAACGCACATTCACCCACGTTTCGTCACTCGAAAGTCGACATTACTGTCCGTCGGCTGTAACTCATCTATTCTCTGGCCAACGGAATCAAGTCACACCTAGACAGACAGTTCAACGAAGATTGATCTCGTTCCTATTTGTTGTTGCAGGTCAGTGGTTCACTCGAGGTTTTGCGACCATTCATGGAAGGGGACGACACTTGGTCCACTATATAGACCGTACATTTGGCGGATGTCTGTACCACTCTGCGCTGGCAGCTTTCTCAAGAGCCGTCAACGTGGAATGGACATTTCAGTGATGCGCTGCCCAAGGAACTTGCGACTTCAAGGAGGTTTTTCCCATAAACGATACAGTGTGAGTGTCCGAGTTCTCCCCGAGCGCTGTTATAAAGCCTGTGGCCTAAATGACCTAGGTACAATCGCCCGCAGGTTAAGATGATCAACGTCATCTTCACAATCTTGTGCATTGCTTTGTCGACAACACTTCCGGGCGTTGTTGCTCAATGTCCACAGTGCGTGAACTCTGCGTTTCCCCTTTCCTAACCTCATCACGATACGCAGGACCGCTGGATACCTTGGGGCCTTCGACACGTTTTCGGGAGCCTTTATTGGCGCGGTGGTTAGGCTCGCCATTGACAACGTGGATGGACTCCGGGGTCACTGATTCTTTCTTTTGAAGTCACGGAATTTCCCAGTCCCAGCTACTGATTCGGGGGCGCTCAGTAAGTCTGCATTAACTTGTGGTATCATGATTTATAGATACATGTACCTGGGCCTTGCAGCCTTGGATCGAACTGGCAACCCGTCAAACTACCTTGCTGTGATTGCGACCACCAACTCGACGAGCGAAGGCGACGTTGCTCTTTTGCAGTTAGTGCAACGACATCATCTGAAATTTGGCTCATTATCTTCTGTCTCCTTCGTTCAGAATTCTAAACCCAGGAGACCCAAATGTCCCTTTCGTCGCCCTCATCGTTGGTTTTACCGACTGCAACACCGCAGTCTTCTCCAACTTTGCAGACCCTTCGGCAATCCTCGCTCCCTCAGATGGGTTCCCCCGTATGTAAAACCTTCTGGATGGATTGTGATTCATCAATTCCGCGTGTTTCAGACGGCGCCCTCCCCACTCCTGGCACGGGTCGCACAACATTTCTGGGCGGGTACGGGAATCTCTTTACGTGGTGCGCCGAGCCGATGGCCTTTTTGGTTCGGACTGCGTTTGGACGGGATGTTTTAGCCCCTGTATGGAGTACGTCCGGGGTATTTCTGCCTTTCGTGCATTTCCTCACCCGGGTCTTTGTAGCGGATCCCGACGGAAGTGAATGGATTCCATGAAACATCACGCGAATAATAGTCTAACGAGTAACGGCTTCCAGCTCAACACCCGCTCTTTATTGTTCAAGACCTCACCCATAATTTCTGTGCGTCTTTCCTGCGCATCGTAAGACCGTGGGTCTGCTTACATGTAACGCTTTACTAGTGGCTGCCACACCTGATCCAGATATATACGCGTCGACTAGCAACCTCGTCGTGGAGGAGGTGGTGCGTTTGGTCGGTTCACTCATTTTGTGACTTTTCTCACGCGGAATGACCGTAGAACTTGGCAATTTTCATCTAAGCACCTGTGTATGCTCATGGCACGAGGTTCTGTAAGATAAACAGGCGATGTACTGTGCAAAATAAATAAATGTCGGCAGGTTGGGTTTGGGGGAGAAAATGAGCATCCTGATGTAAATCCTGGGGGCGGAACAGGTCGAATATGCCAGAAGTTTGAATTGGCTGGTGCGGGGGGTCGGCTCGCGGCGTGGCGTGTTTTGTGCTGGGTTATCCTACCGCTTCCCACCGTGGATATTCAATGCCGATCTCTCCCTTCTTAATCGTTGGCCCCACAACATCCGGATTAACCTCTCCCGGGTTGTACCGGCGACATTGGCTTGGAGAGAATTATTTCCGGATTATTCCTTGCCGATTTCACCAACAAAATTATGTCGGAAGAGAACGGAACGGCAACAGTCGAGACATCATTCACGCTCACGTGCCAATGGCGATGCACAACGCACATTTCGGGCGTTGATTTTTCTGGAATTCTTACATGAATGAGCTAGAATAATTTATTGAAGCCCCCTGACTTTTTGATAGCGACGATACGCTTGCCCATGAGAAATTCCCGAATCGTAAGTAGATTCTGGAACATGCGTTAAAACTTAAGACTCAGGTTGGACTCAGGATGGCCAACCACTCTGTCTTTGGCTCACGAGCTCAATTTTGGAAATGTTCTGGGCGCGCGCGCACTCACCAAGGCTCACAATGACGCAGGTAAGGTAGGCCCCATCCGCCCTCGACGAACGTCACGTGGCCAATGTGACAACTTCCTTTTTCAGCACATCCCAGTAGAAAAATCTGTAAAATAATCAGTAGTCACAATTAACTCAAATCCTCCGACCAGAATGTACATATGGTGCTGCTAGTACGTCTGATCTCAAAAGATACGCAATGAAACCATCATTTGGGCTGGAATTCATCAATGTGTCGAGGAACTGGTCGTGGCATGCTTGCTGCATCGTACAAGTCGTACCAAATGATTTATGGGAACACATTCGAAGGTGTGAAATGCTTGAGCCGCAAATCTGCTCCAGAATTTGAGCAAAACTACTAAACACGTATGGAATGAACTTACTTTTGCCTAAGAAGTTGCGGAGATGCATCTTGCTAAAAAGACACAAGCAGAAAACATGATTCTGAGTAGCCAGAAGAAGTATCCTGGCCACAGAACATACCCTGCATCCATTTTAGAAGTGTTCGCCACGGCAGGCATTCATTGATCATTGATATCACAATTTGCTTAATTCACTGACACGGAACGGTCAAGGAGGTCCAATTTTTTTTGTAGAATTCATTTGGATGTATATACATAATCTGGTCGGGGGGATTTACTTCGGCGTCAACCGTTCTGCCAATACTAATTGTTTTCACCATCGGTGCCCAAATTGGAAGTGTGACCGTCACGGCACGTGACGTTCGTCGAGGGTGGATGGGGCCTACCTTAGGTACTCACAACTCGACACACTCAATTATATGAAGGTACTCCCATTGCCGTCACCATCTCCCCGCAAGTACCCCCGTTGCCAGATACTATCGCTACTATACATCATACAGACTCTCACAAATGGTTTCGCTAGTACTGTACAGTTTCGATCAATTCGAATCGAACCCGGAATTTTTGATACAATTAAAATCCAAAAGAAATCCGACAAATCGAGATAAAATTATTGCTGCAATTAAAAAAAAGTGGGTGTGATGCGTGACTTCGAATTGAATGAAACTGTACAGTACCAGTGTTCGCCCTTAAGGCCTTAAGCTGTGTTTCTGGGAGCTCTAAGGCTTATTAAGGGCTAAGGCTTAACCTTAAGGCCTCCAGTTAAGGCCTTAAGCCTGTTTTTCCCACGGTCACCAGCCTATTTTCTGCCTCCAGTTTTCGGGCTTCGAACCGGATTGTGATATCTACATGCTATTCTGCTTCCACCAAAGCTTCCATCAACTTTGCCTGAGGAGCCTCTGCCTCACAGCATGAGCTATGAGCTAGAAAAAGTATATTCTGATTGCCGGTCGGGCCTTAGCGCGGAGTTTTAAAAAATCAGCCCGAGCGTTAAGGCCTTAAGACCAGCGGAAAAATTTGGGTTGAGCTCTAGGGCTTAACTTAAGGCCTTACTAAGCCTTAAGGCGCTTAAGGCCTTAACCCTTAGGGCGAACACTGTTCGCTACCATCCGCGGAGATTCTGGCTGCCAACGAGGTCTCCAGTCTAAGGAGAAGCACCTCTTGCTGCAAACGTGCCGTGTACGCCCAAAGCTCGGTGTTCTGTTCTCGAAGCTGCATTGTCTGGGTTGCCTCGATCTGAATTGAGACACGCAAAACTCAGCCTTGAGTTGAGTACAATCAAAATCCCACACACATAACCGCGGTGTCCGTTCATGATATCTATCTCTTCCTGCCTGCGCTGCCGCTAAGCGTAAAACGCCTCAATGACGGCATATTTCAGGTCGGAAATATCGGCTGGCAGAGGAGGTGCTTTTGCATGACTGGCGATGGTGCAGTTGAAAAGGTTTTTTAGCGCCAAAAATAATGTTGCGGGGTACTGTAGTATTACGTTCAATTCGTATGACCATTTGGGGTGTGACATTGCTTACGAATGTTGGCTTTCGTATGGAGGTCGGTGACTTGTGTGACTTACGAAAAAATTCGTATAAAAGGCCCCGCAGGGCCGCCCGGAGCGATTTTTTTAGGGTTGACTGCGAGAAACCTTGCGTATGGACCCATTGTGACGCTGTGACTTACGAAAAATTTCGTAGATTTTGGGGCCTATGACATGTGACCATACGAATTGAAGGAAATACTACAGTACTGTATCGTTTCGACCAAAGGTTCAGGTGACGGGTGACAGAGGCCTGTGAACTGAACAATTTTCGTACCTGTGACGGTGACTTTTCAATTTTCCATCCCAAAAAGGCAATAATTGTCAAAAAAAATCGTTCCGGCATTCGCCGGACTACCATATAAGGCAATTTTAACGTGATTGCCGAGGAATGAGCTATTTGTTCAGTGAACAATTGCGGTGACGGGTGACACCCCGTGAACCTTTGGTCGAAACGATACAGTATCCTTCCCGCGTGTGGTCCCATTGAGCCGAGAGGACCGCGAGTGTCAGCAGATCTGCAATGGCGGGTTCAACTCGCCCAGCATCGTTGAGACGCCGCTCGACCGTCATTGTGTGAAGCACATCGTACGATTCGTACCGCCAGGTGCCAACGAATTCCCTCAAAGTCCCGCGAACCGAGGTAATGGAGAAGGTAGACCTTTCTCCCGGAGTGTCGTAGCTGGGTTCCCTGTCAGTCATTTGAATGGTGGTAGGTCCGTCGAAACCTTGTAGTTTCAGCCGGACCGGGAACTGGCGAAGTACTGGGTGTTTGAGGTAGACGATGAGGAATGGATATGAGCCCGCGCCGCGGGTACGGCAGTAGACGACGGAAGTTATTGATGTCGAGGGTATTCTTGGTGCGTCCGGAATGGAGAGGAGGAAGAGATCACGGTACTCTTCCAGCGCCATGCACCTTTCTCGGAGGGGAAAAACGGCGGATAGATCCGAATTGTACTGCCAGCATCGGTGGCTAAACGGGAGGCACATTTCGAGGTTTCCGGATGTGGGGGAAAAATGGGGGGGGGCTGTCGACGAACAGGAGGGTTTATATTTCCGCGAAATAGTGGCTCCTGTGGGTTTGATCGACTTCGGCCCTGAGGTGCCTTCAAACCCCTATCATTGCTTATAATATTAGGAGGCTACGGTATACCCGACCACACGAGCGTCGCGTGTAGTTTAATATAGAATGCTGGCCTGGGCGAAGGCTGGATGGCGATCAAGCCATAGCTCAAAGCACCGACGTCTGTGAGTGGTTCTACCGCGAATAGCCTCTATCCCCATACCCACGATTTCCTTGGCCATTCCTCTGAAGGTACCGGATCCCCCGTTTCTTTAGTCGCAATTCGACATTACTCTCCGTCCGCAGACCCATCATTGTGTTTCTTGAATCTTCAATTTTGAATTCGCCAAGTGGCCACTATGGGCCACTTCTACGGAAATCAAGCTTACTGGCGAGGTCCATCCGAGACGGCAGGAACGGCTCCAGGAGTCCAACGCATCCGAGACGCGGGGCTTCCTGGACAGTTTACTGCTTGGCCGGGAATCATGTCTTTGTGGCGCATCGACGCACCTGCTTCTTGTCATTCGCCCGACCACCGCCGACTCGGATTCAACTCGCACACTCACCGCTACAGTTATCGGCCCACATACTCCCCCTCGCCACACGCGTGAAGCTTTTGCTCTGAACCCCATATGCATGCGACGCGTTGCTCTTCTGAACCTTCCCTGATCTGCGCTTCCCTTGACCTCTCAAACTCGTCCCATATCCTATTCTCCCTTTACACGTCTCGTATCACACTTAACGCCTAATGCGCCGCAGGTCTCCTCCTGCTACTCTCGCAGTATCCTTTCTCGGTCTCGGGATAACTAGTGATGTTCAGCGAGGATAAAACAGTATTGCAGATGGGCGTCCAGCTCGAAACAAGGGCGTTATCCGGGGCCGGATGGATCTCATCGCGATGGTGAAATTGGTCAAGTGAAAATTGTAAAGCCGTTGTGTTAAAATGACATTTTCAATGATCAAATTCAATACCGAAGGCGGAGCGGCTCGATACCTACGCGGAAAATGGAGGTGGGAGTTCTTGTACTTGGAATGTCGAGCGAGAAACCATCCAAAGGTCCGCGCTTAACCCGATTCAAGACCACAGGGTGAAAAGCAGCAGTTCGAATGACACACTTTCCATATTTGGAATCCTATAGAAGGGAAGGAAAGATTCCTAGTTTAGAAAGAGGCGAGGTGGTGGTGGGAAGAAAAGTGATGCGATCAAGATGCGGTGCTCATTACGTTGCACAAGACAAATATGGTCAAATAAGTACTTCTTTCTGCTCCCAACGTCCCTCTTCGATGCACTTCAGCCTCTGCCTACCGGAAATCGTATCTCTCATTTTCTACGAGACCCTAGATGAGGTAGAGCAGTCGCTCAATCAACTCGAGAACGACTCAGCGCAAACTCTTGCTGGCCTTGCGCGGACATGCAAAGCCTTCCGAGATCCTGCCCTCGACCTCCTTTGGAAGTCGCAATCCACCGTGATGAATGTACTAAACTGCATGCCTGGGGATATATGGGAACTGGATGACGCAGAGGCGGACGAAGTGGTGAGTACGGCTATGCACTCTGCGAAAGTCCTGGTTAATGTTTTTTTTCCACTTCAGCGGCTGAAAAGGCCTGTACTTCCAAGCGACTGGGAGCGTCCGCTCATTTACTCGCGTCGCGTCCGACATTTCAAGTATCAACTACTCTCGTATAACAGCTGTCCAGACGATGCCGCATTTTACGAGATACTGCGCATGTGCTTGCCACTCGAACCTTTGTTCCCCAATATTCAATCCCTTGTGTGGGAAACCTCCGACGCCGCAGTGGTACCTCACTTTCGCCTTTTCATCGGCCCTCGCTTGACCTCTTTGACGGTATCGACCTTCCAGTCTGCTTCTCATTTGTCTCTCCTTCCCGCCCTCGCTACGCAATGCCCTTTACTTCGGGAAGTCTGCATTCTGACCTCGGATGGACTCTCCGGGCGCTGCGAGACAGTATCTTTTTTGGTGAAAAACTTGACGCGTCTCGAATCCCTCGAGGTGCCATGTCTCGACGCCATGGCTCTGGACCACCTCGCGAAACGTCCAGTCCTGGATTTCGTTTACTTGGAGGACCAAACACCTCTCTCCCCCGTCCCGGGACTCGCTTCCCAAACCGAAGTGCCCTCGTCTTGCGACATCAACGAACTGAGTTTGACCGTGACAGACGCCCGTGCCGCCATCGAGATCCTTGCTCGGTTGCGCGCTTCATCCATCCGCAATCTAGCGATCAAATTCCCAAAGAACACGTCCGCAAAGGCGGTGCAGGAGATGTACGACGCCGTTGCAGCGAAGTGCAACCAGGCGTCCCTCAAGGTTCTCTCGATCACGGTACCCACGGGCACTACGGACACCGCCGCGGATCCGGAGCAGATTGCGCTCTACGCGGTACCAAGCAGACACCTTTTGCCGCTTTTCACGCTCACGACGCTCACGTTCGTGACCCTCGCGGGCCCCGTCGGACTCGACCTCGACGACACAGCTGCTGCTGACATTGCGCGCGCATGGCCCCGAATCATGTCGCTTGACCTCGCTGGCAGCGCGTTCCTGCACATCCCGCCGCGCACGACGCTCCGCGCGCTGCTCGCCTTCGCCCGGCTCTGCCCCAATCTCTGGCGGCTGTCCCTGCCCATCAACGCGCGCAGTGTACCGAAATGGCGGAAAGCAAAGACGACTGCGGAAGCACGGCCAACACAGCGGTCTCTCACGTTTCTCAATGTGGGAGAGTCGCCGGTGGACGCGCCCCTGGACGTCGCGGCGTATCTCTCCAGCATTTTCCCGAAGTTGGGGCGGGTGTCGGCGGGCAAGCAAAAAGAACGGCGGGACGAGCCCGTGCGAGCCGAGGTTTTGGAATGCCAGAGGAAGTGGAAAGTCGTTGAGGCGGCGTTGCCCGTTTTGCGGAAAGTGCGCGCGGAAGAGAAGTATTGGACTCAGCGAGAGTGTGAAGAAGATAACTCGGATTAGTGACCAATGTTGTTTCGATCCTTGTACTAATACCCGTTCGTGACCCCTCGAATGCCAGTCTTTTCATTCCCCTGTCTTGCTGCGCTCGTACTCATCTTCATCCCCACCCCGGCGCTTTCGATCTCGCGTTCACGTATCGCTAATCAAGACCGTCCTCTAGCTCAGTTTCCATCTTCTCCGCCGAGCGCAGCTGATAGCCCGCTCGGAATCCATGGAATTTGACACGGCTGTCTAAGCTCTCTGCAAGATCTAGCTAGCTCAAGATCTCAAACATTCGGTCACAATTTCACGTCGAATTGCGTAATATTCTAGCGTTTTGTAGGAACGTCTCAAGGCCGACCAGCCCTTCGCGATTATATGAGTTCAATGCGTTTGAAGACTACGATCCCACGACAGCCAGCGCTCGTCCGGCTTATAGTCGATCGGCCTTTTTTCGTCATATTCCGCACCACCACTTTCGACCCACTCGTTCTGCGAAGTCTAGCGGTTATACGTGGATGAGAATGGAACAGAAAGAACGAAAGAAAGTAAGTAGGAGAGCGAATCGACACACGTAAGTGCCGATGATTGTCGCGACCAAGGGCGCATACGCGCTGAGGCCCTTGTTTTCCTGCACGTATATCGGGTACAAACCGTGCGAGCCGCACGCGTGGAAGTTGAAGCCTCAGGGAAGGCGTCAGTAGATAATTCTCGCGGAAGGAGTGACGACTGGGAGGAGAGATTAGTTTGCCTACCCATAAGCAACAATAGCGCGTAGATGCACAGCATCCAGTGCCTTTTCAGCATCGCGTGTACCTCGCGGATGAATACGCGCGCCTCTTTGAGCCTCGCGAACGGTGCCATAGCCCTCGGCGGCCCGGCGGGCCAACGGCGAATTGAGCTAGTTATTTTATTTTGGACGAGCGAAAGTAGAAATACGAAGGAGGAGTGGGAGTGAGCCAAGGGAAGCGAACACCGTGTCAAAATGCGAAGTGAAAGCCGGCGGGAAAGAAAAACAGGGGTCGGGTAACGGATCTTCAAGAACGCCTCGCTCTTGGGCAACACCGGTGTTAGGAACGCGCCAAACACGCTGACTCCCGACGCGGTCCAGAAAAGGGCACGCCACATGGGAGCGACCTCCAGCACGAGCTTGAGCGATATGAAGGCTGCGAGCTTGAAGGATAGGCATAGAACGACGCACCAAATTCCTGAATCCGTACCCTTCCTCACGGACGCCACTCGCGATGCCGCGGAGCTGGTGGTTCTCGTGCGAAGCAGAGGTTGCAAGACCCCGGGTCCCACCCATGCAAACTGAATGGTCGTTGGTTAGCCGGCGTCCGTGGAAGCATATGAGGGAGAACGGTGCACCGAACAAAGACCTAAGCGCGAGGAACTGGCGGAACGTCTGCACGAAGCTAGCGCCGATTTGAAGAGACGCGAAGAACAGCAGGTTGAATCAGAGACGTCATTGCGCCAGTCGCTGAAGATCCCGAACAATACCGCGCCGACAGAACGCAAGAGCAGTGTCAGAATTATCGTTTGTGTCTGCGCGCGGAACACAAGTCAGCCGTTGGATACACTCAAGATGGGAACCGCACTGGTCTCTTATCGAACTTCTTGCTGAGCACGGGAACGCTGACGTTAATACTTGAAAAATCGAGCGCGTCGCACGTCCACACAAGCCAGCCGGCCCAGAAGAACGCTCACTACAGCCACGTAAGGTTCAATAGTATCTTCGGAAGACGATTCTCTGGGGGCGGAGCGAGACGCATCGGCGCAAAGCATATGTCTTCATTTCGATTTCGCTCCTGTTTGCGCCTCGGTGTAGAAGTCGGTGTGACGGTCGAAAGACGTCGATTCAACGAGCCGTCGACAGAGTAGTTAAGTCGAATGGCTGACTGCTGGGCCACTAGATATGATGTGGGATGCTAGACCGACGCATACACCGTTCGAGTGCATGCAGAAAAGAATTATGATGGATGATGAGAGAGGAACGGATGAAGGTGCATAGACACGCACCAACTAGAGGTCTTTTAGCTCTAGCCGTTGAGCCAATCCCATATCGATAGAAAGCACTCGCGCTTGACTCGCGCACTGCCAGCCTCAGTGCCGCACCGGGAATCCAAGTCCATCGGCAAAACAAACGATTTGGCAGACGAAGAGCTGGAATGATATGCCTAGTAGGCGAAAAACGAGCTGGAATATGCTATGGATTACAGAATTGGAAGAATCCAATAAGAATCCCGCCGGTCATGGTGTAAAGAAGCAAGGCGGGTATTTGGCTGTGTCCTCCGAATCAAGCATTGACTCGGATCATTCCCTCTTCCACCAAACTTTGATGTCTCCGAGTCCCATTTGTGTCCGTCATCTCAGCTCGTTCGGCGTCGCCCCTATGTTTCTCCGTCAACGGCGGCACTTTACCCATCACCCCGCGCACGATGAGCCTCCTCTTGAAACACCGACACGGGCGCACAAAGCCGGACGATTAGCCGGGCCAACGACGTCTACGTCTCTTACCCATGACGAGGAGAAGGACCTGGATGCAGTGTACGACGCGACTAGTACGAAGAACCTCGCTTAGCCGGCGGATAAGCACGACGAGGAGGAAGAGGAAGTCGGAAACGGCTCTGGTTCCTGGTACGGTCCGTGGAGAATGGCCGCTGCCAAGAGCGACGAGGAGAGGAAGGTATGTCGTGAAATACTCCTCTTTCACCTGCATCGAATCTAATGTGCCATTAATGGACGATTGGCTTCAAACGAATGTCTTGCGGACTGGCGTCGAAACACGGCGGAATTTGCATATGACGGAATGCAAGGTTCGTCTCTCTCCTCAACTATTCGAAAGTGTGCGCTCGCACTAAGTCCCAAGACATTAATCGTCGTCACTTCCGCGGGACTCGAAGATCGGAATCCTTGGATCGACTTTGGTGTCATGGTGACTACTAATCCTCCTCGGTCGGCATCGTGCTTGGGCTGGTGTACATTTTCATCCTCCGATCGGCGAGTATTCAGGTGCGCTTACGTCCCAGTCGACCTATTCCTTCCTTTTTCATTTTATCTTCCTTCTTCAATTTTGTACTGTGCAAGCGGCTTATTTCTCAAAGGATTGAGACTGATGGGCAGTCGGTGTTGGCCGTAAGTGCGCGGTACGAGCGTATGGTTCCTCTCCTTCTGCTGATCTCACTGGCCGTTTTTCTCCAGTTCCAACGCTCGATGAACCCTTCCCGACACCGCATCCCGCCCGCTCCTGGTCATTCGAGCACCCTAGTCGCACCCGTTCTGCGCAGATCCGATTCCGTATCTCGTCGCGGGTGTGACTTGGAAACCGGGTGTTGCCTGTGCCTTCGAGTTCGACGCTTGCGAGCCAGATATCATTGTGTCTCCTTGACTTGTCCTTTTCCCTTCCCCACTCCGTATTTTCCGCTCGCCACCCGTGCTCTCCTATTCATTTTATACTGACATCATCCCCAGCTGTCCTGAGCGTGCACCTCCTTCTATAACGGCTGTCTCCCCTTCGCGCCTCGCCGGTGCCGCTGTCCGACGCCGCACAGACTCAGGCGTCTCATGCACTAACCCCTGAGTCACAAAGCTATTGCTGCGCAGTCGCGGTCCTCGAAGAGCGATTGGTTCGACAGTGTCCGGGAAGAAGCGAGGTTTCTGTGTCTTTCTGACGAGCACAGGCAGGTGCCAAATACACGGGTGCAACTCCGAGCTCAGCGAGTTGTCAGCAGGATTACGAGTTCTGTTGCGTATGCCACGGCCGGCGGCAGTTGTGCTTCTTTGCTGAATTGCTTAGTACACTGCTGACGCACAAGCGGATGACGGAGAGGGCTCTTTAAGTCTCCCGACATCCGTACGAGATCACCAACACTTCCACATGCCCACCCCTGTACTCGTCTTCGGCGCCACTGGAGCAGTCGGCTCTGCTTGCGCCCGCCACGCCCACTCCCTCGGCGCGATCGTGACTCTTGCCGCCCGCGACACCAAGAAGCTCATCCCTGGTCTGTCCTTGGAGCAGGAGAAGGCGGGCGGCTACAAGCGAGTGCAGGCCGACCTCACTCAGCCCGGAACCATCACCGAGGCCGTCGCGCAGTCAGGCGCCAAGCGCGCCTTCGTATATCTCATCTTCTCTCCCCCGGGGACGCCCGACCCCAATCGCGCCGCGCTCGAGGCGCTCAAGGCCGCGGGCGTGGAGTTCGTCGTGTTCTTGAGCAGCTTCACCGTCTCGCTCTACGAGCCTGCCATCGACCGCGTCCCGCCGCAGGAATTTATTCCCCACGCGCACGCACAAGTCGAGGTGGCCCTGAAGGACGTCTTTGGGGCGAACTACGTTGCCCTGCGGCCTGGTGGATTCGCGAGCAATTCGCTTCGCTGGGCTGGGATGATTAAAGGCGGCGGCGCCGTCAAGGAGGCGTACCCTCAGGTCAATTTCGACTGGATCGTGCCCGAGGATATCGGGTGCGCAGGTGCAAGTATCCTTGTCGGTGGGCCGAGCAGCACGGGCGGGAAGACCGATGTCTTGTTGTGTGGGCCGGAAGTGATTAGTCAAGGTGACGCGGCGAAGATCATTGGCGAGGTGGTCGGGAAGGAGGTGACTGTTGAAGTCATCGGCGATGAGGAAGCGGTGAAGCTTATGGCAGCGGCGCACTCGGCGCCGGAGGCGATCGCAAGGTATGCGGTCAAGACGCTGGCCCATGGGTTTGAAGGAGCAAGTGTGAGTGCGCAAGCTTTTTTTGGGAGTGATCAGTACAAGGGTGCGGTGGAGAATGTGAGGAAGTACGCTGGGAAAGCGACTACGTTGGCGGAGTGGGCGACGGAGAACAAACAAGCCTTTGAGTGAGTGAGGTTGGGTAGGTTACTTATACTTTTTTGTATACCGTTGTATAACCACAAAGTAATTGACGAAAGTTTGCATCCCATGCAGTCTCTTGAGCGAATTCTTCATTGGTAGCTCAAGACGCTTCCGTGAACTGGCTGTGAGGATCTCGAAGCAATGTACAGTTAATTCTACGTACAGTATACAGCATACAGGACTCTGCCCCTGCGCATCTGGTTGTCGTGTATGTAAATACATGTCCAGGTGCGAGGAACGTAACGGAATTGAGACCGAAGCACATCACTAGCACGTATCCGCCAGCCGATTTTTGGGCACAACCTGGTGGAAATCGTCCACCCACGTCGTCAGGTTCGCGTTCGTGTATGCCTCCATGTACCTACAAAAAAAAGCGCGCGTCAGCATATATTTCTCCAACTTAGAAGGAACGAGAATGTGAACCGAAACCAACAAAGCGGAAACCGAAACCACAAATGGAAACAAGGATGAAATGAAACACACAACGCACTCATTGATATACCCCGCCGTGGGATAGTCCTTCGGATCGCACCCGACGTTTATGTTCTCCGGGTCCTGGTAGACGCGCACCCAGTCGACGCGCATCACCGCTGGGAACGTGAGGTGCGCAAAGTCGATGAAGCCGAAGTTCTCGGAGAGGCCGAGGTTCATGATTACGTACTGTGAGTATGTGTTAACGAGTCGACGAGCGAGGAAAGGTTAGGGCGGAAAGAGCAGGGAGGGAGGAGGAACAGCGAAACGCACCATCGGCTCGACAGGTATCTGCCTCGCCCCGATCTGCGTCGCCTTGTCTGCGCCGACCGTGTTGCCATTCAGCGTCCACGCGAGCTTGTCGTCCGTGATCCACGAGATGTACTATGGCGTTTACTAGTAGTCAGTTTCGATTTCTTTTCATTTCGTTTGATAAGGATGGGAGGGAAAGATCAGGATTTTGAAGGATGGGAGGAAAGGATGGAGGGTTTGAGGAGAAGAGGAAGAGCGGAGGAGGAAGCGAAAGAAAGAGGATTCAAACAAGAAGAGACGCACCGCATCAGAATACCCGGGCGTATACTCGAACCCGTACGTCGAGAAGCACCCGCTCTTGAGCTGGTAGCAGTCTTGGTCTAAAACAAGCTGGCATCAACGAACGGCGCGTGTAGAAAGCAAAAGGAGAAGTAAAATTATAAAGTGACGCAAGTAGGATCCAAGTAGGCGTAGCCGTCGCAACAGAAGAAGAGAAAGAAAAACGAAAAAGAACGAAACAAAGGAAGAACGCAAGAAAGAAAGGAAAGAACGCAAGAAAAAAACGCACTCGTATTAGTCACCACGCTCGTCGTCTGCTGGAACTGGTTCCCCACGAACGCATTCTGCGCACTGATGGTCGGGTCGGGGATGACGAGGTTGTCGGTCGTGTTGAAGGACGCGTAGCCGGCGTCGAAGGGCTGCGGTAAACATTAAATTTATTCAATGAAGTTCAATGTACGAAGGAGAGGAGCACGCACCGCCCACTGCGCGCTCTGGCTGACTTGCCCTATGAGGGCGCCGGTGGGGCCGCTGATTGTCGCTTCGAAGACGTCGATCTCGGGCGCGGACCGCCCGACGAAGGAGCCGGTGGAGGTAGTTGGGCCAGGGTGGGATTCGCCCTGGAGAAACAAGTGTCGATTGGTTAGCATTAGAGTGAGGAGAAAGCGCGAGGAGGAGGGAAAGCAGGAAGATACGAGAATGGAGATGCCGCGCGATCAAGATAAAAAGAACAACGCACTCCACACGTACACGCACTCAACCTCTGGCCCGGCAAAAAGCTGAGCTCCGCGTCCTTATTAGCTCCCCCCGTGTCGAGCGCAGCCTGCGGGCCCGAGTTGTCCGGGAGGGTCTGGTTGGGGAGGGTGCCGACGTCGCAGGTGTCGTACGAGTAGGGCCACATGCCGTCGAGACTCGCGCCGTACCCCGCGCGGCCGAGGTTGCCCATCGCCCAGACGGCGGGCCAGAGCCCGAGGACGTTGGAGGTTCCGGGGAGGGTGACGCTGCTGAGGAGGATGCCGCCGGTGAAGCAGAATTTGTTCCAGGAGGAGATCATGCCGCCTGTACGTGGAGTCGTGATAAATGTGAAGTGTGTGAGAGGGGAAGAGGGAAAGACGTACTGCGGTACGAGAGGTTGTAATTGTTTGCGATGTCGTCGACTTTGCTGAGCGTGATCTCGAGCGCGCCGTTCTTGGTCGTGACGGCGGAAGGGTCGTACCACTCGAGGTCGCCTGTCTGCCAGTAGTGCAGGTTGACGGCTTCCCAATATCTGCGACGCGCGTCAGCGCATCATCCATATATCTGGTAAATTCATAGGCGGAAAGGGAGCGAGAAGCACGCACGGATCATCCCCCGGATAAAAGCTCCGCCCGTCGGTCTCGAACTCGTCGGAGAACACGAGCTGCATCGTCTTGCTCGGGTCGTGGTACGACGGGATCGTGTGCGCGGCCTGGGGCGTGGCGACGTCGATGAGGGCCCAGTTGGAGATATTGGGTAGGTTTGCGTTGGTGTCCAGCGCGGAGCTGCCGGAAGCGGCGGCGCTGTTCTTGTTGTTGTTCATGAAGTGCCGGGCGATGGGGTATGCGACGCTAGCATGCTGAGTTTTAGACTTGATATGTGGGGAGAGAAGGGGGACGCACGAGCCGCCGACGATGAGCAAGACAATGACGACGAGGCAGCCGATGTTCACGAGCGCGCGGCGCCCAAACCGGCTGCGTTTCTTCTTGTCCAACCGCGGATCGTGCAGAAAGTCGTCAGCCTCCGGCTTGGTCGTCCATCCAGCGGGGTCCACACCGATGTTGTACTGTGCAATCTCAGAGCGAGGAAGGATAATTGAAGTTAGATGGGGGACACACCTGGCTGGCGGCGCTCCCCGCGCGGTTGTGGTCGGCATACCGCCCGTCGCTGTGCTCACTCCGGATGCTCGGCGCGGGCCGCGGGCCCTGGGCGTAAGACGCATGCGGGATTCCACCGACGGATACGGAGAGGCCCGAGCCAACGCTGCTCTGGCTGCCGTGCGAGTACGTGGAGCCGAACGAGTTACGGGGCGAGGCAAAGGGGTCTGTCGCCATGCTGGCGCCCGCGCGGTTTGGCTGGTACGAATGAGGGGGTTGTTGCGGGTAAGACATGTCGTGAGTCAAAAGAGCTGCGGGGCAGCCAGTCCCCGGGAAAAGAGGAGAAAAGAGTGTGGAGAGAGAGGGAAGAGGAAGAAGGAGAGAGGCGTGGCGATCAAGTGGCGATGCCATTGACAGATGCCAATGGTGGGAGTCTGTGACTATATATGGCTGAATGTGCGGCGAATCGGCAACGAAGAGCTCACGGGAAACATCGTCGAAATGGTTATTTGCAGTTTTCCGCTGCGGAAGGCAACCTAGAATTTCGTCGGAGTCCGCAGTAACCTTCAACGACGATACCATACCCTAGTCCGATAAAAAAAAAAACATGCCCGAGTCCCAACTGGCTACGTCCAGCGATGGAATTCACTATCCCTGATCTTGTCGTTCAGGTCTCATCGCAGTTTGTAAAGGATTTGAGGTACAGTTCGATTTCGGAAGAATAATCTGAGTAAAAGAAAAATGAAAGTAAAACACCGTGACTCACTCACTTGACAATCTTGAAGTCGACGGTGCGAATGAAGCGCGCACTCCGCAATGCATATCTAAAGGAATGGACATCATTCTCGAGTCTCTTCTTCTTGTGAGTGGGTACGAGAAGTTGACAAGAAGGGAGGGATATACAACACCCGTTCAGAACTCACCCTGTTTGAACTCAAGCTCGAGCCGACTCGAGATTCGGGAATAGATCAGATTCGCGGTCTAGATTGGGAGGAATAAGTTGAATGAAAGAAAAGGAGAAGAAATAAAAAGACGGCAGCGCCGCAGTGCGAGTGAAGCGCACATGGCCTCGGGTGAATACATGTACATACCTGAATGAACTTTAATTATAAGACTCCAGTCTCGTCTTGCGAATAGGATAAGAACGCGCCTCATTTTCGAGTCGAGTCTTATCATTATATGCACCTTTTGAATTCGGGAGAATAACTTGAACAGAGGAAAAAGAAAAGAAATAAACCTCACTTCACAGAGACGACGGTGCCGCGGTCAAGTGAAACGCATACCTAGTCGGATGAATACACACTTGAAAGACCTTGAGAGAGATAATTATAAACTTGAGTTTCATCGTACGAATGGTAATTAGGGCCCACCTCAACGAGTCGACTTGGGGAATAGATTCGATTCGCAGTCTGAATTTAGACGAATTAGTTGAATCAAAGAAAAAGAACAGAAACTCATTTGATACAAGACGGCAGTGGCGCGGTGCGGTGCGAATGAAGCGGAGATTGAGTTGGTCGTAAGTTTCGTCCTGCCGATCGTCGTCTCCTCGACACCCTACACCTCCAGTGCTGCACATACGAGTCAAAAGAGAGCGGCGTGGTGAGGGAGAGACGGACGGGGACGCTCCGTCGTACGCGAATTCTCTCTGCCCGTCCACGCCTTACTTTTACTCGATGGGCGGACTTCATGCCGCGGGATCGAGGGCATAGTGCGAACTGAGCATCAGATGAACACATGTGCGTTAAGGAGGGAAGGCTGGGAAGCACGCACCTTCGGATAAGTATTCATCCGTCAAATTACCCTCCCTCTCCACCGTACCGAAGCTGTTAATCGGTGCGGCGTTAGATCTTTCAACGCGCGAAGGGGTCAATCCGACGTCGTCAAGTGAAGATGGGAGTGGAGAGGAATGTCACGGGAGCGGAAAGGCTCTGTGTTGTAGTGAAGGCGCCAAATTTTGGGTAGTTCATAGAGAAGACCAAGAGAAGACGAAGATTTTAAAAGAGTATAGAGAGCAACATGGTGGTCTTGGTTCACGGTTCGCCGTCAGAAGATGGTTTGAAAGGACAATTTCTCTCGTGGGTGTGGTGAATCATCCCCCGCGTCGTTGAAGGCTAGATACCCGTCCACCAGCTTTCGATGTGGTGGTCGGCGGAGGAAGTACAGTGGCCGTCTTGATTCCAGATTTCTTTTGCTTCCCGCCTTCGGCACTTGCTCACCACACCTATCACGCGGCGCTTGTTTCCGTCAGACTGGCACAGACCGTGTGGAATGGATTAGCAACTCGGAAGGAATCCGGAGATGAATTAGCAAGGAATACGGCAGATGGATTAGCAACCCGCAAAGAATGCGCAGATGAATTAGCAAGAAATACTTACACAGGTGGATTGGCAACCCGCAAGAACGGGGTCCATAGGGGCCCATTTTCGGGTCGGACCCGCCGGGCACACACGGGACTTTCGGCAGAGACTTCCAAATCCCACGAGGAATGTAAATATGTCCTCGTGCATTGTTCACTCCACAAGTGCATATACCTTTCGGCGAGAACTTGAAAGCCCGCAGACGGCGCCCATTACGGCCCATTTGTTGCTTCAAGTTTTTCTTACGCGGTAATGAATTCAACCGCGACCCGGGCTTGCACGGGCTCGCTTTACGCGATATAATGAATACGCCGGAAAGAATCGCCCCTTGCCTCCAATATCAGGGCATATCGAGCTATTCATGAAGCTGTTTTTACACCGTAGGCATGACGAATTCAATTCAATTCAATTCGAAAAGCCCCAAAGGCACAGCTACGCCGTTGAATTTCAATGGCGTCAGGTGAACATGAATAGTGTACGGGAGAAGCACGATGCAGTAGTATAAAGAGGCTAATTTTCTATCCGTGCTCTTTAGTATTTTCGCCTCTACCGCCAAGAAACTCCAACAAGTGAGCTCATCGATAGCTATAATTTTGTTGGATGCTAAATAGGCCTCCCACAGTGAAATTTTCCGCGTCCTTCACCGCCCTTGTCGTGGCCTGTATCGTCAGCGCTGTGACTTCCCAAATTACAGTCCAGTTCTCCACCAGCGAAGGCTGCACTTCCTTCTCTGACACCTTCGAGGGAACCTGCAATGAGTGCTACGACCCCCCTGGCAGTACGTTCCCCATCCCAACCTTACATAGAACGCCCGTTGATTTTATATGATCCTAGACTTCGGCTCTATTCTGTTCTCTGGCGTTGGCTCCAACCAAGAGGTTCAGGTTTTCAATGAGGATGGCTGCACCACAGCTTCCCTTGTGGGGCAAGGCTTCGGTGACGCGTGTTGGGACCAGGGCCACACGTCGCTCCGCTCTGCCTTCGTTGCCTGTTGAAGACACGCCGCTGTAAGTAATTCCAGAACGAAAGATTTTCCCCGTGCTGACTTTAGTTTCTTATCAGAATCATGCCGTGGGGGCAACAAGGCCTCCTCGGTTTCCGATTATTAAGCAAGAGTGAGAATGATAGATTGATAGTCAATGGGTTTTGCGTAGCCGAGTTGTAACACGGAGTTTTGGAGTATAGTGAATGTGATCAATGCTACTGTGTGCCAGTCAGAGTCCTGGACCATTGTGGCCATGGGAAACCATTTTTCTGGCTCACCAGTGCCAGTATTATGCCGTACATTTTGTTACCCGTTCCCAAATCTGCGCCCAATTTTGGCACATTGAGTTTGGTACATCAAGGGCTACCTGGCCATATAAATACCATATTTCTCTATCAAGAATTGAGTCCCACCTGAATTCTTTTCATCCACATCACGCCTCGCTTTGACATGTTCCCACGGTTTAAACGAAGCTCAACTTTGATCGCATTGCGCGGTTTGATCTCACTCAACATTGACGTCATCTCAAGTGCATAGTCGTCGCTACCTATTTTCTCCAAACAGGTCTTTTCAACTCTCCCGCACTCGCCCAGACTTGCTCGCACTCTCCCCGGCGGCCCGAGTTCCGCATCAGATCAACGACATCACGCTTTGACCGGTTCGAAACCAGTTTGATCGCACTTGCATCACGGTCGACTCCTTCGTCAGACACCCTGATCGCATCCTCCCGCACTCGTGTCCCAACCTCGCACACTCTCACGGTTGCGTCATTCAACTTACATTCATCTCGACTGCATCTTCGTCATTCTTCCCCTCGAGCACCCGCACTCGACCCCGCACTCGACCCCACACTCGCTCGTGCACTCCCGTCCCTCGTGGCACTCTCCTACGTTCCCCCCCTTAGCCCGTGTTGCGTCCAAATCCACGTCCGCAACGCAATCAACGAGGTCCGGCAACTCCCACCCCGCAACCACTACACATCTGATTAATTGACGCTCTACCAACCCAACGGGGCTCCTTGTGCTGCCGGCCCGTCCATGCTCTCCACCTCCCCATAAGTACATTCAGTATTTCCGTCCACGCTACACCTTTGTTTGCGCGAGCGTCGCATCAGTGCCGTCGGCTTCGTTTCCACGCCGACGTCGTCTCTTCCTTACCACTCGCAGCATCACCCTCGCCTCAATGCCCACCGCCCGGTGATTCCCCAGCCCAACTCAAACGCCAAAACCGTAGTTTGGTACGCGCACCGAGCCAATCCCAGCCTCCTGTGCGTTTGTTTCCATAGATTTCTGTTTCGTTCCGTCTCATCCAATCTTTTTGTGTTGGGCAGACATTCGCTGTCCCAGCGGCCCCGCATTCGATGGCACGTCACGTAGCTTACATGCAGATGGATTGCGAAAGAATCCAAGGTGATGTGTAGCCTGCGTGCGTCCGTTTCCTCTCTTTCTTCGTCCTTTTCCTCCCATTGCCCGTCCTTCTTCTCTCCTAGCCTTCCCCACTACCCCATTCAATCTTTGTGGTGTATATCTGAAATCGTTTACAGCTGTTCTCCGCGCGCGGACTCATTTTTTCTAACGCCCGTCACTTATCCTCGCCTCGCCGATGATCTATGGTCGACACCCTGCACACTCGGAGCCAGACGCGCAGTACCACCGCCATTCACGCGTCTCCAGCGCTGAGACGCTATCGTCGCGCACCCGGGGCGTCCCTCTGCGGCGCAGCTACCCGTATACCGCCGTGCGGTACCTCCCATCGCCCTCCGCCTCCACTACCACGCTTGTCCGAGGACCGAGATATACCCTGCGACTACGAATCCACTGCACGCTGCGCGCGGCGTCCTACACAACCGCGCCTTCACCTTATGCGCGCCCTACTCCGAGACTGTACCACGCCGATGCCCTCGCACCATGCCAGCGACCCAGATTGCTGGCCGCATCCGTACTTGCTCGTTTTCGTTGCTCCCTACGCCGCCTTCGTCGTGTTTTCGTGCTTCAAAACCGTCAACCAACGTACAGCCCTTCCCCCTGCGAGCCTCGACGTCCGTGCGCCCTCGCTTTTAAGTATTACCCCAACGATGTCGTGCCGGAGTCTAGCGCCGCACTTAAATTCTCTGCGTTCCTTCCCCGTTCTCTGCGCCGGCGCTGGAGCCCATTCTACCCTCGCGTCTGCCGCGCACCGCGAACGCTACGGCCACTACGGCTGGTGTGCGCAACACACGTCGTTGTCGTCCTCAATCGCACCATGCCCTCCCCGCTCGTCACATCGATTCTCACCGCCACACCTCAAGCATCGAGGCGTGATCGTTCCGCAGCCCCGACGTCCCCGCGATGACTGCACGTCTGCGGGACCACGGCTTTTAATCGAACCCTCCCTTAGACGTCCTCCCCTCAGCTCCGCCGCGCTCAGGTTGCAGGCCGCCGCATTTGTGACAGGGCCCTATTGCGCAGCACCACCCGCACACGCAGCATGTCCACCAGCGCTGACGCCGCCTCGGTCTCGCTACCCCTAGTCTCGACCATCGTCGCCGCATTCCAGGTCACCTCCTTGATCGCCGTGTCCATCGCCCACTTGCGTCCCAAATCACCCTTCTCTCCTCAGCATCGCCGACGCTGGACGCCTTCCCTACCGTACCAGGTACAAAGAAACGAATCTCGGGAGGCAGCGTACGACGCATTTTCGCGAGAAGCGTTGCGGGATGTCCGGGGCCCCCGAGCGCTTCAGTTATACTCGTTTGTTGGGCAGACATTTGATCGTCAGAATGTGTAGGAATAGAGATCTCATTCCTTACATACAGATGTGAGGACAGTCCGACAGTGCGAAACAGAACATGTACTTACTTTACAGCAGTGTTATTGAGATTAGAACCAAGGCGGTCGGCGTTTCGATTTACAGCCCGCGGTGCCCTCAATAGCTAAGACGAACAAAATAAAACTATGCGTGCATCAAATAATTAAAGGTCGGAAGACTTGCCTGAGGGCCTCACTTCGCTTTCGCCGTTGGTGGCTGTGAGGCTTACCCTACACAGCCTTCGATGGGAGATCAAAGTCGGCAATCCGCGTTGGCACTGCGTTGGGTGGAGGGCTTGGTGCGGTTCTTGGCAAGATTGTCATATAAGCCAGATGCTAATAAATTCCATCATTCATAAATTAATTCGAGGGGAATGCTAAGCGCTCACGTGCAAATCACGCGGGCTTGGCAGCTGTCAATGCTCCTTGTTTATTGCTCCCACAACGGCGCGTGTCGCGTCGCCGAATTCCCATCCCCTGCCTTCGTCCACAGCTTTGGAGCGCCGCGCGATGTTGTGGCTTTGTTTCTGCAGGTCCCGAGCACCCTTTGCTCCCCGATAACTTGGCACTGCCCTCGCCTTGGGAGCGTGTCGTGAAGTCGGGGGTCTGGGGTCGTTCTCGCGCCACTCGTTCTCCAGTTATCCCCAGGCCCTCTGTTTTTCCAATCGTTTCTCACTTCCCTCGCCTGGGGAGCACGTCGGGAAGCTCTGGTCCGGGAGCGTTTTGTATGGGCACCTGCGGAAGCTACGGTCGTACGTCGTGTATATCTTCTCTAACGTGAAGTCTACGGACCTAAAATTTCCCACTTCCATTCCAGATGACTTAAAACTTTCGAATCCCGTCCGTCCATTATCGAGAGAAGGAATGGGGTCGACTTGATTCCCGGAATTCATCTTGCAAGTATCGTGCATCCGCCGCTCGCTGCCAGCGATTCCGTACTCGGGAGATCACGGGCCCGTGCGTCTGCTAAATTATTTCGGATCGGATTGGATGCTGATTTAGTGACTGCAGGACGAGCTGTTCTTCTGCTTCAGCACCGCGCCCTCGGCGGTTTCCTCGAATTGCACCGCTTCGGCTTCAACCACCTCATCCAAACTTCAATCTCACCTGTGGATCCCGCTGGGCGTTCTCGGGCCTATGCCTTACCCGCCTCCCGCGATGCTCGTGACGCTAAGGGTATCCCAAGGGCGCAGTTTATGGCGGGGCGCTTACTTCCTCTCGCGCGCTCGGCCTAGCAGCGCGGCTTTCTGCTCCGAAAAATCACTAAAGATCGCCTTCATCAATCTCGCTGTATCGGCTCACCAGAATGCGTGCGAAGAAGCCGCCTTCGATGCATTCCCGGTATGACTTATTCTAGATTTTTTTTTCGTGGCAGGCATTGACACCAATACACCAGAGCGGTTCGCTCATCTGAGAAATTGGCGAAAACCAAGGCGGTCGTTGACTCGCTGGTCCAAATCTTGTCGGAAATACGAACAGGTTTTAGCGGAGTTTCGATAACGGGTTGGGTTTTTTCTCTACGGCGTCTTCCAGACTTCGGGGCGGGCGAGTGTACTCCGCACAAAAGCCTCTCCTGCATATCACAGGGGAGGGGCACCCAGGGGCCCAGCACAAAACCGCTTCCCCACGTCGCAGCGTCCCCGCCCGTCTTCGTTGCATATATGTGCGGAAGGGCCTTGTTGGGGTGGGAGTCAGTGAGCGTCAGTGCAAGGGAGCGGGAGCGGAGGGGCAAGAGGAGACCAGGGAGGAAGGGCTAAGAGGTGGTAGCAGTGTATGAGTGTAACGGGATGAGGGACCGAGGGAACAGTTGCGTCGTGTGTGTGTCGGAAGGCAAGGAGTCGTGTCTGGGTCGGAGGCGTCAGCACTCGATTTCCATCATCCAGGTCAAGAATGTACCTCGACGCGCAAGTGATATACGTCCACGCGTTGAGTACCTGGCCCTCAGACTCTGCGGCCTTGACCGTGGTGAATTCGGGCTCTCGTTCGCGGCAAGAACGAGGGGTACCACGACCTCTGCGGACTTGAGCACGCGAGGGGAGATGACGAGTGCTGCCCGTGGAACGATTGCGGCCAGGAACACGGGATTCCGCACGGAGGAGGGCGGAGGTGCAGGTGTAGGATTGCTCTTCGTCAGCCACGGGCGAGGGAAGTAGAGATCGTCGTCGAGGGGAAAGTAGACGCAGGGAAAGGGCGGCTCCTGTATCTGGTTCTTCGCCTGATGTAACCGTAGAAAGAATAGAGGTCTCAGGGGGGGAAGTGGGAGTCAAAGTCAACATTGCATCTGAAGAGAGATAGACGGAGAAGGCACAGTAGCAGTAGTCACCGCCGTCCTCGAAATCTCGTCCGCGTGCATAGTGAAGTCGACTTCTCGCCAGCAGCGAAAGTCCCGCCCCGCCACAAGCAGCAATCGAATTCATCATCGCATCCGCGGAACGAGGCTCCGAGTCGCTACAGGCCTGGGAAGGCTCCAACGGACTCGGAGTGGTATTGATCGCTTACCGAGCCTAGTCAGAGTGTAGATGAAGCAAGAGACGACTGGGTTGCTCACACTGTGCGATGATGCCGATTTCACACCCAGCTTCTGAAAGTACGGCCGCCGGCGGGCGAGCCAAGTAGTGGTGGGAAAGTTCGGTTCGGTTCAGGTTCGGGGCACTTTTCTCTGAACCCCGAACCTGAACTTCTGTTCAGGTTCAGACATTTGCTGAACCTTGAACCTGAACCCAGGTTCAGGTTCGGTTCAGGTTCGAACTCGGTTCGAACCCCCCAATTTTTTCCCACAGAATAATATTGAAATTTGAGGCAACCAAAGCTTATGTTTCTAAACGAGGAAACAGTCGATAGTTTCCACCCATAAAAGGAAATTCCGGGCGGAAACCATTGGTAGTTTGGTGCAAAAACAGGGAAACTGTAGGCATTAATAAGCTGGTTGCCTTTTATGGTGGAAACTGTTGGTAGTTTGGTGTAAAATCAGGAAACTGTCGGTGGTTTGGGCAAAAAAACCTCGTCTGAGCCAAAAACAAACCGTGCCAAAAAACAAAAGCTACAAGCACATTCGCGCGTTGTAGATCGTCAAAATTCTGGAGCTAGAGAAAGAAAAAAAATTGTCCAGTGAAATGGCGAAAGCAAACTGGTCTGAAAACGAGAAGCTACAAGCACATTCACAACGCTATAGTCTGGAAAAAAAATGGCTATCAAAAAAAAGAAAAATGTGGAACAAAAACCGACCAAACAGTCGGTTGAAAACTGAAAAGCTACAAGCCAAAAAAAAAACAGATCTGAGAGATCGCTGCCAAAAACAAAGATGCGGAACCAAAACAGCCCCCAAAAATCAGCTCAAAAGTCCAAATCTACAAGCACCTTATAATGTGGCCAAATTCGAAAAAAAATCGGGTTTCTCGGTCCAAAAGTCCAAACAAAGTCTTATAGCTTGCCAACAACCTATTTGGGAACTCACTCTCTTTTTGTATGGAACAAGTCACGTGACCCTATAACGTTCAGTTCAACCTTATAGCTTTTTGCCGGTGACCTTTGATCCTGTCGACGGAGCGCCCAAGCCTACGAAATTGCAAGCTGACACCGTGTTTCTTTATAAAACACAGACCGGATCGCAATAGCACAGTAAGCAAAACAAAAAGCGTCGGAAAGCCTTGAGAAGACAGTCCCGGGAATCGAACCCAGGCACGCCCCACAATTAGACTGCAGTATGTCCTGGGCACCATATTGTCTTGACAGTACCCTGTGTATAGGCCGGTTCACAGGCTAGCATACAAACCTCTCCGGCATCATTCCGATGTGGGGGAGGTCAATTCCCGAAGGCAACTGAATTGATTTTTTTCCTGTGCGTCGCTCACTTAGCACAGTGGTAGTGCATCGGATGAGATCTTCGGCTGTGTCTTGACTTTCAATCCCGGTCCTGAGTTCGAATCTCAGAGTGAGCTTTTTTTGGTCCATGTCAGGCACCCACGAAGTCAAAGATAATGTGCACAATCTGGCAGGAGAATTCGGCGGGCAAGCACGCTCCCATCATTCAGGCATTGATGCCTTGGGCTGCCCATCATCCACCGTGTTTCTTGGTAAAAAACCAACCCCTTGCTCTGTCTATAGGCCCGTTCATAGGCCAACCTGCATTCCAGGATCAATTCACAGAACACAACGCAGTTCGACTATAACACTAATCTCAATGCTATAGCTCTTCCCTCGACTCCAAGTTCGGGGTGCTTCACTTAGCACAGCGGGAGTGCATTAGATGCATTTGTACTTCAACGACAAATTTCATCCTGGGTTTGAATCCCAGAGTGAGCTGCTTTTTGTTCTGGGAACGCCCAGACCAGTTCGTGTCACACACACGGCCGCTGGTCGGTGGCCACTACGATTTATGAATTGCACTCTATAACGCTCATTTCAACACTATAGCTTTTTGCTCAGTCCGAAATCATCGCAGTGATCCCACACCACATTCGTGATTTCGCCCTCTGCACGCTCGTCAGCGTGGTTGACGCAAGGGAATTAAACTCACTCTGCATCTTCCCCCTTTTGCGAGCGTCCATCACGGCGTCAAAAAAGGTCCACTGGTCCCAAGCGGCCTGATCTCAAGCGCACCACTCGGGTGCCGCGCGCTTCAACCAGTCCCGGTCGCTGTCGAGGATGACATGGAGGAGGTAGACGACGCGCGGGTGGATTATGGATGCGGGCGTTGCCGGCCCCCGCACCAGCACGCCGACTTGGTCTCTAGTTTCCACCACGCGAGGTATGATGCTGATTGCGGGTTCAGCCGCAAAGCCCAGGTGGGTCAGGTTCGGGAAACAGTCTAGCACACGGTCATCGAGCGGCAGCCTAGGGCGTATCGTGCAAAAGTGCAGGTGGGTGACCGTGGGCAAGACGACATCCACCCAATGCTCGTCCGTTATCGCATAGAGCGCAGGGATCGTGAGCTCACGGAGACGGTTCAACCCCATCATGACCTTCATGTCCAAGAAGCTGCCGACTCCAAAGTGCTCTTCTATCCACAGAGTGACTAGCTGGGGGCAGGCCGCAAAAATGAGACCGTACTTGTCCGTCCATCCATCCATGTGGAGGTGCTGCACACGCTGTACTGGATGGCCGCTCAGCTTGATGGCAGCGAGAAACTTCTCCATGGATAGCAGGGGGAACAAGCCATTGGAGAGCTCTGTGGCTGCGCCCGCCTTCCTGGTGTCGTTTCCGACACAGAGGATTCTGTAAAAAATGTTCCAGACGCTAGGATTTGGCTTGTCAGTCGGCAGTTCCCTTGATTGGCGTCCACTTACTATGCGTGAGTGCGCTTGTTGAGCCCCAGCACGCTTTCTAAAGACTCTGGGTGTCGAGCACCCACCAAGTCGAAGATAATGTCCTCAATCTCGCAGGGGAATTCGGGGGCATGGACGTCAAGTGCAAAGATGGCGCCCATCATTGTGCGGCCAATCACACCGCGTTGGTTTGTAAACACACAGACCCCGATCACTAAGCAAAAAGAACCCATCACCTCCGCTGTGTTTCTGTGTAAAAACACAGTATGGTCTCCCACTCACCAGGCATCATTCATGGGGGCAGACTAATCGCCCTCACAGTTTGGCTATAACACCGATTTCGACGCTATAGCTCTTCTGAAACCGTCGTGGTGCCGTCCGCGCGTGCGGAGTGTCTGTTCCTCAAGACAGTCATCGCAAGTTGACTCTCAGCATGCCCTTCCCTCTCTGCGTATTTCTACACTAGGTGTCTAGGGCAACTTGCGCTCTCTTCGGCGTTGTTGACATTGTCGTTTGGGCTCTTCCTGGAACAATGGCGGAATGCCCTTCCAGTGACTCGGTTGCAACTGAAGTTCCTTCTAGGGGCCTTGCACCGCTCTCTGGCGGTCGAAAAAACCTAAAGTGTCAACAAGCGTCGTATTACGATCGCTTTGCACTAGTTCGGTAGCATCGCGCCAGTCTGCAACACCCTCCCCGCACCTTGATCTATGACATCGCAGCCGAAAAAAACTCAAGTGTTCCGTGGGCCGCATGTGGCGTGGGAAAGCCTTTGCGAACCTCATTCGATGTGCGATAGCGGAGTGAAAACGCCGTTGGGCAGAAGTCTGAAGTCATATCCAATGCCTTTGAGGCTGCCCAGGCGGGTGGTGAGAACCACAGACCCAAGTTCAGCGGAAAATCACTGACACCCGTCTGAGATCTATCGGCGGCAGCAAGGAACCAAACTCGTCTCGTTGGGCTATGAAAGACTTTGGGTCAGCTGTTCCAATATTTTGGTCTGAAACTCAACCTCACACAGGACAACCATATTTGGGTGCCGTCTGAAAGAAAGCTACGTTGTTCGTGACGACTGATGCCGTTCGGCTATAACACTGATCTCTACGCTATAGCTGTTCCCTGTCCAAGTCCCAAGCTGCGTTTCTTTGTAAAAACAAAAGCCCGGGGGGTCTGTTCTTTTGTAAGAAAAAAAAAACAAGTGCTACATAACGACACTCCTGGGAATCGAACCCAGGCACGGACCGCAATATGTCCAGGGCACCATGCTGTCTTGACAGTACCCTGTCTATAGGCCGGTTCTGTAGAGCTTTTAGTATTGCCATGGCTTTGCACTAGTTCGGTAGCTTCGCGCCAGTCTTCAACACCCTCATGACATGCCGGCCGAAAAAAACTCAAGTGTGCAATCGGCGTTGCATTCAATATGCCGTTGGGCGGAGGTCTGAAGTCATATCCAATGCCTTTAAGGCTGCCCAGGCAAGTGGTGAGCACCAGAGACCCAAGTGCAGGGGGAAATCGTAGAACACGGGTCTGAAACTCAACGTAGCCGTTCCTTTGTAAAACAAATGGCTATAACGCTGATCTCAACGCTATAGCTCTTCTGTCGCGCTCGTTCGATCATTCGTCTATTGATGCCCCGTTCTTGTAATCAACCCGAAAGAGTTGCGGTGCTCCCACACCCGATTCCTTATCGGCCCAGCTGCGGGCTGTGAGTGTGTTGACGGTGAACGATCAACGCAGTCGAGCACGCACCCAGAAGCTTGCCTGTTTTGCGAGCGTCCATCACCGCGTCAAAGAACGTCCACTGGTCCCATGCTGCCTCGTCCCATGCCCACCAGTCCGGCGACGCGCGCTTCAGCCAGTCTCTGTCCTCGTCGAGAATGATCTGAACGAGGTAGACGACGCGGGGGTCGACTATCAAAGTGTGCCTGGTCGTCCCACGCATGAGCACGCCGAGGGTGTCGCTGGCTTTCAGCGCTCGGTGGACATCGTCCGGGCTGGGCTCGGCTGCGAACCCTAGGTGGGTGAGGTTGGGAAAGCCCTCGAACACGTCGTCATGAAGAGGGTCGGTGGGCCGCACGGTGCAGAAGTGAAGGTGGGTGACGTTGGGCAAGACGACGCCTAGGCAAATTGCGGGTTTTTTCGGGGCCACCGTTGCTAGCGGCGGCGCCGCGCGGCGACCGTCGGCGTCGGCGGCTCGGGACCTTCGCAGGCGCGTCGAGAGCCTTCCTGCCTGCAGGGCCGCCTGCCAAAGCTAAGCGCGTCGGCCAGCTGGGGAGGAGCTGTGGGCCGCGCAAGACCGGACCTTTTTTTGGCCAAAACGGGTTTTCGGGACGCCAACGCAGGCCTTGTTGACATTTTTGCCAACACCGTTGACATTTTGCCCACATTGTTGACATTTTGCCAACATGGTCAACATTCTGCCCATATTTGGCAATATTCTGCCAACATTTTGTCAATATCCTGCCAACCCCGTCAACATTCTGCCAACACCGTCAACATCCCGCCAACGCCGTCAACATTCCGCCAACATTTGCCAACATTCCGCCAACATTTGCCAACAGTCTGTCAATGTTCTGCCAACCCCGTCAACATTCCGCCAACACCGTGAACATCCCGCCAACATTCTGTCAACCCTGTCAACATTTTGTCAACATCCCGCCAACACCGTCAACATCCCGCCAACACCGTCAACATTTTGTCAACATTTTGTCAACATTCCGCCAACATTCTGCCAACTCTGTCAACCCTGTCAACATTTTTGCCAACACCGTCAATATTTGCCAACATTCCGCCAACCTCAACATTTGTGCCGTGTAATCCCTTCCTTCCTGCTGCCAACACTGTCCTGCCAACACCGTCAACATTCCGCCAATGTTTGCCCACACCGTCAACATTCTGTCAACACTTCTGGCCACTCCCCGGCACTGGCCTTCTGCCAACACCGTCGACTCTGCCACCATTGTTTCTGCCAACACTGCCAATATTCGCCTAACGGCGTCAACATTCTGCTAACACTTCTTTGTTGACATATTGTGCCAACACTGTCAATTCTGTTCTTCCCGCTTTTCTGCCAACACTGTGGACATATTCTGCCACCACTGTCTTGTCTTCCGTGGGTGTCATACCTCGGCATTCCAAACCACTACTTACTCTCTTGCGCTGGTGATGCTGAAGATCAATGACGAGTCCAAATTTGTCAACCCAACGCTGTGCATTCATCTTATGCCTATTTCAGGACTGCTCCTTATACACAAGGACTATATGCCAGTTGTCCGTCTGTCCGCACCCATAAATAATACAGTAACACGAGTCGAGTCCCCATGTGCTGTAATTAAGTAATTTACGCACGAAGTTGTCGTAGATTCCATGGGGTGAGACTCCCACTCGACATTGTTCCCAACTCCCACGACGTTCTTTGTTCCCATCCGTCGACTGCGACTCCCTTCTCTCAAGAAGACTGAGGGGTCGTCATGGAGCATCTCTACCTCCTTACTCCCTCTCCACTTCGTCCTACCGCCATCATCTCCGATGTCGAAGTCCGCCGTTAGGCCCTCTGAGTCCATCTGTCTGCCAAAAAGTGCCACAGTCCTCAGAGCTACCTATACGAGCTCTTCCCATCTGCTGAATGCTGCTTTGGCCTAGGAAACTTTTTTAAAAAAAAGAAAAAATTACATCCGAGTCCACCTTGGTGGTCGAGCATCCAGCTCATTTTCACCCTTGTCACCTATTTCTACTGCACACTGTGTTGTACGGATAGGCAGCTGCCTAATGTATATCGGCTTATACCCCCAAGATGGATGTGAGGCTCGCCATCGTCGACAGTCGTCCTGCGAGTACTTTTCCTTCGTCGTGATTAGTCAGCAGTGCACTGCCTTCCTCGTCATCCTATTGACTAACAAACTTCGTTAGCGTGAACTTGAAGTCGACGCCCGCGTCTCGCTTCGTCTGACCTAGCTCTGTGCAAGCCGACGATATTTTCAATATCTCTCATTCTCTTTGACTGTCTGTAACCCCTTTGTGAAGCTTAAGCCCTCTGTGCTGGAATTTGGTGTGCGAGCAAAAATCCTAGTTGATTTGCCATGGTCAAAAAACAATTGTCTTAGACCACAGGTTCTCCACTACCAAAAAACATGCCAATTTGTTCTGCTCAGCAACCACGATTGAAAATAGAGACGAAAGAGAAATATGTCGGCATCTTACTATAACTTTAAAATCATATCATGTTATTACTACCAAGCCAGAGCACGCACCGCGCGGTTTTGTGGCCACCGACAATGGAGGACATGACGAGAAGATTGGCACCCAAAGAACTTACACAGCTCGAATTGACTGTTATTCAATGCACGGCTGTGAAATCAGGCCGAACAGTGACGGACCACGGTCAGACAATTAGCTCAAGTTCAATCAGATCTTCCTATGTCAGATGCCCAAGAGACATACTCGGTACTACCAGACCATATTGCGCCTCTACTTATGTACAGAGACAAGGATCATGCCTCTCCCAGCTCACCACCTGTTCCTCGCTCTCAGCTACCTAGTTAATCCACTATGCCTGTCATTATGCTCACGCTGCTTGAGAAATAGTTCGTTGGAACTGGCTGCTGACAGCAAAAGATCGGCTGGTGATTTACAAAGCCGAAGCGAGACTACAGTTTGATATCTTGAGGCTGTCCAGTAATGTGCTAACTTATATTTTGCCTCCTAGTGTTTTTTTAGCTTTCCGCGGCGAGTTTCGACTGGGACCGCGTGTTTTTGCTATTGAGAGACGAAGAGGTCCAGGAACGATGGTGTAGCTATTTTATTAGTGCGTGTACACCGGGATCATCTTCCTGGGACCGGCGTTCCTGAGTGGGACCGGCCGTGTAATCCTACCTACCTACCTACCTACCATCCATCCATCTTCCATCTCCATCAATGCGATGTGATGTGCACCGTACTCCGCAACTCCGCACTCCGCTTCATGTGTCTCGAAATTCCAAGGAGAGCGAAAAAAAGGGGGGGATGGGATGGAAGGGAGGTGCGCCGTCTGCACTCGAGCGTGCGCATGCACGGCACGTCTCGTCGAACCCCAGCCCCACCCCATGCAAAACGAGCGCCGACTCCAAAGAGAGAGAAAAAGGACCGCTGACTCCAAACAAAAAGAAAAAAGAAAAATCAATGCCGACTCACCCCCTTTCCATCTGGTTGCTCGAAAAACATGCGCCTCCCCGCGCCACAGATCAAGGTCGCGCGTCTCGAAGCACAGACTGGCAGTCTACGAGTCAATCGGTTAGCATTGGTTTCATTGCCCAATTATACGACTTCCTGTGGCGTTGGATTTCTTTTAAGTTTTCCGAAGCAGCACAACGTTGAATTTTACGTTGTTTGTTGGAATTCGGGACTATTCACTCAAAATAGTTAATATCCACAGTGAACCTCTGCAATCGCACAGGGGACTCAGTATAAATTAACGGTCTTATATACTACAAAATGAGGCTATGCTACTTGAGTCATATATGAAACTTGAGTCAGAATGAGGCAGTGAACATTGACTCGTTTCAGGAACAGCCTTGGAGGCAATGCCGAGGCGCTGAGCTTGTATCATCGACATTGTTGACTGTGGGTCACTCTGTCACAGGCGTGACTTTCTTGCTTTCTGACGCTCTGAGTTCTCCACACGTCCTCGCTTTCCTCCCCTCCTCTCTGCGCCTCAAGCACCACCACTACCAATGCATACTGCCTCCTTTCTTCACCAGGCATCATTCTTGACCCCATGCCATGATCTCGCATGGCCTCCACCTCTCGTGACTGTTGTCCTGGTGCTCACCGAATCAGAGCCCACCAGCTCGAGGAAGAGATTCGGAATAGGAGGGCTAGGAGGAGAGAGGAGAGGGCGGATGGACGAGGCAGAAGCAGAGCCGGCTGACTAGCAAGGTACGCTAGTTGCTTGCGTCCCATCGCTCTTGCTCGCATGAGTCGCATCTCACCCATCTCTCTATTAAAACGTAGCTGTCATCGACGTCTTTGGGGTTGGTTCGATGTGCCGCGCGCCTGCACACGCACATTCCCGAAACCCCCGGAGCTATGCTCCGAACTCGACGTCAGCCTTGCTCTCCGACCGCGGCATGCGCTCGCTCAAGGTACCTTACGATCAGTGGATCCCAAAATACTCCTCCGCCTGTTTTGTCAAGGTGTTCGCTTGGACGTGTGTGCAGGCCCTCTTCAGGAATAACTGTGCGGCCATTGCATCGTGCCACCAACAGACACCGTCCCCACGCCCACGCCCGCCTCCTCAGCCTTCTCCGTGTGGACTCATCGCGGACAATCACGCGCATCACCACCTTCGTATACGCAGCCCCGGAGCGTGGATGGTATGAGTGCTCAGAGTGGGGAGACTCAGATGAGCTCGACGCCGCCGAGCGGGACGTATGGAGTAGCGAGCGCAGCGGAAGGGGTGGGTCGAGTGTCAATGTCGAGGGTTGATAGGAGTGCAGAGACAGGTTGCGTGATGCCCTCCTCATCCTTGTTTTCCCTTGGTAACAATCTGGCACTTTGTTCTTCGTAGACTCGTAGTGGCATGGCACGGGGACATGTCCTTACGCGTTCACAGCTTCACACCGAACCTCCCCAGGCAAACTTAGAGGTTGCGAGCTCCAGCCATATGGAGCGTCATTCAGAAGGAGGGGCAATTAAAGGGAAAGATTATCCGGCGGTCAGTACTTCCACAGTAGAGTTTAGACAGAGATACTGCTGACTGTCCTCTACGCAGGCTTAGCGCAGATGAAGACTTTGCCTCCCACTGTCCACACCCAATTCCGCACCCCTCCCACCCCCACCGGCCACCGCACGTCATCCTAAAGCCCCGCACCCGAGGGCAACAGCCCTCCTCGACGAATGCACGAAACACGATCCAACAGCTCCGGTGCAGGTCAGATGCCGCGACTGGCAACAAGCGCGTCGCAGACCGTCTACGCGGCTCGCCTTGTCACCCCTACGCTCGAGAGTCGAGCCTCGCAGATCCCCCTCCATTCGCTCAAAGCTTCCATCGTACGCACCAGTCTCCTATGTTTCTTTTTGTTACATTATTAGTAGTAACATTACAATGCTCTCCTCCCCTCATCCTATGCATTTCCCTGCTGGTCGTTCCCATTTCTCTTTTTTTTTTTGTCAAATCTTGCTGTTTTTTTTTGTTGGTCGTTTTGCTAACGACCCCCTCAGCGTCGTCCGTGGTACCGGCTCCCGAGACTCCGCTCGACCGTAACTGCGCCTACGGGGCGTAGTATTGCTCGAACGAGCACTCGAAGAACAGCACGTCTTGCACCTTCGCTCATGGTCGGCGACCTAGAGGAGCACTGCGTCCCGCCCGCGGATGGGACAAAACGCAATAGCGAGCGGCTCGCCATCGCGCTGCTGCTGGGGAAGTCGTATCCGCACCGCTGTGTCACAAATGTGACTTTGCTGTTTCCTCCTCCCCACATCAGACGATTTGTTTTCCTCGTCGTCCGTGCATGCCACCGTCTCGCCCTCCTCAATCTCTGTGAGCCCACTGAGCATTATTGGTATCCTGCCACTCCCAAGAGCACAGGCTCAGGCATATGCTATTTAAGGTGCGTGTTCGTGTTCCTTAAGTTCTCGTTCACAAGACTTACATCGAGTGAGTTTCTTCATTTCATTTTGCTTCCTTCACCTTATTCCTTCGCGATTCAGATCTAAAGTCTTGACTCGAATTGGAGGTTCAAACGAGGTGCGTCCTCTTTTGCGGCTTGCTTCCACGACTCGGCATCGAGTGCGCGCACCGCCGTCTTGATCTCCCACCCAGGACCACCCTGAATGACTTGGTCTCGCTCCCTCTTTCTCCGTTTACATTCACTTACCCGCTTCATCTAGGCTCAATTCATCTCCATTCTCCCTTCAAATTCACCAACCCACCCGCCTCCGAACTTAGATCTTCAATGATCTCGATATCAAGGTGTTCTTCTTTATATCCTGTTTTCATTCGGCTTATTCGTCGCGATTCAGACTGTAACTCTGGACGTTCGATTCGTGCTTGTCACACGAGGTACAGAACCAAATCGCAAGACGCTCGGGACTTCCTTATACTTATCTTTTTAGATGTGGATTCCGTGACTCAGCGTCGAGTGCGCGCTTGACGCGCACCACCGTCGTGGTATCCCACCCACGGTGAGTCGGTTTCATTTCCTTCTCCGTTCATATTTACTAACCCAGCTCCGCATTCAGATCTTCAATTCTCTTTTGTGACTTCGTCTCACTCCAGGTAAGCTGTGAATGAACTAACTGATGATTTTGACTATATACTTCGTAGAATCCATAGAGATACGATACGCCAATTTTCGTTTCCTTTCGTGGATCTATTCTTGCTCACCGATTCTTCGATTGAAGTTAGCATCTAAGTATCGCGCTCCTCGTGTATATGAGGAGTCTTATATGTTCTTTAGCCGATTCGTGGATTCTCTCCGACTGTTCTGTTCCCGAATCTTGCGTTCCTGGGCCACATATCATTTCTTTCTTTGGCGCATCCCTGCGTTCTCAGAATTCGCGCATTCTTCCTTGCTGCCTAATTTTCTACACGTTGGCCAATGATTTGAATCAATGAACTAGCTAACCCCAACCATTCTTGTACTGATACGCATGCTCTACTGGTGCGCAAGCACGGGCCGAACGTTAATTTGGACATACACACTGCGCCTGGGTCGGAGAATGGTCGTGTTACTGTATTACCTCGGGGGAAGCACCATTCTTCCACTGGTGACTACGGGCAGCCTGAAGTCACGTTTTTGTCCAGGAATTCGTTTGGCGGATATTGTGAGTGCCCCCTGTTCTCTTTCCTCTGCTCTTCGTGTGTTGATCGGATCTGACGCACTCATTCACATCTTGACTTAGGCTTCTTTGACCCACCTCCCGAACGGGACGTAGAACAGGGGCCAGGATCAAAAATACGATCAGGTGGCTTGTAACTTATTGGAGCCGTGTGCGTGGTTCCTTCTTTCTGCATTGATACTCCAAAGTTATCAGTTTTTCGTCGAGTTTCTGCGTTTAGCGACGAGCATTCGGCGCTTCTGTTTTTTTTGTCTTGCCTTTGGTTGCGCTGCGTTTGCCGAGCTCTTCCAACATTAAACTTGGACAACTTCGGGGGAAAGCCGCATCACAGCATTGCGACTTGTTCGATCACGATAAGCTTGGTACGCTTTCAATTTTCTCATTCTTGTTCTGGTGCAGTACTGACGCGAATAAGAAGGCCGTGGCGTCCCGATTGGTAGGCATAGTCAATATCGGCTACATCGCTCAGTCCATGGACGTCACCCCCCGGTGAGGGTCTCACAAGTCCATCATATTATTATTATTGCGACTCCATATTTTCGGCTTGCGTAAATAAGTATTTGACCATGTGCATTATCAAGTCCACTGTTCAAGACTGTAATTTCACCAGTTCTCGATTTATCATCATCTTTCCAACTGCTTTAGATTAGGAATAAGTAAATGCTGTATAAGTACTTAGACAGCTAAAAGTACTCGTTCCAGCCGCGCGAAGCGACGGCTTGCTCCAACCAAGTACCCCTCTGGGCTGGCAAATTTATACGTCACAAACTGGAAGAGGAACTTATTGAAGATACAAGCTCAGCGCCTCAGCATTGCCTCCGAGGCTGTCCCCGAAACGAGTCAACATTCACTGACTCATTCTGATTCAAGTTTCATATGTGACTCAAGTAGTACAGCCTCATTTTTGTAGTATATAAGACCATGAATTTATTCTGAGTCCCCTGCGCGATTGCAGAGGGTCACTGTGGATATTACCTATTTTGAGTAAATAGTCCCGAATTCCAACAGAACTGCTCCATGTTACCGCTGACGTCCGGGTGGCGCATGATCCACGGACCGAGCGCGGTGGTCATGTTGAGGGCGCCGAAGCGCTGGGGGGCGGGAGCACCTCTGTCCGAAAGACGTCAGCGAGGAAGTATGGAGGAAGAGTTGAGGGGAAGAGAGTAGAGTAAGAAGAGTTGACGGAAGGGACGGAGATGGAATGTGGAAAGAGGCAAAGGAAGAGTGAGAAGGCGTGGAGCGAGGGACGGGACAATGAAAGAAAGAGAGAAGAGGAAGGAAAGCGAAGACTTACGAACGCAGCACTCCATTGATGAAGCCCAAAATCGGCATGAGGTCGTCTTGGTGCAGTTGCTCGCGAGGGAGAAGAGGAAGCTCGTTACAGCTGACAAAGGTGTTGCGAAACTTTCGTATTCGTCTGCTGGGCAGATAGCATTGTCAGTCAGGGCATCGATCTGGAAACGAGAAATCGGGGAAAGAGTAACCGAGTGATTGGGGGAGGAGGAAGTGTACGATATCAAGGGGATGATAGTACGATATGTGATGGCAATGCATTAAAAGGAAGACACACGCGACTTACCGACGGAGATGCGGACATAATCGATGGGGTCTTCCGCCCACAGGACTTGCTTTCCGGCGTGTGCCGAAGGACAATGGGGACAAATCAAAATGGAAATTCAACCGCGACCAATCCGCCGACCATACAGGCAGCAGTCAGGCTATTCGGCAAATTGCACTGCGGCTGTGATTTACCGCTGAATGCAGCAATATCTGCGGCAGTACATGTCGAACTATCGCTGTATTGCCGCTGTCGCTGCCGCAACATCGAACAGTAGCATTGCATCGACAAAATATCTTTGCTCACGGGCCACGGCCTTGTGAGAATTGGAGAGTGGCGGCAGGAAGCACCACTTGCGACGTTGGAGACACGCGACCAGCGCAACGCAGCGTAGCGGATGCGACAATCAACTAATGAGACTAATCAAATATTGTAAGTTTGTCATGAAGGGAATGAAAGGGTGGACGTACCGGTTGGTTTTGTAACGTATATTCATCCCATCAAGTATCCTGCACGCCGTGTTTCCTTCGAAGTCGCGGGAATAACAAAAAAAAATCTGAAAAGAAAGGTCAGGGCGGCGACCGAGATGGGAGTGACAGGGAATCTAGACGAAGTCAATGTGAAGGACGCTGGAGTGACAGTGCGAATGATGCTGGAGTGACGGTGAACGCGCACGGAATTGACTCGCGGCTCGGGAGCGGCTGCACGAGACGGTACATGGTTAATCTACAGCGATGGTTTCTGCGCGTGCATCACAGGGAAGCTGGCCCGTGCGGGAACGTGGGGTCTGCAAGCGGATCCGACGAGAAAGCCACAAGAACAGTGTGAAGTTGAACTGTGAACATCATACTCGTCGCTTCGGGGCAAAGATCAGCGAGCCGCGGTACTGCGCCTTGCCCGTGGTTTTGACGGCAAATCCGAAGGCGTACGAAACGTCGATGAAGGTTGAGGAGGCGGGGCAGACGATGTAGATGACTCAGAGCAAAACGTGAGCGTGACGGCAAGTAGCGGACGCAAGGTTAAGTACTAGCCCATAAAATTAAAAGAGCCCTGCCCGAATCGAACGGGTGATCCCCATACCTAGAAACCAAACTTATCACGGTGTGGGGATGCGCACCTGGCGCCACAGGGCTCGGGGAAGGTAAATGGTGGGGCGGTATTTGAGGACGAAATATAGGACGGCGTAAGCAAAAATTTGAGCCCTGCCCGAATCGAACGGGTGATCCCCATACCTGGAAACCAAGATCCTACGGTGTGGGGATGCGCACCTGGCGCCACAGGGCTCGGGGAGGGTAAATGGTGGGGCTGTATTTGAGGACGAAATATAGGACGGCGACCATGCCCGAAACGTGGTACGAATTGGACGGCGCAATGCAGCGAAATTCGCAACTCTGTTTTTAAAACATGTACTTACATTCATTGTTTTATCTAACTGTCTAACCCTAGTTAGAATCGACGGCATCCATCGCGACTTGTGCAGATGACTCTTAGACACAAGCGCGGATTCGTCTCGACGTGGGCAAATCGTAAAGGTCTGGGAACCAGAGAGAGCCGAGGGAGAGGACGCTGGGACGTCGCTTGGTTGGCATGGAGATGCGGGCCGCATCTCTATCCGCACAACTTGCGGCACAAGTCCCCGTGCGGCAGATGCAGATCGGTCACGCCTCACGCGAGACGGTCACACCCCAACCTCGTACACTGACGATGACACTCGCACCACTCAGACGCCGGACACCCTCTTTAGAGTACAAGGACGATTCCTTTCGATCGCGTTAGGCTCGTCATCTCGACAAGGGCGAATTCACTGCAGCCACGGCTATCCTCGTCGATGATATTATCGTACTCGGCATGTTCAGTAGAATAACCCAAAAGCCGTTGAAACGCAGATTCTTCCCTGCACTTTTCACCATGAATGAGGCCCCGATACAGTCGGAATCTATTAAACAATTTCGAGAGATAATGGCCTTGCACTTGCCGACACTCTTCGCTACGGAGCCAACCGTAGCTGCTGTACGCAAAGCCACCGCATCGATGACTACAAATCTTTTCAAGTGGGGCTCAGAGATCATGAATCTGTCTGGGAATCCACAGGGACATGCAGCTTTGTTGTGGTAGGCTTTTTTTTCGGTTCCATATGATCCGTATTGAAGGCTTCATATCGCCCAGGGGCTTGCAAGCGTATATCGGCCTTATTGCACCTTGGTCGGCTGTGAGGCTGAAGGTGCTTCCTCTGGGCATCACAGCTGAGCTAGGCTTTGGTGTTGTTGCTCAATGTGAATTCTCGACCGGGGAGTATATTCATGAGCTCATCGGGCTGTTCACGCCCGACTACATTGATGGTCACACAGAGTTGTCGACTATCACTTGTCCGCACCATGAGACTCCTCATGTGTTCTGGGGCCCAATTCGCATGGTGAATCATGATTGCTCTCCCAATGTCCAGGTACGTCAAAGGAAACCATTGTTGCTGGCAACTAAACATTTGCAGTATGTTGAGGTCACCGGTCGCCGAGCTATGGTTGTGGCTGCCTTGCGATACATTCACACAGGCGAAGAATTGGTTTGTGACTACGGGCTGGATTTTTGGAACGGCCCCTGTCCCTGCAAGACATGTGGGCTCAGCGCCTCAACAGCCCAACAGACACCCACCCCTCCCAGTTCCATTGACCCCACAACAGAGGAACAATTGGAGCTGGACAGAAGGCGGGCTGAGAAGACTGAGAAGAAGAGGGAGAGAAACAGGCAGCGAAGGACGGCGAGATTGCAGAGCAACTCGAAGGATCAGAACCGCGATTGAACAAGGAATGTGTCTTACCGTGTCAGTTAGGTTGACGAGTGGCCCAGATGTATCTCAGCTTACATGAATATCAATACTGATGCACATCGGTTTGTTGTCGGTTTGCTTAACTTGAGCTTTCTGAAGATTTGACTCTTATTATTAGTCAACTGAGCAACTAGAACGTGCACAGCAGAACATTGCATGTGGTGAAATTATTTCAGGGATTCCCTAGGAGATTGCAAGAGTACTGGTATAGCACACATAGCCTGCAAAAAGTTTTTGCAACTTCAGGCCCGCCGGCAATGTACAACTTGACCGATCTGCTTAAAAATATAGTTAACTTGCCTGGACCTTATAGAGCTGACCGCCGGATTCTAAGGAAAGGGTCTATATTGGAGAATCGAAAAGATGGGCACGGCAGACAATTAAAATGGCAGTGGGTTACGGGTATTCCGAATCGTTGAGCTAAGAAGACAACGAGGAATCATGAGAGAGAATCCCCACGAAGTTTAGCTCGGAGACGAAAAAGTAGCGCAGTAGCGTCGCGGGTTCGAATTGCGATGGACAAGGAGTACGGGTATTCGCCGAGCCAAGAAAACGAGGAGCTACCACGAAGACCAGCTCTGAGACAGGAAAGTAGCTCAGTGGTGTGCCGGTGTCCAATTGCGATGGACAAGCGATGGATAATGAATTTGAATATTAATCTAGAGCATTTGAAAGATATTTTGCTTGCACGACAGAATATTCCGAATTCGCCAAGTCAAGAACCAAGCGAGAAGCCACGAGCTCGGAGACAAGACGAGTCCAGCCAGCAAAGAGAGCGCAAGGCACTGTGCTTGTACATGAATGGTCCGGGGAGCTTTGGCGCAGGCCTTAAAGGTTCGGGGTTGCTGTGGTAAGAGTCGAGATGAGATCACCGCCACGGGTGACGGAACACAAAACACAGCCACTCTGCCAATTCTTGCCATCCTCGCTCAAGGAGCTCAAGCGGCTCAAGCACCAGACGGGAACCAGTGAAAACGTATCCCTTTGCAAGATCTCCGTGCCAATATCTATTTCTCGTCTTATCCTCTGCTTCGGAACCTCGTCGTGTTCAATGCCACTGTTCATACTCGAACGCAAGAGTCAAGACGATTACGTCCACGTATCCTGTGTCCACCCGGCTGGTCGGACACGTCGGAGGGACGGTGCAGTTTTGAAGCGTACACCACCCGAGGAAGGAAGCACGAGAGGGAGCCATGCGCCGGCTCGAGTAAGTACACGACAAGACTTGAGATTGAGATTGAGATCGAGAGCGACTAAGGCTCCAATATGGCTGTAATACTGTTCCATAATTATTTTACACACACGTTTCCGGTTATTTACACCACTTGAGACATTTTAATCAAAACAATCACCGCTCGGCACTTCTGAGCCAAAAATCACACCACACTGCTGTCAAGAGAAAAACACACAGGTTATCTCACAAAGAAAACACACACCACGCTGATCTTGAAAAAAAATGCACCACCTCTTTCCTTCTTTCATTTCTGCACCGCCTAAATCTTCTTACAAAAAATCGCACAGGTTGCATGTCCACCTAAAAACACACCACCTCTCAAGTTGACCCCGAAGTCCTGTACCCGCGGTGGTAGCCTTCTGCATCAGGTCTGGACAGTGTTTATTGAGATACCCGAAGACCACAAGCAGTCTTCGGTGTCGCGGCTTCAAATAGTTCAATGTAGATTCCGGTGTTTTGAGTTGAGCGACCTTGAGTCGGTCATATTCCGCCATGTTATGACAGACTGACACAATGTACTTAAGAATCTAGAAGTTAACAGTATGCTAATCTCCGACTCGGTCAGATTTAGTTTAAGGTTGAACTACAGTACAGTTGAACTATGGTTTGCAGTCGGTAATTGATGCAGATCAGTCAAGGTAATATTAAGGTTAACATTTGAACAGTAGAAGTTCCAACCTATTTACTCTGGCAAATGATCAAGTTTGCCCGGAGGGCCCTCACAATTTTTGTGCAAGACAAGTCAATCACTCATGTGACCGTACTATTACTAAGTTGAAGTACATGCCGATCATCAGCAAACCTAAATAATGTGTGTACCAGTTCAACACAGGAATCCTTTTGATTTGGGGGCAAGTTCTCAAGACCTCCAGAGATGGTAAAATGGCCACAAATCATTAAGGAGTTGCGAGAGCAGCGAGCGAGCGAGATGTAGAAGATAAGAACAACCACATCACATGATTTCTTGGCATCTGCCAAACAGGTGGCGGTGTAACATCATATGTCGGCCCTAAGTAACTCTGCGATGCGTTTTTGTGCAGGCCGCCCCTGTGTGTTTTTTACCATCAGGCGCACCGCTAGTTTTTTTTCTCTCACCAATGAAGCGGTGTTTTTTTGGTCGGTCTAGGAACCGGTGCATTTTTTTTCTTCATTCAGGCCAAGCGGTGATTTTTTTATGCGATAATTATGAAACAATATTACTCCCATACTCCAACCATTTCCGTTTGCAAACGTTTTAAGACGGTTATAACGGTTTGTATTTCGTTTTTGTTTGCCTCCGGGGACAGACGGTTTGCGAACCGTTTTCAAACCGTTTTCAAACGGTTTATACGGTTACCTCCGGGTACTCTGGCGGGCCGCCTCGGAGCATTTCGGAGTAGCCATGTGGATCGTCTTGCACCGGCGCAAATAGTGGGTCAGCGAGCGCATCAATGCAAGAGCTTTTCCTAGCGGGCAATATCCCAACAATAAAAGTGGAACGGTGAGTGGGTGGGTGGACTTTTTCGTGCCATTATGAGCCTCGTACCCAGTGGGAAACCCGCCCGCGCGCGCAAAGCACCAAAACATCTCGTGGATGGGTCCAACAGCGAGGCCCCAAATGCTGCCCATCAGGCTATTTTTGACAAGACTCATGTCTCAATGCGGGTGCGTTCTTTTTCTCACAGATTGACACGTCTTCCCGATCCTTGTCACTCCTCAGCTGGGGCCATCGCGAAACTCATTCAAAATATCGAGGATCTCGATGCTGCATTGCCCGCCGCCGTGGCCGAAGGCACAGAGGATGATGAAATTCACCGTGTGCTTACCACGGTTCAGGGCCTGGACCCAGACGCTCCATCATCCACCTTCACGCGCCGCTTCGATATCCTGTTCAAGGAGGACGCGCAGTGCCGGGACGCCGATGGCCGTCTGCATTTAATTCGGCGCGGCAAGTTGGGGATGCTGCTGGTGGTCCGTTACTTGCGCGAAGTCAAATGGAGCGCAGTCGACATGAATTTGGAGGGTGCGGTGCTCAAGTTAGAGCGGATAGTGAAAGAGATGGAGATTCTCTGGTGCGTGCTTCTATTCAGCTCGGATACTGCTCGAATTACTGACCGTATGTTGTGATAGTGGTTTGGACAGATCAGCGGCAAAAGCTGCTCGCAAGTCAACTTCGACGTCGGCACCCTCGGCACCCAAGCCAAAGGCAAAGGCCAAGAGCACGGTCGAGGTCCCCGCCGAGTCGTTAAACTCAGGCCAGGCAGAAAACGAGGCCATGCTCGACAATTTATTTGACCGTGGATTCCTGTGCTCACACTGGATGAAGTTGTACGAGTTGTTAACAAATTACATAGAGATAATGGGTGGGAAGGCACGGAAGAATGACGACAACATGTACAAGCCACGCAAAAAAAATGCGGAGCTCTCGGAAGAGATGAAGATGATTTTGTTGACGGTGAAAATCTTGAACCTGTGTCGACCGTGAGTAATTCCTTCCGCGTTCTTCTTCATCTCGTCCTAATTTGCTCTAGAGTAAACGAAAGCTCATCGTCGTTGATGGTGTGACCCAAGCCCCGCGCCCGAAGAAGGTTCGTTCTTATAATCTCCCATCTATGATCACAATCCACCAACACACCTGTATATCAGAAGAAAAGATCCAAACCCAAAGCCGCTGCTCCGCCCCCGAACATCGAAATTGATGACGAGTCAGAGGACGAAGTCCGCGAAACCGGTAAGCGTGGCCCGAAGACAGAAACCCGCGACCATTTCCAACCTCCCGTCGCTATCAAGTCGAACGGTGAAAAACGTTGGGCATTCAAATGCCGGCATTGTAAAACGTCAGTACTTTACATTACCATTATATTTCATCAGACAGACGGCGTCTTCCACAGTACTCTGACGGTCGCGCGCTCTGTTGGCAAGACACAGCTCTTCGGGGACGAGAAACCGGCACCACGGCTCGGTAATCTGGCCACGCATATCACTACTAAGCACGAGGGTGTGCCGGTTCCCTCCGACGTGCAGCCTGGAGAAGTCCGCGGCGTCTCCGCTACTTCTGCCAAAATCATGGCTGATTTTCTCCTCGACGGTAAGATTAATTCTGCTATCAACTCGACATCGCAGTTGACTACCTTCTCAAAGGCAAGCTCAATCCTGCTATCAACTCGACACAGAAGAATTTTCTTAAGTTTTCTCGGCATGGATCATCGAGGATGATCTCCCCTTCACTGGCACGGGTGAGACGCCCGGGATCTAGCGCCTATTTTCTTTCCTCCAAACACGTTATGGTTTGCCGAGTGACACCACAGTACGCAACACCTTGGCAGATATGTACATAGACATGTACAACCTCGTCAAGTCCGAGCTAGCGGCAAGTAGCAGTGCGATATCATGTTTGTAGCTGACGTGCTTTCAGAATGTGAGGTCCAAGATCGCCGTGTCTACCGATACGTGGACGACCCGCGCGATGACGTTCACTTTTGCCGGTACGATCGCAAACTGGATAACAGCTGATTGGGAGCTTGTCGAGCGGGTTCTGGACTTCCACCCGATTGAGGACAAGGAGCACGAGGGCGAATATGCAGCGATTGGCCTCGCGAAAGCGCTGAACAATTTTGAGGCCCTGGAAAAGATGAGTTATATTCTTTCAAAAATCGCATCATCACATTGAACTAATAGTTTGCTTTACCTCTTCGCTATGGCACTCGACAATGCATCAGCCAACGACGTCCTTCTTCAAGCGTTAGCACGGTTACTGATGAAAAAGTTTGACATCCAATTCGTGCCTGCAAACTCGCAGATTCGTTGTCTCGCTCATGTTGTAAACCTTGTTGTACAAAAATTCCTGGCAGCGCTGGACGATGCTGAAGACCCCGAGAATGTCGATGATTACCTCCCCAACAAAGATCTTCCTTTCCATTACGACCCAGACGACGATCCCGAAGTCATTGCAATGGAACAGGAGGTTTTCGCCGAGAAACCTGGCCAAGTTGAAAACGACGAAGATGATGTAGCGGACTTGCTGGCCGACCTTGCGCCTGAGTTTGCTAACATGTCTGTGCTACAGAAGGTATGTCTGTCACCACTCAGTATAATATGCCAAGCTGACGCTTCATAGCTACGTACGACAGCGACCAAGATTTGCTCTTCGCCGCAACGTCGCAAACGCTTCCGAGACACCGCCATCAGAGTCCTGGGAACCAAACTAGCAAGTTGCCCGCTCTGGCAGTGTTTTGCGGTTTTTTTTTCTGTATGCAAACCCGAACCCTTAACCTTCCGAGACACCGAGACAGATATCGTCCCTCACCCTAACTGAGAAACCGAGAACCCCTAACCTCCTAACCCGAACCTTAACCCCCCCAACGCAATGTGGATTCCGAGGTGTGATGTGCTTTATTGGATTCTGAGTTTCCCGCTCTCAAGCAAACATTGTTGACTATCGTTGATAGAACCAGTCAGATGATGACATAGAACACTAGACAGTTCACTGACCTTTGGGTGAGTTTCATTAGATTTGTTCAAAGGCCTTACACTTGGATCAGACTGCAGTGATTTGTGGGTCTTCGAGTTGTGGCTTCAGTCGCCTGCTATTGTTAAAGAATAGCGTGGGTACTAATTGTGGAGTCGTATTCGTGCTGGGGCTGGATCATACATCAGTATCTGACTCGGTACTAAGACTGCACCTATAGAGTGCTATTACATTTCCGATAAAATCATTAGATCGCCACAGTTGAGCTGAACACTATAATGTTTTCAAGACAACGAAGCGAGAACCTGGTGCCACATTCCAAGGCCTTTCTAACAGTACCCTATTCAAGCCTATCGGAGCTCTCTATGCGTAGATATTCACTATTAAGTGGTTACGGTCACCTACACAAAGTATATCACCAGGTAGCCCCAAACGAGCCCTTTCCAACGCACCCAGTCTCGTCTCGGCAGCTGCCTTGGTTGGCGAGCAATTCACTCTCCAGTTCTCAAAAGTGTTGCGTTCGAGAATGGTTCTCGCCTTTTGCGGGTCAACCGAGCGTCGTATCAACTAGCGCTCAAGAGACCCTTGTAGAGCTCAATCAGCTCTACCACTTTGGGTTTGTTCTATTTTTAGCTCAATACACCTAGATTTGCCTAAGAGTCATTAGATTTCCGTTAAAATCATCAGATTGGTCTTAAAGTCATTAGATTGGTCTAGCTTAAGCCATAGATTGCCTAAGAGTCATTAGATTGCCTTAAAGTCATTAGATTTTGTTTACACCACCTAGATTAAGCTAGATTTCCGATACAAGCATTAGATTGGGCTAGATTTATTAGATAGGCCTAAGGGCTATTAGATTTCGGATAAAATCATCAGAATAGGCTAAGGTGCATTAGATTGACTTGAATATCATCACATTTCCGATAAATTCGTTAGATTGAGCTAGAAGTCATTAGATTTCCGATAAAACCATTAGATTGGGCTAAAGGTCATTAGATTGGGCTAAGTATCATTAGATTTCCGATAAAATCATCACATTTCGTTAGATTGGCTACATTTCAGCTTAAATGTATTAGATTCGTTAGATGGCCTATTAGATGCGCTGCCAGTTCAAAGTCCCTGAAATCTATTAGATTGCTCAAAGACATTAGATTGGAATCGTATCACATTTTGAATCAAGCCAAGTTGTACCCTTCATCAAGGACTATAAGAGTCCCTTGAGGCCAAATTTCAATACAACCCTTCGTTGACCCACAAAACACTACATTTGTTAAAAGTCATTAGATTTGAGTTGCGCTTTGAATGCTTCACCGCCGAATAGTGAATATCTCGCCAACCGCTGGGCCGATCGCCTTGAGTAGGGTACCGTTTTGAAGCTCTCGCAGAGGCGAACCAGGTTCTATCTCAATCGGGTACAAATATTTTTTAACGGCCTTAGAAACGATCACTGGGTTCTGTAGTTGAGATTGTGTTTGAGTGGTGTTCGAAGCCAATCTGAGTCGATATAACGAATTCACCAAGAATCTCCCCAGCATAGGACCTCTAGGCATTTGCTTTGACTTTGCACAACTCTGCTACCAACCGGCTGTCAGACTTGACTGGTACGAGTGTGGTTTCAGTGAAAAGGTTGCCAACCGAGCAGTCCAGCAGGCTAAGCTTTTTACCTTGCACTCAGGGACTCACTGGCCTTTTGCAGACTTCTCTGTATATGAGATCACATTGAGCTACTGGGCCAAGGCTTTGATCATATCCTTAGAACAGCGTTATTGGATTGAAGTATGTTTCAATGCAAGGGTCGATTGTTTATAAAGGGAAAGGCTTTAACCAGGCGGCTGACTAAGCAATGACCCCGAACACTTGTTGCTGGCCTTCCACAGACTTGGTATTCAATTCTCAAACCTGGAGCACTCAGAGCCATCTATAACAGCTATTGCAGCTTTTAGAGTGGTTAAAACGACTCTTGCGTTTTCACTGAGACCGAGATAGCAAGACGGACTTGCTATTGGATGTGATACATTGACAAGAATGTACTGTTCCGTAATAAGCTCTGGCTTCAAAACAATCCGAAAATCAAAGCAACACAGAGTGTGTGAGTATGAAAGCGTCGAGGACTTCGGTTTGGCCAACCTGGCATATGGTCTGACTGGGCCCTACTGTGTGATCTATAACAGCTTTCCAGACTTATAGAGTGCTTATGTCCACTGGTAACCCAAACCTCTTGATTAATGTACAAGGACTAACTGCAGACTCTGTCCTTACAGTAGTTTAGACTAGACTGTGGCACCATCGAACTGTAGCTGCCACTTGTACGAGTGTGTTGAATCACAGCGGAAGGGCCGCTTGCACTCGGGGATCGATTATAGTCAGAGATCGCACCCACGGTGACGGACTACGTTACCGCACAGGGCATTTTGTGGGACTGGGTAAAGGACGCCTTGATCATAATATGACTTGTTCGGTAAATAGTTTACGAGAGTACATTTGAATGCAGCAAGCCAAGCAAAAAGAATCTGCTGAGGACCCTCGTTCGATTGTTGCCTTGGACTAAGCTATCGACCGCAAGGCCTTCACAGACCACTAATCCATCAGGGCACTACTTGGTTTCACAGACGGGAAACAACCTCATCTATAACAGCTTGCCTGGGCTTAAGGCTCCAACCGTTTCCGTTTGAAAACGTTTGTAGACGGTTATAACCGTTTTTATTTGGTTTTTGTTTGTGTCTGGTGCCAAACGGTTTAAAAACCGTTTGCAAACGGTTTATACCATTACGTCCAGATGATCCACAAGTTGGCCATACTTGCCGGCCGGGAACATCAACTGAGGCCCCAGAACAGCCGTGTTGTAATCAGGCGGCACATTATCATTACGGCTCGCCGGCACAACTGATCGCCGACCGGCAAAACATCCATACAGTTCCAGTGATCCGCAAAATAAGTGGGGAGCTCGAAAATGCAGGGATGAGTGCCAGGATGTGTTGGATGTATGATTTCAACATCCCAAGACATGCTGATGGCTGACAACAGCACAGAAAAGTATCTTGTGCCGTTTGTATCCCACGCATTTATGTGGTCAAAAAATACCATTTTAAATGGTTTCAAACAGTTTAAAACCATTTATTAACCGATTCCGTTTTGTTTGCCCAGCTGGACAAACGAAAACCAAATGGTTGGAGCCTTACCTGGGCTTATAGAGTGTTCATTTGGACTTTCACAGCACCAATTGACAGACCTAGTGCGCTATTGGATTGCGAGTTGCCTAGTGAGTCTACTGATAGTGTTTCGCTTTTCCGTTCTGTGTGGAGCCTTCCGAAACATACTGTTCGTAATAATGTCCAAAGAGAATCCAAAAATGAACGCGTCAAATAGATTGCGACAGGACTTCGGTTTGGCCAACCTGTGTGTACAGTCTGTCTGGGCACTACTATTATCTATAATAGCTTTCCAGGCTTATAGAGGGCTCAAGTACAGCATGCACCGGTCATTACTCAAGTTGCCCCCTCTAGCAGTGTTTTTTTTCTGTATACCAACCCGAACCCTTAACCTTCCGAGACACCGAGACAGATATCGTCCCTCACCCGAACCGAGAAACCGAGAACCCCTAACCTCCTAACCCGAACCTTAACCCCCCCACGCAATGTGGATTCCGAGGTGTGATGTGCTTTATTGGATTCCGAGTTTCACGCTCTAGTCTGAGTTCGATTGGATTAGCTTTGCGGTAGGTCATTCCACATCAACTGCCACTGGTACGAGTGTGTCGAATCACGCTTGCCAGTAGCAGAAGGGTCACCTCACCTTCCATCGTCCGTACCAATGTTGACGGATTACAGCTGGGTCAAAGACGCCTTGGTACGAGTTTTGTGATCTTGTCATTGAGCGCCAGAGCTAAACGAGACTACCTTCACCTTAGTGGGTTCCCTATACTTATCAGAGTCTTCGGTTTCGCCAACAGAACACATACGGTCCGACCGGGAACTACTGTCATCTATAACAGCTTTCTAGGCTTATAGAAGAATGCACTAGCGGACACTGGTCGGCCGTTAGCATCTCTTATGGTCGTCCGTGATGTCAGACATCGCTGGAATTATACCGAAGCAATGATCAAACGCGGAGTTATGCTGCAAAAGGTGGGTTTCTTTTCTCGTCAATATACTTTCTCATCAAGCACTCTAGGCGATTGATGCCTGGGTTCTGGACCGACCGGAATTACGAGCTCTTTGGCTCAAACCAGAAGACTGGAAGTTCCTTGAATCACTCGGCAAAGTATTGAAGGCTTGTTTCCTTTTTTATGTTCACGTTCGTCCATCTAACTTGACTTTGCTAGAAATTTACGTCAGTAACGAAAGAGATGTCTCGTTCACGCACACCGACCCTACCTTGGGTTCTCCCGATGTACGAAGGGATGCGCCGGCACCTTCAGAACACAATACACACGGTGGACTACGCTTCACTGCGTACTGCAGCGGAAGCAGCTCTTGGGAAGTTGGAGTCCTATTATTCCAAGGCATGCAACTCTCAACTGAATATTGTTGCGACACGTACAGTTTCTTTTCTTATTCTTTGCTTTTGCTTATGTACTGGTAGTGCTTCACCCGTCTCTGGGTATTTCTTGGTTCCGCAAGTTGGACTCGGCACATCAGTTGAGTGCCGCACATGCGGAGGTATTATTCGAGCATGTTTATGACTCTTATTGCCGCACGGATGCCAACGCGCCGAGACCGCCCTCAGCGCCGATACGACCGTCCCAGCCCACATCCTTCCTCGATGATATCTGCATGGTTGATGTCCCCGATATTTCGAAACCCGCGGTCAACATCCTGAGCGAGCTGGAGCGTTTGACAACTATTCCGGCCCGCCGAATGGCACACTGCAATGGTGGAAGGTAAGTTTGTTAAATATCATCACATTCTGAGGTGTTGACGAGAGCAGGAACATGAACATGAGTTCCCGATAATATCAAAAATCGCACGCGACTTTCTCGCGATTCCCGGGACCAGCGTTTCCGTCGATGTAACGGAAATATTCGTCCGTGAAGCCCATGGGGTGCCTGCTGATTATTTTATGCTTACTTTTCGCTGATCTCTTATGCCTTTATGCCGTGCCGTCCCGCATCCACATGCTTTCCATCAAATTATGCACTGCCTCCTGTTCCGTCGTATATAAACCTAGCTGTCAGTAGATACGTCTCGGGGTCAATCTACCACCTACGCCAGTTCTCTTCTGCCTGATTTCTTGTGCCGGATCTCGACGTTCCTCGCATCCGTCACAGTCGAGCGCCTCTTCTCGAGTGCGCGTCATCTTTGTCACGAGTCCCGCGCGTCACTGAAGTCGAAGACAATTTCGGAGGCCATGCTTACCAAAATGTGGATCAAGGACGGGCTTCTCAAGAGGGCATCATTAGATTGTGGCAGGGGATAGTAGTAACTTAGTACGCAGCTTAGACAGTGCCTGCGGGCCATTTTACGCACCCAAAAAATACTGCTTTAAACGGTTTTAAACGGTTTAAAACCATTTTTTTACCGTTTCCGTTTGATTTGCCCGGCCGCGCAAACGAAAAACAAATGGTTGGAGCCTTACGCTGCGGCACTCACTTTCGCGACTTTTGCTTCACCCTTTTGTCACATCAGCGTGGACCTTGTGTGGCCCAGGTAGTTCCAACATCTTCGACGTCTTACACGGTTGTCATCTACGTTCAACCGAATGAGTCACGGCGTTGTCTGCGCTAGTGGAATTCTTCGTCGCCGCCGCGTCACCATCAGCGTCCCATTGACAGCGTCCGCCCCGCTCCGCACAACTTGACTACTTTGATCACTGTGCTCATAACTTTCACCGTTCTCACAATTGAGCTCTTACATGGGTGCCATCTATGTTCCACCAAGTGACTATGTATCCACATAAGAGACGATGTCAGCGAGACATTCACACCGGAGATTGCCACCTTTCGGTTGAACTGATTGTTGACAAAAGCTAATTCGTTATCTAAAGTAATGACTCGGAAACCAGCTGAGCTGAAAACCAAACCAATTCTAGTTCTAACAGTTAACACTTTCGGTACAACGGAAACTACAGCTATTGGTTTTAGATGTTGGCTGCACTGAACATTACTTAGCAAATATAAAGTCAGACGAACTGAAAATCAAACTAAAAGTATTTGTTTCAGTCACGAAAGCAGTCGAACCAATACTAGAACCAAAATATAATGTAGCAATTGTCTTTCAGTTAAACTGATAAGAGGACTGAAACTTGAACAGGATTTAATAACACGTCGAATTGACAGAGACGCGAGTTCCGGCGCGTCCTCGAAATACACCACGTGACTCTTTAACCCTCCGGCAGACGATGCCGGAGAGGACCCCGACACGACATCTTGATTCCATCACGCCATATGCTCACCTGTCGGCTGAAATCGAACCGCGGCCAATCCGCCTACCGTATCCAGGGTGTTTCAACGAAATACAACTCTGCCTATACTGAAGAGCACTTTGGGACTTGATATATTTTCTATAATTCGGCACAATCAGAGCTGCCGACTGTTCCGTTGGACCCTCGACTGCGGCACAGTAACGGCATCAGGCAGCATATATATTATGGTTCAGTGGATATCCCTTCCTCAGACTCACGGACATTCAGTATAGACCATGATATACAGGATCAAGTGAAACTAATTATCACAAATGCCTCTTCAATCCTAGCTTCGACTTAACCAAGACGGAACGACGGACTTCCGGAAATGATGGCGGAGTTCCAAACTGACTTGCCGTACTCCCAACATTCTCCCGTCGATCCAATCAGCACACGGATGCGCGGCAAGATGTACTCAGCATACCCGAAACATGTATAACGACTTGAATTAACTTGCTTCTGAAAATGAACAAGAACCGCGAACTTGTGGCGAAGAAAAGTTGCAACCCCGGAAAGTTGTAATCACCTGAAGTTGCTTCTCACAAGAGTTGACCCAAAAAAGTTGTGGCAATCCAGGTTGCAGCAAAGTTGAAGTTGCAACCATGTCAAGTTGTCTAATTTTCAGCTCAAACCCTCGGGTTGTAGTTGTCTTTTGGGCTCCGATTTTTTGCACAGTATATCTCCCATATTGCTGGCTTGGGAAAACCATATTGGCATTGACGTGGCCAGCCGCATCGGTGATACGTCTTCGCAGGATCGTGAGTATGTGTCATATGGCGTTTCACAGCGTCGCGGAGCGGACCCGCATTGCAAGGGAGTTCGGCACTGAGAAAGGCATCAATTTCGGCGGGAGTTCTTAGGACATTTTTCACAGCGACGGCGATGTGCACATGTGGGAGACTTGGATTTTACAACTTTTTTTTGGCTGATTGCCAGAGGCCAAAACTTGGGGAGAGGATAGACTAATAAGACTATGCCTACAGGACAACCCTGCCAAAATCGTAGCCCAAACGCCCATAAACAGACACTACTGTTGAGCATAAACGCGAAGCCAGAGAGGCAGGTCTCACTCACCCAAGAGTGCTTCCTAGTCTCTCGTTCATGCTCGAGCTAATCCAGGAACGCCGCGACTTACGAACCGCTATTTTGTAGCGGAGTTCAAATACCTGCGGATCAAGTTAATGGAATTACGCGCACAGCGTCGACACCTCGCGTACCTGATAAAATTGTCGCCAAACCTCTGGTTATAGTGGTCCGTGTCAACGGTCAACCACTCCGAGCTTGGTGGGCTCCGGGTCACTAGGTGACTTGATTTCTACAACTGTCGCGGATCAGTTACAACTTCCGCGAAATGAGCTGGACGAACCTATCACTTCCACTAAATTCATGGTACATGGGAACACATTGGGAACACACAAATAAGTGAAGAAAACAACCTGGTGGTGGGCGGCCCCACGCCCTCTACTCTCAGTGCGTATCACGCCAGAATTTTGTGGGTACCCCCCGGTTCGACTCCGGGCCAGGCGGTCTGTATTAAGTGCAAAAAAATCTTTTTTTTTCGTGTTCCAGCTTTACTCCATGCCCAAATTGCCACGACCGCTACAGTAAATTCGTGTAACTCACAGAATTTGGAGGAATAAAAAAGCGAACACGGGTGGCTGTGTGATATGCATCGATGCAAAGCGTGACGTCACCTGATGTGACCCACATACGTTGTGGGGAGTGCCGACGCAGAGATTTGGTGAAGAAAGACCAGTCTCCGCTATACATCATAATGTGCACAATATCGTCGGCCGATTGTCGTGCTGCATGAGGTTCGATTCCGGTCAAGCTCAGCCCCATGTTCCAACATTTTTTTCAGCTAGGCTTGGCTGGCGGACGCAAACATTAGAGCTCGTTCGGTGGCGGGATCCGGATCCTGGATCTGGATCTGGTTTCCTTATATGGTAGTCGTGAGAAGATCCCGGTCTTCGGCACTGGGTCATATCAAAGTTGACATGGGACTGTGTCCGTCGTCTGCCGCCTTCATGCACGACGTGTCGGGGGTGTCGGGATATCCACCGCCGCAATCCCGCCCAATCCACACCCACTTCAGAGAATGCACAACAAGGTGCAGAAACCTGCACATACCAGATGTCAATGTAATTCACTAAATAGTGTTGGAAACAGATTGCAGAATGTCTGGTCATTGTTCAGGACGATGAGCAAGACAGCTTGACGTCGGGGGGCGACCTGAGGACGACAGCAAGCCGAAATGTGATGTGACGAGGCGCCGAGACTTGGATCTTCTCACGACCACTATATAAGGAAATCGGATCCAGATCCAGGATCCGGATCCCGCCACCGAACGAGCTCTTATGTATTTTAAGTAATCTAAAAGGATGAAATCAACTCTACAGCTCCCAACAGCCATGTCTTGGGTCGAGGTGCACCAGAGCTTGAGGCGCAAGGCGCGCATTCACGAACCATCGTCTGGCTCAGAATATTTCCGTGAAGGTTGCCGGTTCAATTCCGGCCAAGCTCATTCCATGCTAGAAGCTTCCTTTTTCTCCCCTTTGTGCAGAAGCACCTCATAACTCAAACGCTCAAACTATCGCCACGCCCTCGACCCCGGGCCTTTGTGAAGCAAAAGTAGGCCTGACGTCACTGTCCACCTGCTTGCTACCCGCCGCCGCCTGGGAGTCTCCACCTCTGGCGGATTGCTCTCCTCTCCGCGTCTTCCAAATATAAACTTCGCCGGTCGTTTGCTAACTCCCGCCCACACTAAGTACTTCCGAATTTTAGTTCGATTCATGCCACATGATGCCACATGACCATTCCCTCCACCTCCGGGTCACCCTGCCAGCGCCGGCTGCGGACGAACAATTCTCTAACCCAGGCCCGAGACCCCCGAAATCACGCCGTTCGACTTTGACGAATCCATTCAGCCCGCTCGGGAGTTCCCGCGACTCACAAGAGGATTGCGGACCAGAAAATCTCACACAGGCTCCAAAAAAGGGGCAAGGCACGCTTTCCTGTTGTTTTATGGATCTCAATGGCTGAATTTTTGGTGGCGCGAGACTTAAAGGGCGCCATGGGGATCTGTAGAATGCCAAGTTTATTTTTATTGAACTTGTTAATTATTCAATGTCATGAGCTTCCATACCTACTTCAATTTCTTTTCGTCGGAGGACACCAGCGAAGGCGCCCAGGCTTCCATGTTGACGCGTGCCCAACCGGGAGTGATGGGACATCAAGCCGACACGGCAAGGCCCAGAAGACGGCACATTAACATCTTTGGAATGTGCCGTCTGTCCGCAACAGCACGGCCCATTCTCAACAAATGTGCCGGGTTAACGCGTTGGCACACATGTGCCGTGCCACTGGTGGAATGTGCCGTGCATTTAACAGAATGTGCCTTGCATGGAATATACCTTGGAATATACGTATGTTCCCAGTTTTGTTGGTCCCGGAATAAACCTCGGTGGGTACACTTGGCCAGGCATTATGAACCAAAAGTATTTGGAAATGAGCACGCCATAGAACCATACACCACGATTCTATGCTACGAGCAGACTGTACGAAGCACGAAATCTAGCACGAGCATGGTCCAGAATGCACGGTTTGACGCACGTTGTACGTACACAGACTCGGAGTAGGATGTAAATCACTCTCTACCCTGCGCTGCGCTACGTTGGGTTACGACTCCACCGCCCTCGACCTGCCGAACACCCTACTTACTGCCACTCCCGAACTTGTCAATCGATCGAGCCGATGCGAGCGAGTCGTGGCGATGTTAAGAGGTGGATTGCCTCGTGCCAAGACATTGCGATCAAGCAAGAGCATGGGGTACCCACTATTGCTATTGCTGGTGCGTCGCGTCGTTGTTATCTTGGAGCACTCCCGCTAATTACAAGTACTTGCGCGTTCGGATTACCACTGTGCTACCGCAAAAGCCGTCGTGCTTTGGCCCAGGGACGAACTCGGCGTCGCTTTCGGGTTCGATTCAATTTACTTCTGAGGTGCGTCGACTCGGACTCGAGGCGCAGCGTCGATTGTTTTTTCAGATTTTCTTTTATTGGTGCCACTCCGCGGGGAGTGTGTAGAAAAATCGATGCTCGACGAGCCGACGGTATGGGACCCAACCTATACGTTCACGCTCTTATCTCTTCTTTATCTATCAGAAAATGTTGAAACATAACATCACCTAAATTTTGAACATGTTGTTCGGGAGCTTATGGCGACCTGAAATCTGATTTCACAACGGGACCGGGGCAGAAACCGCCCGGAATGACCATTTACATTCTGGACGGTCGATGCTCAACGACGGCCTACAGTGGTCAGCAATGGCCTAGCAAACTTTTGAATCATGATTACGATCATAACGAATGGCCATCGGCGAAAGAAAGGCAATCAATATATCTTTCAGTACTGTCTATTAGGCGAAACCGGCGTTCCCTCATTTCATTGCAGACACATAAGATAAATTGCATGAGGTATTCCAACTCATGCTTGGAGATTTGGATGAGTATTTTTCTCTCCTCGGAATTTCCCAAACATAGGTGGTGATGCTCAAAGAATCTCAATTTCGTGTTCCTTCCCTTTAGCGCCCGTTAAGCGCCCATTACAGACAAAGATCGTACTCTACATCTGACAAAATCTGGATATTGAAGGGTGGATACAGTATATTTCAGGTTGTTACCTTGCTAATATAGAGGCTCTTTGTGGTGGCCACTGGTGCCAGTGGTGGAACACTTTGCGACGTTTGCGTCGGAAACAAAGCTAGTAATTTCGATGATAGCTTCAAGCAAATTACAGCAATCGGGCTTGGACACGAGCTTGCTTGGACAGAACATATGGAGTGATTTCTATGTTCAGAATTCTCAAAAAAATGCGCAGCGGTGTTGAACGAACGCGAACTTTGTGCTCCTGTCCCCTCCTGTGACCAAATCGACAGCGTGACTACTGTGAGTCTGTGACTCTCGCTTTAGAGTATATACCAGAAGGATGGGAGTGGGACTCGCGCGATTTAAGCAGGTCCCACTGTTCAGAGTTTGGGCATCAGTCCCCATCAATAGATCAATTATCGGCATGTCACCGCCGCTCTTACATATTGGGTGTGTACAGGCAACTTTTAAGCTATATCTATTGCTGGGGGGAACGGTGTTCCCCCCAGACCCCCTTCCTTCAGCCTGACGGCCTGTCCAAGTCAATTTTTGTATATTTTATTCCAAGTTTCCTCATTTTTGGACTAAATATTAGGAAATTGATTATTCTGGCGCGGGGGAGACCCCCGCGGACCCCCCTTGACGCTCGCCGCTGGGCCCACTGCGTGGGGCTTCCGCTCGCCGCGGGGGCCCACTGCGTGGAGCCTTAGAAATGTTTTTTAGTGCGTATAATTTAACTCAAAGCTTATTCCGAGTTTCGCCGGCCGAAGCGGAAATCGAATTTATTTGATGCGGACTTTACCACTGTTCTAGCGAGCTTAACCGAGAATTAGCCGACTCCCACTCCCATCCTTTTGGTCATTCCTCCTCGCTTTCATCGAGCGACGCCTCAAGATCCCTCGTCGCGCGGATCCTCCCAAAAATTGTTCTACAGGTCTCTGGGAACAACTTCTCGTCTTTTTTGCATTTCCCCAATGCACAGGTGGCAGCTACATATCTTTTTGGGCAACACTTTCTCTAGAGTCTTGCACCGCAAATCTCCACAATACTTTGCCCGATGTGGTCAAATGCTCGTCGGGGCTCTTTCACGGCATGTACCTAGAATATCTTTAGCTGTTCTCGCGACTCCCTGGGAGATGCATGACATGAAATAAGCCGGGTTCCACGGCTCCGGTGCGTCTCCGGCATGCTTTTGAATCTTCTGGATGCTTACCTTGATCCTTGTCCCGCCATTTCACCGTGTGCGCAGATTCCTTCAATGGTCTGCGTCGCCCATGCCGCGTGCGCCACAAGCCCTGGGTGGGGCTGGTGCACGCGCCTCGTCCCTGCCTCGCGACCTGACCTGAAAACCCGACGAACAGGCAGCATGTGCAGTCGTTCAACGAAGGCGGAGAGCATGTACGTGCGCGCATATTGTAGCCTGCACCATTCCCTCATTTTTTACTTTCGCAGCGACCACCACCGTCGGATGCGGTGTGCGCAAAGTGGGTGTGTAGCACTTAGAGCATCTTATATATTACACTGCCAGCCTCAGGTCATGTTATAAATCCCTTTCTTCGTCTTCCTCCTCTTCCGAGACTCCGAGTCGTCTCTGTTGAAATAAGCCCCAGAGGTCAGAGCGCAGGATTCAACAAAGGGGAATCTCGTTGTAATCCGGTAGTGTACATGCTTGTAAGTACACTACTTCATACTATTCTACTTTATCTAGGCTGTGTAGATACCAGTGCATACCCAAAATCAAAGCTGTAGGTCTGACTCTTATTTCACAGCTGTGACTCCAAACCAGCGCCCGAGCATGCGGAGCTCGCAACAGCTTGCACAGCTATTCCATATTCCAACAGTCTCCCGTTAGCTTTCCTCTGTCCTACGGCGTCTGCAATAGCCTCAGAGTGAAGTAATATATGCATTCTTCTCCTCCCGCTCTTTTATTCTGCTCCAATACACTAATCCGGCTAGCGCTTACCTAGCCGACTAGTAGCCGTTCACGGTTCCACTACTTACCCCCTGCCCTCCCCCGCACTTGTGCCCCCCCGTATTCGGCCACGTATATTCGGTGAACCAGGTGCTCTCGCCGTTCCCACGACTTTCTCGTTGTGGACGGCTCAGCAGACCCATCCTGCCCTAAAGAATCCGCAGCACTCCTCATGCTCAGTGCCTCATGCTCCACGGGATTAAGGCTCTCCGAGTCTCAACTTGAAGAAGATCGCCAGAACTTGGCCAGAACACGAGACTTAGAAGCCGAAAAGAAAAGCTTTACCTACGGTGTGCATCCAATGTATGGAACCTCCAGTTCCTGCCGGACTAGCTCTTATCTTATTTCAATAGATTTCGCCCTTGAATTCCCTTTGGATCCTCGCGACTGTGAGGCTGCACGCCGGATCAGAAACTTTTTCTTGATCTTGTGTCCCTTGGCGGCCGTCATACTTGTTCTCTTGGATTTCTTTGACCACGTCGCCTCAGCTACATCCGACGTGTTCTCCGCTCCTTTCTCTCCAAAGGAATAGCACGTACAGTAGCCACCTGAAGATCGGATCCGACACGTGCTGTACAATTTGGTTGGCCATGCCGGTTTTTGACATTTGGAATACCTGTGTGATGAAGGCAATCCGGCTTTTCTCGACTCACCTTCGTTGATCCCGAGTTTTTATCCTCTTAATCACCCGCCCCGAGTCCGGACACGACCCCTCCGTCATTTCTTACCAAATATCGGCGATGTTCAGCCAGCCAGTCACTCGCTAGAGCTCCGCATTGATTCCCCCAGTGCAAGACGGCGTACGTCCCGTCCTTACTTCGCGCCTCCCGAATTTGAACCCACATGCGCTGACACGCGCCCAAGGTTGCCGCGAGGTCCAATATCTCAAGCCCCCAGCTGTCTCGCTTCGCCCGCAGTGTAGTGATCGTGCCAGGCGTACACTATCTTGAGCCGGAGTAACCTCCTCGTTGTAATTGGTACGTACATATCCCTTACTCAGCTCAAGTACTACTTGCGTACGACTTATACACCTGCGGCAGCCTTTTTCTTTCCTTTCATATAACTTTCTGCACCTCTGTCGTTTTCGAATCTCCATATTTTTCCAGGTTCGGACCTTTATTCGAACCAAAAAACCAATTAAACCGAACTAATGTAACTCTGACACTCGGAATTCTGGAAGTGACTCTGAGTATTCAATTTCAACCGAGGCTTCAATTCCATTCCGTTCTGCCCTCATCCGAAGTTAAGATACGTTCAGCCCCGCAAATCATAATCATATTGCACACAGTCCATCCATTCCCTCCGTCCGTCCCTATCTTTCCGCATGCGGCATCAATGCGGCATGCTCTTTCGCTTTCGCGCCGAACATTTTGTTCTTCTTCATACCCCTTCCTTATCTCAACTTGCACTCTCCACTCGAATTGATCTCTGGCTACCGATACACCACCCCAAGCGCCAGCTTCAGTCCTCCTTCCGAATCATCGTTGCCCGTCCTTGGTCCGACTTGGTATATTGTTTGTATATTTACACTCAATATCAAGGGGAATCACGGAAGCTGAGGCGCAACTTAATTGACTTCACAGCAGCCTGAGGTAAGTATCTCCATCCTCAATATTGCTCGCTCGCATGGTTTGGCTCACTTTATTTCGTACAATATAGCAGCCTGGTCTCTCGTAGACAGACGCTTTACCCGGACACTCGTACCTCGTTTTAATAGCAGCCCTTTTCTCTCTGTACCTCTTGGCGTTCTAGAATCTTGATCTTCTTCCTGCCTTCTTCTATATTTTATGTACGGATAATCCGTCGCGCGTCCATCAATCCAGCTATCGTGGACTCGGCACTACACTCGCTGATATTTATTCCATTTTATCCCTTTAATGCGAGACTTTCGTTCTGCCTTTCTTGCGAATTCGAATTATGTTCAGTCCCGCTGCCCTCTTCCAAGTCCATCCTTACTTCGGACCTTACACGCACTCCAATCTAAACCGCCCCCATCCACCCGCCTCCCTCAACAACTCAACTCTAAGTTTGATATGTGCTATTCCTCCCCACTCCTTGGATACTGACATTGACTGGCTAGACGGTCCCCTATGATTCCACCACAAGCATGCACAGTGTATAATTCACATTCAGAACCGCGCTCCAAGTTAACCTACGCGCGTGGGTGAGCAAAATCGATTTTCTCAGCTTGTAATCTTGGCAGCCCGCTGCTGCTGTACCCCTCCAGACACCGACTCAGCGCCCTCCGCCTCGCCCATTTCCAGCCTGGCTACGTAAGGGATAGGGACTAGTGCGCAGAGTGGTTCTTGACGGACGCTATACCAGACAATGATGATCGGAATCAAAGATATAATGGACGGACACACGATTCGGACAGAAGTAGTGGACTTCGGGTCCTGGGGCCGATGTCAGAGAATATGAACGCGATGCTGGAGAAGACGGCTAACCGATTTCTTCGTTGGAGATGGCCGAGCGACACGTATCACTCTTTTGTCCAATGGGCGTGGATCACAGGGGAACTGTGCCGTACTATCGCTGTCCTCGGCTTTGAGCGGGGGACGTTCATGCCCTGGATCAAATCACTATAGATCAGCCTTCAACACGATTTGAGAGCTACAACACACCAGTGGTATCCTTCCCAGCTCTCTGGATACCTTCCTTGATGCCCTCAATATTCTCCAAATAAGATTTGATTTTCGCTCGGCAAGTTTCGAGTTCGGCCTGATTAAGGCCCAAAGTCGCCTCTGCCTCCTTCCTAGAAGACTTTTCGGCTTGGAGCTCTCGAGCTAAGCGACGGTTCTCGCGAGTTAGGCGTCCATTCTCGGATGTAGACCACTCCAATTGAGCGGTGAGACCCTCGATCTGCTTGTAAGCTCCGTCGAGCTTAGTTTCCACAACGCTCCATGCTTTGTCTGATTCTTGTCTCGTTTTCGAGTACTGGATTAGGGCTTTCGCCGCTGAAGCCACCTGAGGGAGAGTGGACGCCATGAAGCCTGAGGTTGTACGAAATGTTACTGGACTTGTTTTGTTGCCTTTGCTATCAGCCTCTAAAGCAAACTTAAGCCAAACACAAGTTCTGACTGAATCCAAGACTGAATCTCCCCAGCTTCTCCGCCTTGCATTATTACCCGCAAGTATGTTGCATTCCCCGACACGCGAATTACTCTTTCTGACCCGGTCTTAGAGGTAACCCGTCCGTCATCCAAGCCTTTGCTTGATCCAAACTTTTCAAACACGTTTTGCCAGCCACGGTCACCCTTAGTCGACGATATCCCACGCTCTGCTGGCACCATCTCTGTCGCTTGTAAGTTGTCCCTCAACGCTAACGTTGCACTGCTCTCTTCTGTATCTATGTTAGGAGTCTAGAAATAGGAGCTATTGGAGGCCCCGGGTTGACCCGGTCGTACTTGCTTAAGCGCACTTTAGTGTAAATACTTGCCTTTATTTACTGGTCTTGACTTGAATTTTAACCTCTTACTACGATCATCTACAGAATCTACCAATTGTGCTAGTTCTCTGTGGTGTGATCTAAGAGCTGTAAAGCCAACCCTTACATTTCTTTGAACTACACTTCGTTGTAGGTTCAGGGAAGTGATCTCGTACGCAGCTTATCGAGCGCGGACGAGAACCCCTTGCCGAGTCGTTATCACGAACGACATCTTTCCGCATCACCACGAGCGGGAAGAAATCCTTTAACCGAGACTTCGTATACGCAGCTTTCCAGCGCGGACGAGGTGTACGCAACATTGGCCATCGATAAGCCATCGATAACTCCGTTGTCCTACCATGAGTAGGAAGACGAAAACCCATTCGCCGAGATCCTCATCGTCGTGCAAGGCATTCCCGCCGAGTTACCGTCCACCGGCACCCGAGATCGTGATCGATCGCGATGATGGAGATCCTCCATCATCGCGGCAGATCGGCTTGACATGTCGGAGCAAGATTCCGATGGCAGTGCACGCTTTTTCTCTTTCTTCCGTACCACCACCAGATCGCGATCGTTTACGCTCTACGACCTGGACTCTACCTGCTGGCTCCACACAACAGCACGGTCGCTCGAATAGGCTTATCTCTCTGTCTTTCTCGTCAAGTCCGACGAGTCCGTTCCCAGCACCAAGTTCTGATGCTACGTACCGAACATCTGCGTCGCCGTCTCCGGCTCGTCCTCGCGATTCCAGCAGCAAGCCAAAACGATTTCGACCTGGTGAGGAGTCCCGCGATGCGCCCGCTGCTAAGAGAGAGCATAAACATGCTGAGGGAAATTCCGTGAGTAAAGATTCACGATGTTCCTCGCGCTCTCGCAATCATACGGATCGGGGAGTAGTGGCTAGCGATGCTGGCATGCCTCCTCATCCTTCTCGCAAGCATATTGTGCACGGTAGTCGTGCGCACGCTGAGGCACGGTCGAAGGAAACCGATTCGCGAGCAAAAACTGGATCGCGTAACACGCCGTCCCGTTCGTGTTCTCTGTACCCCTCTGCATCGGTTCTCAAGGAATACGATGGCTGGGGTATAGACTTTGTTGAGCCCGCGAAGCACCGCGATGATAAACATCGCGATTCGCGGCACAACTCTTCTCGCGAGTCGAGTGCGCACCATAGCCGTACGCAGCCCGAATCACGTTCGAAGGAACCCGATTCCCGAATAAAAACAGGATCGCGTCACACGCCGTCTAGTTCGCGTTCTACCTATGGCTCTGCGTCGATTCTCAAGGAATCGAATGAGCAGGGTATGAATCATGGTGAGCGCACCAAGCATCACGATCATGAACGTCGCAGGTTGCGGCGCAATTCCACTGGCAGCTCGGATAGAGCTGCTAAAATTCCCGCGGCGTTCGAGAACGTGAACCCGCCCGCTGACGGCGCCCTCACTCTCCGTCGTAGGCACACGGAAGTGGTGGCTCGCGCGTACGCACTCTCAGACGTTACGCCTGGGGCGCAGCCCCGCCGCATCTATAGATCGTCCCATTCTTCCCTTGATTATTGTTCTTCTACTATTCTCTCTATTCCTCAGGTTGGGGGAGCAGACGCCTGCGCTGCTCACTCTGCCTCGAAGGTTGGTATGAGCAACCTGCCTGACGGTCGTCAAGTGCATGCTAGCTCTTGTTCACGCCACACCGGTAATCGCTCACGTTCGCGCGAAGGAAAAAATGTTTGGTCTCCCTCAGACGAGACAATATATCGGAGCGCACTTCGAGGCGAATCGTCTAAAGAGTTGCGCCACAGTATGCATAATAAACAGGAAATGGATACTTCAGTGAGTCGTGAATCACGACTCTCTTCTTCTTTGCCTTCGTGTCCTATCTCTTCTCTTCCTGCATCTCAGGCTGGGGGAGCGCACTCTAGCGCTGATAGATCCGACTCAAAGCCACGTCGTAGGAGCCGCGCAATTGATAGCAGTCAAATGTCTGCTCGGTCTCGTGTACGCGACACGAGAGTTCGTTCGCAGTCACCCAGCGCGAACGATCGTTCGCGCTCTCGCACACGCGAAGCGAGCGTTACTAGTACTCGTGATTCTCTTCCACACCCTGGAAGCGTTGAGGTTCGCAATTGCGAAATCACCGTCGGTTCTTACCCTGCACGGGATGGCTTTTGTCTACAAGACAAGGGTCACTGTCGGGGTTCATGCGAATCAGGAATTAGTGCTCGTCCGATACGAGCGAGCACTAGTTCTCGTATGCCGGAGAAGTCGGCTCCGTCGTCCATAGACGACGCGGAATATGCGGCCATATGTGCGTTGGCGGACGATGCGCGCGCCGCTTTTGACGCCGCACACAGTCGGCGCATTGCTGTAGAGAAGCGCAAGCACGAAATTGCAATTCAGCTTGCGGATATCCAGGAGCGAATGCGGGTTACTCGCACAGAACTGGAAGCAATGTGTAGTAAACGCATCGCCAGCGAGAAGTCTGGGTTTAAACGTAGCCCAGCAACAGCTCGCACGGCTGCATACGCAGCACGCGAGGCCGTTTCCCAAAAATTGGAAACAGGTACCGTGGGGACATATGCATGCGCGTTGAAGGAACCTGTTCGCACGCAAGATACTGCTGCTGAGAATACTCAGCCGAAGGTTGTGAACAATCCGGCTAACATGCAAATTGCGTCTGATGCTGCAGCTCGCGCTGAATCTCAGAGTTCCGCGAATCGAGAAAAGGCTCGTCTTGTTGCAAAATTTGCTGATCAATTTTCAGCGCGTCAAGAATCAAACTCTACGCACCATATATCACTGCAAGACGTGTTCGAGTCGCACCATGATGTTCACCGACGTTCTGGCAAGCCAGACATGGTGCAATCTCGGGATGGGGGAGGATCTTCGATGAGATCCGTCTCATCCCCTCATAACGAGGTGGTTCATCCAGCTCGTCGCGGCAATATTGTTCAAAACACCAATTGTCCGCCAATTAAACCGTCGGATAGGGGAGGAACTGATTCTAGTTCGATTCCCTCTGAGGCTGCTGTATTTGATTCGGACGATGGTAACTGTCATCACGAATTGAATTATTATCATTCCAACTCTGTTGCGTCTTCACACAAGTACGGCGTAATGGATAACCATGGGTTCAAGATTGAACCTCAATCGGTTGCACAGTCCGATGGACTGCGCGGGGGAGATATCCCGATAATTGGGAATGTCGAGCATGCCGAAAAGAAATTTCGACATATTCCTAGAGAAATTGAAATAATTTCCAAGTTATCCAAGCACGGATCTTACCAAAAGGTCGAATGCCGTGCAAGCGAGGTGACAGCGGATGTCGTCGGTAAACAACCAACGACATCGCGCTCACCTTCTCTTCGACACGAACCACGCGAAGTCAGCACAGTACGCGCGTCTTCGGGTTCGCACTTGTCAAGAAAACATTCCCTGTCGAGTCCGCGGGTTCTCGAACTTCCAAAGACGCAAAATGCGGTTCGACTCGTTCGAGACGCTGCAAAAGATGGAGGAGTGAACAAGGCGGAAATTGCCAAGATTGCGTTGCAGAGTTGCAGTGGTACACGGTCGAGGGATAGCATCGAGTTTCCCGCGTCTGAACCATCTCTTCTTCCAAACCCTAATCAACTTGTGGCCCCCGCTGGCACATCTCCATCCAAATCACCAAGTTACAGCGTCCCAGCGTCCTCTCTCTCTGCATTCTCTTGTTTCCTGGCCGGTCGCCCCTCTCCATCATCGTATTCGACACCTTCCCCTTCCTCTCCGTTGTCGATTACAGTCGCCCTTCCGTCGTCTGCGTCTTCCGCTTCGTTGCAACGCGTAAAGCACTCGGCATGGTTCTATGCTACATCGAGTCCATTGCCGCGAATGTCCGCCTGTCGAGACGAATGCGCGATTGTGTCTACTGCATCTGCTCAAGTTACGATGGATGACGCGCATTGTACCGACTCCGTCCCTACGTCGGCTACGTATTCCGACACTCTCACATCTTGTTCCGCTTCGTCTACATCCCCGCTGCCCGCATCGAATCCCACTCGCAACGCTCCTACCTCCTCTGCGGTTCACATATCCTGCTCCACGTTTCCTCAGTTTTCCTCGACATCTTAAGTTATCAAAACCACAGTCAAGCTGCGGTACCGCGTCTCCTACAGCTGTGCCCCGAAGCCATGAGTATGATGTCCAGAGTGGTTTTGTGGCTCCCTTGTCAGATCCGACTGCAGACCCCACGTTCCCGCACGGGCCCGCTGCCGTGTTTTACGCGCAGAAATCATCGCCCCAAAATAATCATGTACCGTCTCGTGCAGCCACTCCCGAGCCGCGCGTCCCCCGTCGCTCCAGCGTCCTCCGCACCATCACTCCCGCATCCTCCACATTGGCTTCGTTGAGACGCCCTGTCACTCCCATGTTGTCCTCGACGACGCTGGCGTCTCCCGCGTTAACCTCGAAATCAACCACCAGGTGCTCAATGTTAGCAGCCTCACCTTGTATCACATTGTCGGGTATGGAACCTGAGCATGGTGTTCCGCTTGCTGCGGGTGCACTGTCTTCGCGTCCATTTGGTTCGCGCCCCGGCGTGTTACCTCCTGCAACGTGTGCATTCCCGTCTAACATTGAGGCGGAAACGCTGCCCGAGTCTTCCATGCACTGTCGCATCCGCGTCGATTATTTCGTGAGACGCGCTCGCGTTGCTAGCCGCCGCGGGCTCCTCGAGTCGTGCTTCATTCGTGCACAACACTTGACTGCAGTTCAGTGCAATGGGAAGAAGGATCCTCCATGGCGCGCTGGTGCTCATCCCGAACATGCCGGACGACCTCGTGGATACGCTGCCTTTCGGACATCACCATCAGCGCATTCCGCACTCGTCGTTCCCTTCTGAGCCTTGTGCTCTGTTCGTGGCGGTTCGGTCATCAGCGTTGGGCACGACAACAACGTGGCTATCTATCTATCTTTCCTGCTGCCCATTCCTCCATTCATTCGCTCGTATTGCTCCCTGCGTCGCGGTCAATTGATATTTTGCTGTTATACGATTGAACGAAGTTACCTCCATCCATTTCCTTTTTGATATTACTTATTCTGGACTTTTACGTATCCATTTTCCTTTCGTTTTTATTGATGAATTGCACCTCTGGGTTCAATCTAGCGGGGAGAGTGTTAGGAGTCTAGAAATAGGATTTATTGGAGGCCCCCGGGTTGTGTAAGGTCGGAGGCTACAATCGATGTAGCAATCCGCCCACAAGAGAATCACTCAAACAGAACAAGAAAGAACTCTGTTCCAAAGGAGGATCCTGTATTTACATCGTAAATACCCTACTTATATACCTTTCTACCCGATCACCCCTCGTGCCTGCTCGTGCCTGACCCTGTCAACCCCTACATACGCCCTCCCGGACTATCCAAGCTATCCAAGAGAATACGTACCAAGTCAGTAGGGAAAAAGTTGAACCAAGGATCAAGGAAAAATAAAACGAACTATTCATTTTCCTCACACCACTCGTGTAACGGAAATATTCGTCCGTGAAGCCCATGGGGTGCCTGCTGATTATTTTATGCTTACTTTTCGCTGATCTCTTATGCCTTTATGCCGTGCCGTCCCGCATCCACATGCTTTCCATCAAATTATGCACTGCCTCCTGTTCCGTCGTATATAAACCTAGCTGTCAGTAGATACGTCTCTCGGTCAATCTACCACCTACGCCAGTTCTCTTCTGCCCGATTTCTTGTGCCGGATCCTGACGTTCCTCGCATCCGTCACAACTCGTCTCTGCACTTGTCAACAACGCCGTCGAATTCCGAACTGATGCTTCCGTGGCTGTATTGATCGCATCACGGCGATCAATGTGCGTGTCAGAATTCGGACCGATGTCGTTCTCCTCGCCAGCTTCCAGTTCCACCGTCAAGAGATCCACAACAGCCCAGCCTCCAGCCAAGGTGTTGACTTCAACGGCCTCGCCCGGTAAGTATCTAACCCAGGTGCCTCTCTTCAAGTTCGGCTTCATGGACCTCACAAGCATCCGACGAATTGTCCCATTTGCGCGCTCGGTCTTTGCGTTGCTGTGCGGAAAGTAGGAATCAGAAATCGGTTTGTCCAGTTCCTCTCCCACTTTGCCGTAGTAGCTGTGCATCAATTGAAGATGCGGACTTTCGCAATCGTTCTCGCCCTCCGTCTCGGATCCAGGCGGCTGTTCAATGCTCATCGAAAACAAGCCGAGTGAGTACGCGTCACGCATATCACGCAACCGTTCGACTCGAGCGAAAGAAACTGACCCAGATTCAACAGCGCTAGTGTTGCTTTCATCCGAATCATCGACGCTCTCCTCTTCATCGCTATCCGATGTTTCCACCGCCTGGCTGTCTTCCGAATTCGAGCTGTGCTGGGACCCAGAGTCCGAGGTTCGTCCCTCAGACTGTAATTCATCGGTCTCGTCGATAGCGTCGTCACCGCTGTCCATGTCTTCTGTCTGGGACACAAATTCCGAGGTTTGTGGTTCGGACTCGTCAGATTCATCCGTCGGCCGCTCACTCTCGTTGATAGCATCAACCAGTTTCTGCGCTTGCTCATAGTTTACTGCAGCACGGACCAGTTGTTTCAACGACGCAGTCTCCGGGTCGTATCCGTCGTGAGCCCATTCCCTCTGAATCCAGGTATGTGCTCCATCCCAGAATTGAACCACAAGCAAGCGTTGAGTGATACCTCCAATGCTATCCGCCACAACTTCAAGCTCGGTGCGATAGTCTCTTATCGCGAGATTGCCTTGCGAGAAATCCTGGAATCGCTTGCGCTGCTGGCTGCGGAAATCGACGGGGAAACAGTGGTTGAAAAGCTCTTCAAAGAATGTTTTCAGTGCCCATTTATGCGCCTTCTTTGCGACCGTCCGCATGTACCAAGCATGTGCGCGACCATCCAGGTATTTGCTCAGTCTGGACACGCGCATATTGGGCCTAATGTAGCTTTGTTTGACCCAACTTCTAGCTTCGTGAACCCAACGCTCCATTTTGTTGAAAACAGGTTCACCATTGTATACGAAAGGTGGGTCCGGTTTCGCATTAGAATATTCCAGTTTGAGCCTCAATAGCTTCATGTTCCAGCGACGCTTCGCGCTCTTCTTTACTTTCTTCGTCGCTCTGGAATCCAATGAATCTGCTTCCGAAGGTGGGTCTCCAAGAGAACTCCACTCTGAACTATCATCTGATCCACTTGAATCAGGACGACGAAACCGGCCGTTCTTCCCCCCGGATGCCTGAGTCCAAAATCCCGCGAGAGCTGCTGCGATCCTTCCTTGACTGTTGACGTTCACGGTTATTGTGCATAAAGTTGGGTAAATTGTTCGAGCTCCCAAAATTATCGCCATTACCGCCTCGCTGACGTGAAGCCCGAGAATTTATTTCATGGAACAAGACACTGCTTCTTGGAACTTGATCCATGGGTGTCTGCCGCCGTCGACGCATAACTGTAGGCGCAATTTCGAAGGCTCCGGATTCCCTGTGCGAATTCGAGGTGTGTGCAAAACTGTCTTTTGCTAAAGTGACATCCCGAAGTTTATTGTCAAGCTCGCGCTGTGCGTTCTCAACAATTCTGTGTTGTTCATTCAATGTCTCACGTTGTGCGTCCAGATCACACAACCGTTTGTATTGCTCATCGAACCATGTCTGCCACTGTCTAGCAGTGTCCGCATCGAACCCAATGCTGGAGTTCAATTGATCCCTGTTTCCTTTGGTAAGGACAGAGGGTCCAGTGACGGGGGCAAAGTGTGCAGCATTGACCTGAATCTCTTCGACAGGTCTTGCGCCCTCCGCATCAAGTCCAACTTGAATCTGTCGAGCCAATGCCGAATCCGCCAGAATCTGCGCGGCGCGAACCATGTCCGCATCCGACATATTATCATCGTTCTTCCTATCCGAACTGCTGTCCTTGACGCGCGGCCTACGCAAATCATCCACGGAATTTTTACCCTTGCCTTTGAGTTCCACAACGACACGAGGAACGCCAATGCTCGTAGAGACCGTGGTATTGGAAGTTGCGCTGGCACACGGAATTGGGACGGTGTTCGGACCAGTGGTATTCGCACCTGAGGTGCGGGACGACACTGGATGTATTTCCTTTGCCTTGATGTTCGCATTACGACGACGAATCAATTTTTTCTGATTTTGCGGAGGCAAACTTCCGTTGATCTCACGCAAAATATTATCCAGAGAAAAAATTTCTTGATCCTCACGTAGAGACCAATTCAAGTCTACAGGCATTGAGTCCCTCTTAACCCAGTCTGTAGGTATTTCCCCAAGACCATCCACATCTGTGGACGTTGACCAGTCAACAAGTGGTCCATCACACGAATCAGCTGGTTCATCGGCGGGCTCCTCAACCGCCAGAACACTGGCGCTGAACCAACGGGCAGGGTTGAGCTTCGGTGAGGACGAGTGCAGCGATGAAGGCCGAGACACCTTCCGAGGTGCCTGGAACAAATCGAATTCGTCACCAGGGGCCGAGTGGACACAGGACAGGGGAACCGATAGGGACCTCGTCACGTCCATGCGCGACAGCGCGGTTGCCATCATCATGATAGACAACAAGGGCCGAGGGGACATCGTCGGTGATGCCCTCGCCCTCCGCAACACCCGGGGCGGGGTACGTCAAAACCGACATACGCAGAGCGGGAGCGGCGCCCAGTCTCGTCAGCGTCGTTGCTGGAGTGGGACTTGATGGCGCTGTGGCCCATGGTACCTAAAACCAAGGATGTCAGCGCCGGCGCGGGTGAGACCGACTCACCAATGCCTATTGAGGTGCCATTTCCGGCATCCATCTCGAATCCTCCCCTCGCCGAGCTTGAGGAGGCCGCGGGACCAGTCTGGGTCCCAGAAAGAATTTCAGTAGCCATTATTCTCGTCTTTGACGGTGCCGTACGGGTAATCAATTCGAGAGACGTTGCCAAAGACAAGCTAAGAGTCAAGTAGAAGTTACCAAGTAGTTTGTTGCCAAGAGTTGAAGACAAGTTCAAAAAAGTGTAAGGTCGGAGGCTACAATCGATGTAGCAATCCGCCCACAAGAGAATCACTCAAACAGAACAAGAAAGAACTCTGTTCCAAAGGAGGATCCTGTATTTACATCGTAAATACCCTACTTATATACCTTTCTACCCGATCACCCCTCGTGCCTGCTCGTGCCTGACCCTGTCAACCCCTACAGGTTGACCCGGTCGTACTTACTTAAGCGCACTTTAGTATAAATACTTGCCTTTATTTACTGGTCTTGACTTGACTTTTAACCTCTTACTACGATCATCTACAGAATCTACCAATTGTGCTAGTTCTCTGTGGTGTGATCTAAGAGCTGTAAAGCCAACCCTTACAATCTACTTATACTGCCTGAATACGTCCCCATCCCATTGCTTCGGTCCATAAGCCTCATCCTCTCACAATTCTCGGACTTTCTCAACTCGCAAAAGATCACCGTCGGCCTGTGCTGACCCAAATTACAAGTCGGAGTATTGCTGTCGATGGAGGCGCCATGCGTACTGAGGGCGATCTGACCAAAACACTTGGCAAAAGTGCGAAGACGAGCGCACTCTCTCCATCAGTTTTTGTTAACAAGTACTATGCTGCGGGGAGACGAAACTGAGCCTCGGTTTCGTCTTGGCGCCGAAGACAAAGATGTCCAAAGACGTCGACTCAAAGACTATAGATGCTTATCCAAAGACCAAGACCGGGAAAGATGCCTTCCAAAGACGGAAGATGCCAAAGACAATGTTGCTGTTTTACTGATGAGGTTGAAGTGACCTCGGTTGTCCCGTCTGTGAAACCCGCGTCGATGCGGCATTATGGGAGCTCTTTTCTTGTGGATGTGTTAAACTCTGTCCAGCAGGCGGAACGGGCTCGGGCAGATCCTCTAGATCAGTCGAAAGAGTACTTGTCTTCTTCTCTAGAAGTAACCGACAATGTACTCCATTGATGGGGAGTAAGTTATATTGTTTTTTCAAATACTTCGACGCTAACTGTTTCCAGCACAACACTTCTCGCCCAACGCTGCGCCGCATGTCACGAAACTATTTGGCGATTCAAGGCTCGGCTACTCCAGCCGAACGTGCATTTTCAACTGGAAGCCTGACTGGTACCAAGCTCCGTAATTCGCTGACTGCCGACATCTTCGAGGCCCTGCAGTTGCTCAAGAGTGCTTACCGGAATGGCACATCAGCGCTGCGGCGCTAGCTTCCAAGCATATGGATGCCCTCATCGCTGAGACTCGATGGCGAGAACTTGGGATATGATGCAGAGGACGAGGATTCCCCCACGGACGATCAACTAGCTGCTTTTGTCATTAATTATGGCGTAGTCATTTTGTTTTGCGTGCTATGTTTGTTTGTTTGAAATATGTTCGGTTCGAGTCTTCGACGTTCGAACGTCGCTGAACGCAGAACCGAACGTGCCGAACCTGCACGCTGCGTTCAGCTTCGGGGCTCGGAACGTGCTCGAACCGAACGCTAGGTCCAGGTCCAAGGTTCAGAGCAAAGCACCCTGAACCTGAACCGAACCGAACCTTGCCAGCACTAGCGCCGCGTCTGCGGATCAGCTTCCTGTGAATTCGGAACGCGATTCGGCGTTGCGTACGACAACTACGACGCGCACTACACTGCCAAAAAGGATGGGTTGCTACCATGGACAGCGTCCACTTCCCCGTCGTCTTCGTACTGCAACCAAAAAAATCACCCGGGACGGTCGGAAGCGATGCATTGATCGCCGATCAGTGGCTGTGTAGCGCACCATTAGGCGTCTTTTTCTTTCTGCCTTCACGTTCACTGACGCGGAGTGTCTCTGCCCTTTTCTCCACACGTCCGAAATCCAGGAAGTCTATCCATTCTTTCAACTTTGCCTCCAGTCTCGCAGCACAGCAGAAGCCACCTTGAGCCCTCGAGTCTCGACCTCAATGCCACCGTGCCACTTGCTAATAGTGGGCAAATGCCACCTGGTCAAGGTGCGATTTTCATGCCTCTTACGTTCGACACCCTCACCTATTGAGTCTGCGACCCTAGATGCGTGCCTAATGACATCCTGTAAGTATTTCGATAAGTCCCGCCTCAGGCTCCACACCCACCTTGCCGCCGAGTTCCCGTCCTTCGATCTCGACTCCCTTGTGCGTGTGCTGATGTCGTATTGAATGCTCGTGAGTTGGCTCAGAAAATTTTTCGTCCAGAAAATTCACGATTGACTGATATTCAATTTGTCGTTCTAGGGCCTGGTGCAACGGTGGAGGTCCTCGACGGCCGACCAGCGTTCGTCGCACCGCTCGCGCATGGTGGACCCCCGTCGTTCGTCCGCCTCCCTCCGCGTCCTCGCTTGCTTGTACTTCGCCATCCTTGCTGCTGACAGCCTTGATTATGTGGCGGTTCATCGGCGCGTTACAAAGTTTCTATGATGGACCATGCGACCGACGTAATTACACAGATCACCAACAACCCCAGACTATAATCCTCGGCGCCATAAGTCTTACTAATCTTAATATTTGACAAGCACTGGCAAAATCCCAACAACTCGTGTCCGATAATCCTACCCATAATCCTTACCGCTCTACCTCATAATCCTGAGATTCGACAATTGTCCCTATAATCCCCACAAATACTCATTTGCCGCAATCCCACATAATCCTTGCATACGACGATAATCCGCAGTATGTTCTAATAGCACGTAGGATTAATCCCCTTAACGCTGTATTATTAGTAGGGAATCTTAAGCCCCAAACTATTGCTATTAGCACTTAGAATTAAGCCCAACGCCTGCAGCTGTTGGAGTCGTCAAGTATTGGTGGAGGGATGCAGTTTCGCGCCAAAACTCCAACGGCAAAGAGGAGCTTAAGGCCCGTCTGTCCAGTGTCAACGTGGGCGGATTAAATACACCCCCAATTCGTGGGAACACCTACGTCCAATATGCGGGATCTCTCGTAGGTCGTGACTTCCGGGTTGTTCTCCAAGTCGCGCTGGTTGTCCTCCATGGGCTTATACCCCAAGCGCACTACGACGGATGGGTGACACTTTGTACACTTGCGCCGTTGATGTTCCAGCCGGCGATCGAACACCTACCCACATATATTGTGCGCTTCACATTATCTCTCCGTTTTCATGTCTGATTAAGTTTTAGGCGAGATTAAACAAAGCCGTCTTCGAATTTCTTGCTGCGACTGCGCTGTGGAACACGCAGTGGTTCAACAAACCAAAGTTCCATCTATTCGTTCATCTCGTTGACCATATCCCTCGATTTGGACCTTTGATCCTCTACGCAACAGAGAGTTTTGAATCCTTCAATCTAGTGATTCGCCTTCGCAACATATATTCAAGCAACATGCTCCCAGTCTCGATATCGCAACTGCATTCAGCCATTTACATGCAGTCCGGCATCTCGTCAGTGGTGGCTATGTCCTTGTCGACGAAGATGCCAATAGGATTCCTCCTCGGCAGGCGGGCCCAGAGGTTCGTGCTCTCTTGGAAGATGACGAGTTCCTCCGCTTTATGTCAATGGAAGGATTGACAGATAAACCAAGTAGCGGTGACTTTTCCCTTGTCAACTAGCACACGGAAATGATAATCATCTAGGCGTCTATATGCCCTTGGTGGGGATTGGGCCATGTCCGTGGAGCGAGACAGTGGCGAGCACACTGGGTGTCTCGAGTCTTCTAAAGGAGAAAGACAAGGTGCAACGATGCCGAAGCCTCATTCTGGGCAACGAGGACAAGATCGAGGTGTCAAAGTATGTGATTTACCGCAAGGATCAGTCATCCTGTGTGGGGCGCGTCGAAGAAATTCTCGTCGAGCCAGAAACCGACGCGATTCTGGGAATTGTGGTGTCTACCTGCAAAATCGGTGCCAACGTCCTGCGGCAGGCTTGCCGCACAGACTTCCATCTTGCACAGTCCAGCTGGATCGACGCCTCGTGATTGCGTTCAAGGTATGTGCTCACTTAGGCCGCTGAAGACCAGCACTTACTGCCCGCAGGAGCTCATTTGCGCTGTCAACGTCAATCACAATTGCGCCGCTCATGGATGCAAGACAACACTGACACGTCGAGTGATTCAGGAGCGCCAAGAAACTGACCGCTTCGAGAATGAAATCAGCCACACCACTGAGCCCAACGACTGCTTCCTCAATTTAGCCCAGCTTCGAAGCGCGAAAGACGTGCAAGAGTTCCGAAGCGGGTCTCGGTTCCCAGGACTTTCGCTTGTCGATGCTATTGAGCAATCGATCGGGAACAAGGAGCGGTTGGAACGCGATGCGAAGCAAGCTGAGATAGACAAAGAGTCTGAACGGCAAAAAAAAGCAGCCGCAAAGCAGGCCAGGGTCGCCGAGACCGAGTTCACTGAACCAGCGCAGAGCACAGGCCAAAAAAAGCAAGGTCGGGGGAAGAAGCGCAAACAGGATGACCTCGATCGGGATGTTGCGGAGGGTGGGGAAGAGTTACAATACAACCCACGTCCTTCAAGGTCCCGCGGAGTTCAGCAGCCACGTCCCGAGGTGCAGCAGTAGAAGGAGATTTTTGTCAATTATTAACGACATGAGTACCGTACAAAGCAGTATCCGATGTCGACACAAAGCGTCAGAACACGGAGTACTTCTCCTTCTGAACGCCTATGTTACATAGATTCCTCTGGCCACCAAGCCTCAACCACCGGCTGCGATCTATCCTCCATGTCCAGAGTTGCGTCCGGATCGTAGTCCGATCCGATTTCAGATTTCCACCCGTAATGAGCTGGCAAATGCTCGACTATTTCATCGATGTGTCCTTCCACTCGGTTCACGCGAACCCGCAATCCGTCCACTCGATTGTGGAAGTACAGAGACGTCCGCCGCAGGTCCTCCCAATCTCGTTGCAGCCCTTGAATGGTGCTGTCCGTAGCATCCTGATCGACGCGGATTTGAGCACGAAGGAAGGCCACCTCGTTCTCCAACTGAGCAATACGCAGAGCGGTACTTTGGCTCGATTCCGCTGGAGTCGAAATACTGTCTTCAAGTTCTTCCGTCTTGACTGGCATGGCATCGTGGACTTCGAGCCGAGGTCGTTTGAGTCGTCCTGGGATAAGATGCGACTCATGCGAGACGGTGGACACTGGAGGTAAAGATCAGCGAATATATTTGAGAATGCGAGGCCCAACGTACCAGTAGGTGTGTTTTCCTTCTCTATTTTGACATTTGCAGGCTTGGTGTCCGTGAGCGACGCGACCGGCTTGAAATCACCGGTACATGGCGCCGTCATGCGCTGTGATAATTCTTGGAGCTCAAGCTGAGTCTCAGCCCCTGCTGGACCACTGACGAAGCGCCTAAAAGCTGTTTTGTCTGGCACTTGCGAATTGAGATAACCGAAGTCTGGATTCAAGGCGCTGGGGAAATTTGTCAGACAAAAATCTAGCGGCGCCGTCTCATACTCACAATACTGACCGTGCTTGGGCCAAGGTCTTGCTTTTCCTGCCCTTGGGGATGCGGTCGTCGGCTGAGGCCATTGGGTGCCGCGACGAATATGGTTTGTTTGTCTCTCTTTTGTTTTTCACTTTTTTGCCGCCTCTCTTCCAAAATCCCCCATGTCGCAAGGCACTCCCGACTCCCCTGGCCCCCAGCGCACTCATCGTTCGCCGATTGGGAGAACACCCTACGACTCGACTCATCGCCACCACCGCTTGAGTGACGAGAACTGGCCTCCCTCCGGTCTAAGGCTCCAACCATTTGGTTTTCGTTTGTCCAGCTGGGCAAACAAAACGGAATCGGTTAATAAATGGTTTTAAACTGTTTGAAACCATTTAAAATGGTATTTTTTGACCACATAAATGCGTGGGATACAAACGGCACAAGATACTTTTCTGTGCTGTTGTCAGCCATCAGCATGTCTTGGGATGTTGAAATCATACATCCAACACATCCTGGCACTCATCCCTGCATTTTCGAGCTCCCCACTTATTTTGCGGATCACTGGAACTGTATGGATGTTTTGCCGGTCGGCGATCAGTTGTGCCGGCGAGCCGTAATGATAATGTGCCGCCTGATTACAACACGGCTGTTCTGGGGCCTCAGTTGATGTTCCCGGCCGGCAAGTATGGCCAACTTGTGGATCATCTGGACGTAATGGTATAAACCGTTTGCAAACGGTTTTTAAACCGTTTGGCACCAGACACAAACAAAAACCAAATAAAAACGGTTATAACCGTCTACAAACGTTTTCAAACGGAAACGGTTGGAGCCTTACTCCGGTCTTGGCCAGTCGGGCAATCTTGGGTCCCACTATCCTGCATACAACAGCAGCTTCGATATGGGCTACGACCGGACCCCAGCACCGTTCTCAAGCCTCCAAAACCATGATCATCCGAGGAGGATGCCTGCTCTTACTACCGTCAATGTCGATGAGCTGAGCACCGAGTATGGTCTCGAGAATACCCAGCGCAAGGCTGCGCATGGCTTCTGCAAGGTCAGTGCACTCCACCTGCCTGTATGGCCCACTCTAACGTCCTCTGTCCAGCTCGGTGGCGATGATCGCCTGGCCATGATATTCCTCCACCTGCAGCGCATGGAACAGCAAAACGGGGATCTCAAAAAACAAATCGCAGTCCTCGGGTCTCACGTGGAGACCATTGGCACGTTCTGTACAGAAAATTGGACACCGTCGAAGGAACAACTTGTGAATGTCTCGCTTTCAATGTGCTTCGTTGTCACTAATGGATCTCCCAGAAATTGCTCAAGTCTCGCCTACGCCATTACATTATTCGGCCCGTCACCTCGTACTCCAGCCTCATTGCCATTGTTGAGGTAACGTCGTTTCGCCGCAGGTGCTACATCCAGCTGAATTCGTCACAGTCATACATTTATGAGCATGCTAATCGCCTGCGCCTCCAATTGTATAAGCAAGGCCCCACAGTCAAAACTGCGATTCACGACCTGCTCGCAGCCGAGAACGGCAACGTCAGAAGTGCTGTACGCAAATCAGTATGTTTTCCTACGCTTCTTGACTTGTTCCGGCTGAATCTCGTTACTAGATCTTTACATCGGTGGTGCAGAAGACGACCTTGAAGACGTTCAGTAAGAAGACCATCAACATATACCATTTGCCCACAGTCCCGACGACTCCGCCGCAGGATATCATGGCTTGCTTTGCCTTGATGGTATGTCTGCTGCCTTTAAGAATTCTAATCAAGCCATTGACGAAGTAATAACAGCGTGAGGTTGCTCGTCCGTTGGCGGGTAAGAAGTACGCACGTGGTGGTGATTCCAAATTCTGGAATAACCTCGAAGAAATGCTGGACAAGCTATTCGAGAAGAACGGGAATAATCGTAGTAGTCCCGCGTGGCTCCTGTAAGTCCATATACGTCACGAGGAGGCTCTCACTGATGCTAGACTCAGATGGGAGCAGGAGATCATCGCACAGGACAACGCCAGATATGATCGTTTCGGCGCAGAGACAACTAGTGATGCCCAGGGCCCGGCCTGAAGCCCTCAAGCCCGCCAAGCCCGGCCCGCTCAGGCCAGGCCAAGCCAAGCCCGGCAGCAGGCTTTGGGGGGCCTAGGGCTTGGGCTTCAAAAATCTCAAGCCAGGCCGGGCCCTCAAGCCCGGGCCTACATACCTCGGATGTAAATGCTATAAACCTGAAATAAAATCTGCAAACTGTGAGGAGATTTCTTTTGGCTAATATTTTATGTGAACAAAACCCACCTCAAGGTATTTCCGGCTTCTTTACCTATTCTCGGGAGCTTACAAAATATTTCCAGCTTGGACCAACACCCCAATCCCAATCTAAACCCAGTCTGGATGGTCAGAATTACAGCAATCTGAAGGAGGGATGTTCTCACAGTATATGTACAGTGTTATTTGACTTGAAACTGATACGTAGGGCACAAAGCACGAAGTAGCTCAAAAGCCCGGGCCCAAGCCCAAGCCCGGCCCGACCAAGCCCTGTTTGAGGGCTTGGGCTTGGGCTTGCAAAATCCTGAGCCCGAGCCCACCCAAGCCAGGCCCACGCCGGGGCTTTCAGGCCAAGCCGGGCCCTGGGCATCACTAGAGACAACCGCGCTCACTCAAGAGGAAATTAATGCCGCAATGCCTTCCGATGCCGCTGCCTCAGGGGCCGACAATCAGGAGGAGGATGAGGATTGCGACGTCAATGTAGATGGCCTGGGAGATCTGGCGTCTCTCGCTGTGGGCCCCGTAGCTAGGTCGTAGATACGTTCAAGGATACATTACTCAAAATGCACACGGTGCTCCCTTTTCCCCCACTTTCCGCTACTTTCGTGGAATATAATTAGGGGAAGTCAAAGTTCGGTTAAGAGGTCGATTCAAGAATCGATTCGGACGTCGATTCTTGATCAAGAATCCATCTAGAATCGACGGTTTTGGAGAATCGACGAGCATCCATGATTCGACTCCGGAGTCGAATGATCGATTCAGCTCGATTCTTGATGAATCGACAACAACCTCGATTCTCCGTGGATTCTTGGTGGAGAATCGACGTCTGAATCGATGCTTGAATCGACATCTGAATCGACGCCTGAATCACCTCATAAACGAACTTTGACTTCCCCTTAAATATATTGCCTAATTGAGCATAACCGACACTGTCTACCGCCAGCGAGGCGTCCTTAAGCCTTCAAAGAAGGGCTTAGAGGAAGCCAAGGGCGCGGATTATCGGATTCCGACGAGTCGCTAAATCAAATAAATCCACTAAGCCCCCATTGGATTCCGACGGTCATCAATCCCGTCAAATTTCGAGGTTCTCCGGTACAGCCGTGTACGTCGTCTTGATCATCTCCTGCACAGACTTTAGATATCTCTCGCCTCTGTCACAGACACCGCCACGGGCGCGCTTAGACAGGACGACGCGCACCGCCTCCGAGAGTGAGCCCAGGCTGCGGGGCCGCATTCGGATACGCGGAGCCCATCGAGCGTAGTCGGAATACGCGCGAGAAGAATGTGGAGGAGGGCATGAACATCATCCGCCGACGGCACCGAGGCGCTTGTGTTTGGCTTCAAGTTGAGAAGATCCTTGCCTTCAATACCCCTCTGCAGCAACGACAATTATGTCTGATACTGAACGCTGTCCCCCTTGGTCATCGTATTCTTGTATTCTTGTATCCACGTTCATCGAGTGCACCATGATACATAGATGTACCTCTTCAAAAATACTATAGAACAATGATACATGTTCTTCATGGGGTCACTGCCGTTATATGTCTTCCTTCGTTCCTTCCTCCAGCCCTTCGTCAGTTGAATTTTTCATTTTGCAATGGCTCTGTTTTTCCGGCGTCTTTCATTCCTTCGCGCTTCTTTATTTTTCTTTTCTGGTTTCAAGTCCTCGTCCTCGGTCCTCGTCCGGTCTTGCAACAGGCCGGGGGCCATAACACACCACGCACAGACATGGGGTGTCTTCTGTCCAGAAATCCCGACCATAGCTAACAGTGATTTCCTCTCCCTTGAGGATAATTTTATTTGTTCGCACTGTCACAGTGTGGCCATTGCCGTGTTGCGCAAAGTCGAACTATGACAATCTACAACATGAAATAACGGCAATAAAATTCACTCACCCGCGCATTGGGGATACAGCAGTGATTGACCAGTCGAATGGGTCCAAAAAGGACCCTTGGTACGCCATCGAGGTCCTGCATGACGGACAAGTTTGAGTGACTTGCACCGTCGGCTGGGTCGCTCGATAAAAGTCCTATTAGCTCGTGGATGACAGTCTGCGGTTGCAGATCTTCTTCAGCAATAATGGCGAACTGACGAGGTCCGACACCGGCAATGGGCACCACACGCATGGATACCACCGACCAGCTCGCAAATAGTGTGGCATATGCGCCGACAAACCTAGACTTATCTCAGGCACCATCAAAACTGAATGAGTTACTAGACCCTACCACTTTGTTGCCTCAACGTAGGCGCGGCTGTCTCCAATGTCACTCTTCACCCATGCCTCTTGCGCCTCAACAAAGGTTGAGATATCTTGCTGTACACTGAGGGCTGTTTGGCCGGCTCGGAACCAGCTGCGTTTAGCGCTGTTGAATGCGGATTGGAAACTATGCGCATCTTGTTCGCTAATTCGGAATGTGCTCCTGCCGAGCTGGCTAGGTTGGTACCGTTGCACACCGTAATGGCGCCCTTGAGCATTTCACTGGGCAAACAAAGCCATGACCACGGCATCGTCAGTGCACAGGCCAACTCGCAGCCGGACTGACTGGGTTGCTTGCAACTTCCCCCATGCTTCACGAATCGGCTCGTTTACTGGTGCCAGCAGCATTATTGTTGACGTCGGAGCAGAAGGGCAAGATGCTGACATCAGTGTTTGTGCATTATTTACTTTGTTCCGTGATCACGACCACCATCACCGCAGCCCCTTGGCTCTCCTCCTCTTGTTCTGCACCTCCTGGGCCCTGCAGGCGGGACGGTCAGGCAGCCCGAGGCGAGACTTAACGCTGCGTTCAATTCTCCGCACGCAAAGCGCACGGAATGGGTCCCGAATCGACCGCTTCGACGTCACTACTTAATCGATTACTATTCTTTTCCTGTCCTTCTCTCTTCGTCTCCACGTTGTCTAGGCACGCAACCCCTAAGCATATCACCCGATGATACCGCTCCAAGACCATTAGCACCGAAATAGACACATAGAATTCGAAACACGCACCTGCGATGCCCCTTCGGTGGCCTATTCGCGCGCAGCAACAACCACAAAAACGCCCCTCTCCCTTCCACCTCAGCCTCCAAGCCCGCTGCTTCCTCGCACAACGTCACTGGACTTTGACTCCTCCAATTCCGCGTCCTCCACGTCGTTGCCCACCGCCGAATGTCTCCTTGTTCTTCTCCAGTGCTGGTCCGTCGAGCCCGAATGGCCGTGGATTACTCGCGTACGGCGGCGATCCAAGTCTTTGTCGGCAAGACGGAGGGAAGAAACAGCGCAGCATTGGCTTTTTCGGCCGAAAGAGGTACGCCCATACCCTCTTCCTTCCCTTTTACTCTAAAGTAGCACTGTATCTATCTACACAGAAGTCGCAACGAGCTCGGCAACACCGCGGCCTCGCCGTCCTCCCCGACGGCAGTAGTGGCGGGAGAACCTGCGCCGCCCATCATACCCGTACTTCAGCCGCCTCAGCACCTCCTCCGATCTCTCACGTGTGCGCGCCGACTCCTCCTCTTGCGCTGGCTCGCGTATGTGGCCGGCTACCCGAGCACGGGCAGTCTCCCACCTTCTCGAACGCACCCTCTCGAACGCGCACACGTGTGTCGCCATCGTACGCACACGCGGCAGGGAGTCCGTTGGCACCGACCGTGAGCCCCACCACCACCGCTACGACCTCGAGGACTAGCAAGAGCGTGGCCGCGGGCGGGATCAAAGAACGGCTTCGGTTTGCGGGCGTTTCGACACGTAGGGAGGGCAGGGCGGCGAACGCCTCGAATCCGAATCTCAGCGGCGCGGCAGTACACGCGAAACCTGTCAAAGGTGGAAATGCGCAGCTAACGGTGATTACCCTGTCGCCGCTCGATGCATACCCTCGCTTGCCAGGGGCGGACGTTGGGTTTTGGGGGCGAGGCGCCGAGGGAGCCAAGGCCGTGAGGTGCGTTTCTTTTGCGCTTTTATTTCTTTCTTGTTTGCTGGGGAAGGGAGGGGATGGAGCGAGCGAGCGACGACCGTTCGCCCGAATACGCGGCGGTGACGGGAAGTGTAGGCGAAAGAGGGCTGTGGGTGCAAAGGAGGGATGTGTATCAAACCCAAGCCGGAGCTTGAGTCCTGCCGCGCGCGACTTGTAGCTCGCCTCCTTTTGCTCTCATCGAAAACCACGAACGACGAGCTCACGACCACCTTTCCTTCCGCAGGAGTGCGGGCGAGGAGAAGAAGAAGCAGAGCCGGCGCGCACGCCAAATCAGATTGTGGGAGTCGCAAACTCAGTCTCAGTCCAAGGAGGAGGAGGAGGGGAGTGGCTTTGCAGGGAAGGGTGTGAGGCGGGTCATGAAGAGCGAGGCGAGGCATGGCGCCAAGTCTGAGGTGGCGTATGCGCGGCGGGAGGCGATGCGGAGGGAGATGCGGCGGTCGAGGAGTCAGTCGAGTTCGAGGGTGTATGCGTCTGGATCTGCGGCGTGGAATGCGAGCCCGAGCGCGGGGAATGGAGCAGGCGTCAAGGCGGGTGAGTGTCGCTCCTTTGCTCTATTTTTTCTATCTTCTGCTTTATCACCATCGCTGACATTACGTTCTTTTACAGCGAAAGACTCGCGTAGTACCTGCGCTCCAGATTCCGCTCCAGATTCCCGGCGCCCTGTGCAAGCGAAATAACCTTCGCCCGCCGCCACGTCACCTGCGCCAGACTCGGAATCAGAGTCCAATTCGGGCTGGTGACGCTACCCCGCCGTCCAGGGAGCGCGCTTTCGAGCTTCTCGAACGTCAATCTTTCCTCGGCGGGGAGCCTCGCGGGTGCCAGCTCGCACACCAATCTCCTGCACTTCCGCCCTCCCACAGTCAAGTCAAAGTCGACGCGTCAGCCGAGCAAAAGCCAGAGTGGGAATAGCGTCGTAAGCTCGAGCCGACTGCCCACCAAGCCACAGCCGCTCATCGACGTCGCTGCACTGCGTCCATCGCGGCCCGCACTTGCGGCTGCGGCGGCGAAGGAGCGGGACGGTTCACCGGTAGGGGGGGCGATACTCGCTTCACTGGACACTTGCTCTGCGGGAGCTAAGGACGCTAGGCACCGCGTGCTGAAGTCGGGGAGTGTGGTTAGTTTGGGCGCGCCTACGACCACGGCCACGAGTACAGCCAGCACGAGCCCGAGCGCGAGTCCGGGCCTGCATCCGCAGAAGCGGGGTGCTTTTAGTGAACGGCTGCAGGTGGTCGCAGTTGCGAATACTGCGGGGAAGACATCGCCAGCAAAGCCCGTCGCGGCGAAGGCGACACCGCGCGTTTGCGACCTTCTCGACTGCGCCGACGCGGACGTGGGCGGACGGGGGCGGACGGGGGCGGGGGCGGGGACAGTTACCGCGACAGCGCGCTCGGGCGTGATCTTGCGGATTTACCCGGCGCGGGCGGGATTGTGCTGCTTATGAGGAGCGGGGAGGTTTCGCTTGAGGGGTTCGAGCCTGCGGCGATGGTGAATGGGGACGGGAGGATGGGCACATAAGAACAGGGATAGTATCCGAATCCGAGTCGCGCTCATTGCGGTCCAGCAGCGCTCACCGCCGCCCTGCGCCCTCGCAAAACCGGAGCATGAGAACATTCAGTGAGTTGGGGAATATGCCAACGAGGCAGAGGAGTATCACCTCGTGCCTGTGCCTCCGACGACAGCAACGTTTGCGGACTCTGGGCAAGCCATTCTGGGCCCTCCAACTCCACGTCCAATACCTCCTCGAGCTCGGCCTCGCATGCTGGCTCGTCAACGAGCGGCAACGGCTCACGGCCGTCTGCATATACCAATCCTACAGCGTACAGCGCGACAACGGAGCAACACGATGATGCCATTGAGGCAACAACGCACTATTCCTGGAGCATGGCGTAGCAGGCGATGGCGGCTGCGGGGGAGGAGTAGGAGCGGGGTCGAGTGTGGGGGGCCGTGGCGGGTCGGGGAGGCGGATCGCCGCCATACTGAGTTTTTGGGATTCATGACCTCCCGCTCGTTGTCATATAGTAGATTCAGACTTCGGGTACACATTCTTTGGAACACAAGCACGGTATTCTTTTTGGGTATAAATTGTACTATGGAACATTGGGGAGGCGGGTCGGGGAGGCATGGGAAGGGGGAGCGTGTACGGCGTGGCGGATGTGGGGTTGCCGTATGGGATGGGGATGGGGATGGTCGGGTGGGCATCGCCCGGCAGTCTTTTCCCGCCTGCGCCGAGGTCGATGCATGGTGGGGGTGGAGCGCGGAGCGAGTATGAATGCGGAGGCTCAGGGGGCGCACGGGTGATTGGAGCTCCGAGTCGTGTACGGGGAGACGTCGTTCTTGCCGTGGACATCTCGCTGTGTAGGGCAACAAGTAGTGCTGTGGGCAGAATGATTTTGAGGTGAATTTGCCAGGCAGATTGGCAGATTGGCACGGCAGAATTCGGCAGAATTCGGCAAAATTGGCAGATCATTTTTATGCTAAATAAGGCTAAATTGCGTGTTTTCCTACCTCTGCATGAGCTCTGCAACGCTCCAGCCTCCAACACCAGGACTGTTGTCCTCATCCCCACAATAATTGCAGTTCCACAACCAGCGGTTAGATTTCCCTGGCTTCTTGCCTACGCGAGTGAAATGGTTGGTGTAAAATGTTGGCTGTTTGCGGCCTGGCTTGTCAGAGGTCATGGTGGCTCGAAGGGATGAAATAATTGTCGGTGGCACACTTCACCCAATCTAAGCAATACATATTCAAAGCACTCATGAACAATGGCAATCAGAAATTTCGCGTTCTCGGTTCCCACATGACCGTGAAGCCGTCAAAATTCTGCCATATTCTGCCAACCTCAGCCCGAATGTGCCATACTGCCTGCCAATTTGCCAATCTGCCTGGCAGAATGGCAGCATTCTGCCAACAGCACTAGCAACAAGAGCGGTAGTCCACGGGGTACTTCCCGCCGGTGGCGACGACGCCCTGACGATAGATCGGGGCTGGAACTCGGCGCCAGACAGCTGCCAGCCAGCCTGCGAGTCCCTGGCGCGGCGGACAAGGTGGGCAGGCAGCGCAATGCCCGCCACCGCCGTTCAGTGGGAAGGCGGCAGCTCCGTGATTGCGAGCGGCTCTTGGTAGCCGCTGCTGACAGTAGCAGTCGGAGCTCCGGGGGTTGGACGTGGCATTTGGCGGATAGCTCAAGGCCGTCATTGCTCCTTCTGCCCGCCAGTCGCCCAGGCCGGTTCTCTTCATACGCAGATCCGCCGCCTGTGTGTCCGTGGACCCCAGAACCTCGGGAGCGAGTGGATGCTACGGAGGACGACTATATCGGATTCCAAATAGGCGTGTCACGTCTGCATTCGCATATGCCGGTATATGGGGGTAATATTGGGTCATAATTATGGTGTATTTTCAACGAAAAAACTCACCACCTCGAAGAAAAATACCCTGCTTTGGTGCGCCTCAAAATTCACCACCTTAAGAATGCTTCGTGAATATTGACCGGTTTAGAGTCCCAGTACAAATTGCACTGGTACCTAACCCTATCAAATTTAACCTCAGCTCGGCATCGAGAGAGTCACTGATTAGGACAATGATGGGCCATCAAGCCGAAGTCACAACCCCGAATTGAACTGCATTGCTGCTACTTAATCTTTTATAGGAATCTTCGATATAGAACAATCTAACTCTCAGATTCCAGTTTAATGTATTGACCCTATACCTTTACATTCAGGGCAAGCATAGAAAAAAATCAAGCAATTGGCGCAACTTGCCGTGAGGGGATCCGAACTGATGATCAATGAAATCCAAACACCAGCAATGGCGGCAACACAGCAGTTACCTCGAGGTTGTGGCGAAGGTGGCGAATTTCCCAGCGGGTCTGGAAGGTGTGAATTTTATCGAGAATCCCAGGGTGTGTCATTTTTTCACGAGGGTGAAAGGGTGTGTAATTTTGAACCAAAACTTAATGAAGCGGTGAACATTTTGTTCACCAGTGTACTAATTAATTATGACCCATTATTACAGCCATACCGGTAGTGATATCCATTCGACTGTTACTAGTATCACAGACCTACCCCAGATCTACCCTCCGACCCGGCTCGATTTGCTCCCACAAACGCCCTCTTCCGGCTATCAGGGGGCGTTGTCCATTCTCTACTTAGCATGTATACTTACGCGTCGCGTTTCGCGGGCCCACAATGCCAGGCCCACAATCTGTATTTTGTAATCCAATACAAACTCAGAGGTCATCCGGGCCTTCGAACGATATGATCAGCCTACTCAGTATCAGATGCCCGAACGTGATCACCGTGGGCTTGAGTTGGCCTTAAAAATGAAATCCGAAAGACATCCGAGTGAGCGAGGATGTCAGCGCGAGCTCCACCTCATTGTTATCGTTTCGGGCTCCAGTGGCAAAGTATCAACACAACCTCATTGTGTAAATACCACCAATACATTCCTTGAGCGTTGGCGAACGGCCCAGCGAATACGCACCAGATGTCATAATTTCCTCTGCCACCTATCTTAACAACACCAGTCAACTCTCGTACGCCTCTCAAATCACTCTCGATCTCAGAATCCAGCGAGGTGCACGAATAGGTTGATAGAAAATAAATGTATTGGAAATAATCAAAATCTAGCTATTAATTCTGCAAAACAGGATTGCGCCCCGAGCCGACCACTGACCGAGCCCGCATGCCCACCACTGACCGAGCCCCCCTCCAAAACCACTGACAGAACCCGGGTTTCAACTGCGAACGGAGCCCCAGCCAAACCGCTGACCGAGCCTGTTTCAACCACTGATGGAGCCCGCCTTTTCAACCGCTGACGGAACCCGACTTTTATCTGTTCCTACCACTGACGGAGCCCGACTTTTACTTGTTTCGACCACTGACGGAGCCCAGATTTTAACTGTTCCAACCACTGACCAAGCCCCACTTTTACTTGTTTCAACCACTAACCGAGCCCCACTTTTACGAATCTGTAAAAAGTAATTTGTGTAAACTTGTACTGTATTTGCCCCTTGCGGCACGCATGCCGAAAGTTAACTTAAGTTTTCTCACGCCTGCCGGAACTAACTTATTCGTACTTGCCGTAGTGCCCAACTGTGCCGTTAAGTAATATCTAGCTAATGACGGGTTCCCTACTTCATTTTTTGCTGCTATTACTGTTTCAAGCTATCAATGGTGGCTTTGATCTATCGAACTTCTGTGGCCCCGAACAATCAGAGCCGCAAAGACTCCAAAGCGCAGAAACAAGGCGGACTCCGAAATTCTCCACTAATGGCACTGTGTGGCCACGGTGGCACCCCCCAAAACATATATAAGGCCCATGTGTTGCTGCCTTTCTCCCATCCTCCTTCGGTGACACAGTCCGCTGTCCCTCATACCGATTGAGGATCCCCTCTTCCGGGGCCTCTGAATTGGTTAGTAAGTGTTGCACTGAACACCATTTGATGAGGGCATTTGTTATGCCACCTTGGGTGTTGCACTTCAAGGTGGCATGTATCATCTGCTGAGCCCAAATTGTCGAGGCCTCTGAACTGGTTAGTAAGTGTTGCACTGAACACCATTTGATGAGGGCATTTGTTATGCCCCCTTGGGTGTTGCACTTCAAGGTGGCACGTATCATCTGCTTAGCCCGCAATTCCCTTCCGAGAAGTGTTCGTTTAGCACCCAATCAAGCGCCAGACCAACTTCTTAGCCGAATTGGTTGACCGCACTCTAAAAGACCCTATAAAAAAAGAATACATATAAGTTAACTGATGTTCCCTGATTGGAACTTGTGTTAACTGCGGGTGAAAGGCTATTGTAAATTCAGTATTTCAGTGACGGTAACTCTGAATGGCATCAGTACACTCACAAGTACGTCTGGAACGACACCGTAGTCATCCCACATTGTGTCATGGTCGAACACGTCGAATAACATCTCGGTATGAGCCTGACTCCGACGGCCGCTCGGACCGTCAAGATTCTTGCTCGACGCCGTACACCTGAGTCGGGGCTTGAGAACGAATGTGATATGATAGAGATTTGGGAACCCACTTTGCGCACCAGCCTTGCACGACGCAGGCCAGAAGGACCTGCTCGGGGTAATCGGCAATATAAGGACCGAGCCCGTAAATGACACGGCGGTAATGCCCATCAGGGAATAACGCGACTTCCGGCGTTGTCATCCCTGGCTTGAGGGACTCGAGAATGTGGCGGAGAGATCCATGGAAAAGATTTCGCCGAAAGGTGCGAAATTCCTTCGAGTCCTGGTTTTCCCGATCGGCTGTGAACGGCGAAGCTTTAAGAGTTGTAAATACGAGAATAGCAAGATCACGTACTCTTGGGGATGGCGAGGAAGCCAATAAGAGTCACCGCGTTCCGATGCGCACGACGTACACCATTGTATACCATTAGACATATAAAGCGGATAGTATTCATTTTGCCCCGTTGCGACGGAGACAGTCGTCTTGTCGCTCCCAAGAATAATCGGTACGAACGTGGACCCATGCGTTGCAGGGTCCTCGACGATGATGTCCTGCACAGGCAAAAATATTAGCAGGATGATTCACATACGAAAAGAAGAGGTACTCGCCGCTTGCTGCCACGCCCAATTACCAGACATGAAGTCTTCGTATTCGCGACTTCCTTCAAAGAAGACCTGCTTCGGTGCAAAGTCCATTTCCGACTTGAAGTCGGGATTAGCAAGCTGCTGGTGAAGGATTTGGCGAGGATCCCGGAAGTGGACGATATAATCTTGCGTCTTCCAGGGAGTTACATCCCCAGGGGCGATGGGCTGGTTATATCGGATAGAAAAAGACTCCCACGGGACATGGCCGATCTCCGTGGCGTCGATGGTGTTGTAGAGGTCTTCAGCATCAGCAAATGGCGGATTCTCAGCGGACTCGGGCCTCGCAGCCTAATTCTGCATGAGCTCGTCAATCGCACCGGCAGACATCTGTACACGCCGATACAGAAGATCGGCGAGATTGAAGTCTGTGCGCCCTTCATAAGGGGTGAAGTCGCCGTGAGCCCGCCTTTCCTGCACCGGCGGCGGTGAATCGGGGAGCAGGAAATTCCCATCGCGATCGCATGGCCTCCCTGTGAGTTGTCATTCAGCAGAACAAGTATCGTGGGCATCCGACACACCATTTAAATACGGATGATAACGGATTAGGCGCGGGGGTGGTGGTGGTGGGATCGCAGCTGCGGCAGCGTCCCCACCGCCGAGGACAGAGGAAGCGAGGCTGCTAGGTACAGGGGAAGCGCGGGGGACATCACCGTCGATGTCTGGAGTGGGACTGCGCTGGTGGAAGGTGTGGGCGATGTTTACGTGCTGAGTGAGTCCCGAGGAATTCTTGAACAGCCGATTGCAGCTTCGAACTGTGCATGGAATGTCGCGGGCGCTGTATTTCTTGTGCTTCAGCATCGTTGTAAGACGGAGGCCAATATTGCTGACCAAAAACACAGACCAAAAACAATATTGCTGACGAAAAACTCCGCATGCGACTCGGAGATGGAGGGCGGGGCCCACGTTTCGCGGAGAAAAAAAGATTGTCGCGATATTCGGAGCCAGTAGCAACAAGGCCGCGCGTCCCACATCACTTGACTTCGCACATGTATTCTTCGGTCTTGTCGCTTTCACTTCCCTTCCACCACCATGGAAATGCCTGGCCTCAAGACACGCGCCCAAAACAATACCCTGCCAAAAAGGTTGGACTCGAGAAGAAGACGCGCCGCACGGAGGATCAGATGAAGGAGGCACGCAAGGCTGAAGCGCAGTCGAAGGCGAAGGAGATGCGTCAGGAGAAGGAAAAGTTGCATGCCCTCGCGGCTTTCGAAGATAAGCAGCGCGACGACGATATTGCCCATGCTAAAACGGCAAATCACCCTGCAGACCGTCCAGTGAAACCTCCTGCTTCCGGAGAAGAGGATTTGGGTATGTCTTGTCGTCTGAAGCAGTTCTCATCTCACAGTTCGTTGCCGACCATCCAGTGAAGTCCCACGCTCCAATGGACGAGGACGTAGATATGGGTGCGTCATATTCAGTGAAATAATTATCATTGAATGATTTGTGCAGCAGAAGATCGCCGCCCAGTGAAACACCACGCTCCCGTAGACGAGGATGTAGATATGGGTACGTCTGATCTCCTCAAGCAGTTTCTCGTGTCAAAATTTGTGCAGACAACGGCGAAGATTCTGATGCTTTTGTGGCACCAGAGGACGAGAGCAGCCAGGAGTCCGATGAAGGTCAAGAGTCGGATGCGCCGCCGAAGAAAAAGAAACAGAAGACCAAGGGCCCGTCCCGAGCAGACATCCTCGCTTCTCGCACCACTCAAGATTCGACAGGTACGCCCGAGTCGAATGCCGAGGTCGTTAAGGCAAAGAAGCGCAAAAACAAAGACAAGTAAGCATATATTCGTGGCAGCGAGCCTCTTGATAACGCGCTTGTAGACAGAAGGAGGGGAGGTCGAAGAAGCCGAAGAACGAGAAGAAGAAGAGCGGACTCGACAAGAAAGTTGTCGAGAATTCCAAGGCCCTATCAGCAGCCGATCCCGACGACGATTCCATGGTAGCACCCGGGGGGGCCGCCATCGACAACGATTCAGACGAAGAACTAGAGCGCCCGAAGAAAGGGCAGAAGAAGAGAGGTGTTCCAGCTGCTGTAAGGCATCACTCCGTCGCCCGGCGGCCCGATCAATCACCGCTCTGACCTTCTCGTCATTCAGCCTCCCCTCGCCATCAAGGCCATCCGAGTCGCATCCAAGGAACCAACTAGGAAGGCGTTGCGCGACGGTGCTGCGAAGTGGGGACTCAAGCATCTTCCCCATGGCACATCCGACGAGTTTACGAGCGAAGTCGTCCCCTTGGTCCGCGACCTCGCTGGCACACTTCCTCCTTGGACGAACCCGAATATAGAACAGCTGCAACGCATCGTCGATCAAGTCTTCCCGGACAGAAAGTATACGGTGACCAAAACGAGTCCGTGGTACGGGCTGGTGAGTGACCCCTGTCATTGCCGCCGCTATTTGATCAGTCCCACATTTGTATAGATCGGGTATCGCCTCAACGACTGGCGGAACAAGTTTGCGACGCAAGCACTCCAGGCCTTAGAACTACTCATCGAAGGGAGCAACGCCAAGGCCAACGCCGGGGACGAGAGCGAGGAGGATCTTTCAGATTCAGACAATCAAGACGGCCCCGGTATGTACACCAAATCTTCTTAATTCTTCCACATAGCTGAATACATGTTGTTCAGACGACGCTACCCTACCCGCCGAAAACGAGCCCAATGCCGATGAGGCTGTATTGACCGCCGACAATGCTGAGAAGGCCGATCCGGAGCCCGCACCCCGGAAATTCACCTTCGACACGCCGGAGGGAATTGCCGAGTTTGTCGAATGGGCGCTCCAGAGCCACAAGAACGGGACCAAGGCATATCAGTGGAAGACGTGGGGCAACGGAGTTGATAAAAAGGTATAATCTGTACCTCAGTGTCGTACGCTACTCATACACAATCGCAGGGCTTCCTCCAATCCCACCTCATTTGTTATACCTTCGCATGCCATCTCAGCTGTATAGCGGCTGTCCCTGGCGGATACAAAGCCTCGAATGCCCCGCCGGTCGGAGCGCTGCTCCTCTCCATGCAGGCAGTAAGTCTGCTCTATTGCTGTTCGATAACTGTTTTAACTTCCATATATATAGGTCGAGCGCGCGCTCCAGCTCTGGAAGACCGGGGAATATATCAACCCCACAACACCTCGAGCCATTTTTCGGTCGAGAATTGGGGAGACTATGCCGGGGCCGCAGACAAGAAGTCGGGTGCACGCCCGCTCGTTCTCCGTGCGACCAGGTACCTCAAATCAGTGACGAACTGGGACAAGGAGCGCTGGGAGGAGGTTACGACGGCGTCGGCAAAATTCGTGGTAGCCGCCGGGGGACGTAAGGGTGGTGCTTCGAGCCGAAGCGGTTCGGACGCCAGCGATGGCGAGCTAGTGCCCGAGGAGGATATTATTATCGTATCGGATTAGCTGTTGTATCTATTGAATGAACCAAATGTGCGCTTTTGCCGAATTACCTGCCCGATTAAGCCGTGCGCTTCCGTCTTGTAGAAATGTGACGCGTCTTTGTTCATATCTTGGCAAAGATGTGGGGGTATCTTATCAAAGACTGAACATCTTATTGGTCTTTGCAAAGACCGAAGCATCTTTCAAAGATTTTGGGACCTTCTTGGTCAAAGACGCGGTCTTTCAGGTAAATACTGTCTTTGGCGTCTTTGGCGTTTTGGCAAAGACGTCAAAGACGCCAAAGACAATGATGTAGTTTTACTGATGCTTTGTTACCATTTTCTCGATTAACCCATTGAAGACATCGTTACCGTATTTTCCCTGTAATGCACCTTGAGCGTAACGAATGCATGGTGTAGTCTTTGCGTTCTGTTTTACTGCATGGGAGTTCGACGTCGAGCGATCGAATAATCACATACCGGCTGTTCTATTATCTCCTGCAAACCGATTGCACGCGCGTAAATCTCGCCAAGAGTCTTGTTTATGTACAGCTTGGTGTAAATGTGATTTTTTGGGTCCTTGACGGTCTTGTTCAACGCTACTTTGAAGGACTTTCGAGACAATAAATCCGTGCAAGCGGAACAAGGAAGGGTTCTCGGGGTTTGAGCGGGGACGGTTTTCTCGCAAGCGGCCGAGTAAATGCGCAGATGCGCGTGATCGTTCAGCCATTTTTGTTCGTGTTGCTGAGTATCGCGGACCTCGCGTTGACGATTCTTCCCCAGTGCGTGAAAAGCCTTCCGAAATTTGGCCATCACGATTTTGAAAACAGATCGCGAACCGCCACCCCGGGCCCCCGTGCGCCGCAAAAATCCCTCGACCTTGGGGCAATCATCTGCTGTGATGCCCGGACAAGGTTTATCGCGTGCAGGACCCGCGGCTGGTCGAGTTTTACTGCTACCAGCCTGAGGTTTGAACGAGTCCAAGTTCAGGGTCGACATGCCGGCGTCACGATGCTTAATAGGACATTCCTTGTCGATGTGTTCTTGGAGACGGGTTGTGTCGTACGGAGTCTCGACTTGCATCTTAGTCCCGCACTTGGAATGCCGAACGCGTTTGATTTCGGTGGGTCCAGGAAAGAACTCCGAGTCGGCATGGGGATCTTTCTCGAGGATGATGCGCTTCCATTTGTCGTACCGGACAGGGTCGGGCACAAATGTTCCATCGCGAACAGCTGCATGGCCTCTCGCGCCCATTTTGCAGACCGACTTCCGCCGACGGGTGGCGGACTCGAGGCGCGGTCTTCATTCTTCGGCTTCTTCGGCTTCTTCTTCGTGGGAACTGAACTTGCCACGCTACCGCAGCTCGCATCCGTTCCAGCACGACGTCTCTTCCCCCCACTCGATGCTGATTCCTCGGCGTTGTCATCGCGGCTTCAGTTCTCTCCTTCCCCTTGAAGAAACTGGAGAGAGAGGTCTGGACCGTGGCCTTCAAGTTAAAGCTCTTGCGCTCGGATTCACTTCCAGACGACCTTGGCCCAATATCCTTCTGTCCTTCCACACTCGAAGCCACCATTCCCAAAGACTCCTCAGGTAGGCTGCCGTGCTTCGGATCAAAGCGGAGTTGCCTTATATGGACGTCACGTGGTATGACGTGGTTGGTTGGTCCCCCGAAAATCTCGAAAAATCAAAAACCGGCGTATGTTCCATCATTCACAGAAAAATACCCCCTTGCCCAAATCCTAACTCTTGGCCTCACATCAAAACTCAGAAGTGCGCAAAAATTTCGTGTAGTGTCAACCTTTTCGGAAACAGCTGTAATCTCACGAATAACGCACGTGGAATGTAGATCATGTTTGTGTGTACATGCTCAACGAATATTGGCTAAACTTTTTCTTTCGAATGACAACTGTCTTGTTCTAAGCCGGAGTGTTTTTGTGGTTTCAGCTCAGTGTGTACGTAGTGTATTTGGCTGCATTCAAATTCTGCGCACATCGTAAGTAAGCTCGAACGGTGCCGGGTTCAATGCCATTTTACCTTATATGCATTGACGCTTACATCGATTGTCAGGGCAGGCGCTTCTTCGAGTTCTTTTCTATCGGGCTTTTCACTCGAGATTTGCCAAGGTTGATTGGCAGAAGCGTAAGAGAGCTACAAAGACAAAGAATCAACGCGGGTCGTGCAAGCAGTCAGGGTGTACTTGTAAATCAAATGAGGGCCATTCAAACCGCAACCATTCCTCATCGTAATAATCGGCTATGGACACTAGCCATCGAACGCGGACCAAAAATTCGGCAATGTCAGCAGGGACATATTCAGTTTCGTTCAATCTGTATATTGCGAGCCTCTGAATTTGCGGGGTAAGTGATTTGGGTCGCGAAAAGTATATAGAAATAACACGTACAAAGGGGCGCAGGCCGACTGACAGTGCAAGGGACGCGAGGTCTTTATCGATCCCGTACATCGGATTAGAACAGGTTAATGCTGTTTTGGCGAACCACAGTCCGTCGGGCCCGCACAATGCATACCAAAACCGATGGTAAGTTGAAGGTGCTAACGTCGGGTAATTGAAATGATATCTAGTTTCTTTGAAAGAATAGATATCGCGTCCAAATATAGTGACATGCGGACGACGATTCTCGTCAATAGATTGGCCTCCGTTCGAAGTCGGTTCCGTCCGACGTTCACCAATGAAACCCGGTAGTCCGCTTTCGTCTGTGCTGTCCGTGATAGAATCGGTGGAGCAAATACCCTTGTAGTGTTTCGGAGTTCCTTTGACTACAATGAGCGGTTCAGCTTCGGCTAATTCTTCTGTAGTAGGGCGTCGGCGTGGCCTTTGCCATGTTTGAATAGGAGGCGGGTAATATGACTATATCCAACGTAAGAACAATGGTATAAAGTTCTATAACGAGACGTACCTGTGCATTTTCAGGGGGCCACTTAAAATGAATCCACTCTTCGTCGAGATACGCCGTCATAGATACAAGGAACCGAACGCACACGAGAAACCTCACGATGTCTTCGGGGACTTCACAAGCTTCGTCCAATCGCGAAACAGCAAGCCTCTAAGCATTTGTTGTCGTCAGCGCGTGTTTAAAGAAATAAAAGACTACTGTCAACGCACAAAAGCAGGTAGCCCGGCTGAGAGAGCAACACATGCTTGATCCGCACTGACGAGGTTTTCCGCGCTGACACAGGCAACTGCGGTGCGAGCGAAATGGGTGCCATCAGGCCCACACAAGGCATCCCAGAAACCATGGTCGTTGAAAAGAGGGTATGGCATAGACGAAGCTGTATATGAGAAATCGTATCTTGAGTATATTCGAGTGTCATTGTCCTTGGTCGACGCGTTCGGTGCAAGATCCCAAAACTTGCTGGGCTTCATGTCTAACTTTTGCCGGCTTGAGCACACCTGCAGTTTGGTTAACATACTATCATACAGACAGCGCATTGACTGGATTTCTCCGTCGACGGATTCTCGTGGTCTCTGTTCTGTTCTAGTACGAGGGCGTCTCTATGTTCATAGAGAATCGACTCATACATACAGCCTATAGCATACGCATATTGACAAGCCTTACCTTGCACGCCAAGCGAATGAGCGCAGACGGTGAGAAGGAAAAAAGTCACATGATAGAGTAACGTAGGGATGACGAGAAATTTCTTGCCGGCGGTGCCGATTCTTAGATTCTTGAAGTTAGAATCTTCTAGTTTTGATTCGTGCCACGTCAGCTCACGTGTTTTTTCTCTTTTGCGCCTACTTATGGGAAATTTCGCCATTCCAAGGGCTTCAACACGGCCGGAAACGGCTCTCCTGGCCAAGGGCTTCCCGATCCGGAATGTGATCGCCACCCAGGGCTTCCTCACGGTTTCTTCGGATTTCTACGTCTCTTTGCGGTTCAGCACTTCCGGACATCGTGGGTAGCGCTTCATTGGGCGCCTATACGCTTATCAACATCGTTAACGGCTTGTTAACGGCATAATCGCTGTCAGCGCCTCAGATCTCACCACTCGCGCTCGGATTTTCGATGCGCCTCCAAGAACGCTCTGGTATCTCTCGGTGCCTCTTCGAACCACTACTTACTTGGAACTCGGCGTCTTAAAAGGCCGAAATTTTGATGTCTCCAGAGCCCTTCTCCTTCCGAACTCTTGTCGTCAGTCTTCTTCAGTAACCGAATTCAAGGTCCCGGATGTGGATTGATTCAGTTTTTTAAAAGACTAATGATGTAGTCTAAGTGTATCCTGTAAGTGAGTTTTCTCTAGAAGTCTTCACTTGATTGTTCACATTTGGATTTAGATTTTAGAGATGTTTAGCTCTAGAAGATTGTACGGGCGCGTTCGGATTTTGGCTAAGGACTTCCCAAAGCACGGTGTGCGCACGGGCATGCTTAGACAGACGAGATCCTCGTCGCCGTGCGCATGGGGCACGGTGAAAGTGCCGCTTTGCCGTTTCATGTGCCGCTGCGGCAGGGGGAGTTTGCCGCAGTGACGCAGAGGGAGTTTGCCGCAGTGACGCAGCAATGTCACACTGCCTCTGTGTCACACGCGGCAATGTACCTCAGTGTGCGGCAAAATTTACATTTCGGGATGACCGGACGATCTTATAGCACCGTCTTTGCGGAACACCTCTCTGAAGGATGTTAGTCAAAATTCCCAGGCAACATCGAGATACATCAAAAATAGTGATAGTAAACGGTGTTACGGTTTCCGCCTCGCTGCTGGGTCGGAGAAAATCTGCTGGGTATCGAAGCTGGTAGGTAAAGCATATACTTGACCCCATCGTCGATTATGAGATACCCGAAGCCGTTGAGTCAGGCATTATTGCGGAATTCAATATGCGCTGGAGATGCGACTGCCGCACACTGCCGCAGCAGATTGCCGCAACGTTGCCGCAGCAGTCTGCAACTCTTAGCTAAGGTTGAGGTATATCTTGTGTATCAAACAATGGCCTCTTAGATAAGAGTTATATTTTGACGGAGAGTTACAAGTCGAAAGCCTTGGCGCTGAGCAGGGTTTCACGAGTTGAACGAACGATAAATAGCGACAAACAACATAGATTCCATCCTCGGGGGATCTCTGCATGAAAAAATGTTCCCGTGCAGCAGTACTTTGTCGGTGCTGCCGCATATAGTGGCAATGTCAACGTTTGGATGAAGAGGTCCCTTTGGGTAGTAGCGAGGAATTGGAATAAATTTTGGAATACATCGTATATTGTTCGACACTACCCTCGAATGAACTAGAACATTGTGTGTGTGATGTCGAGAGTCTCGAGATGTGAAGCATACTTCAAGTTTCATGTAACGGCAGTCTGCGGCACTCAGCGGCAACGAACAAAAAATCTGGCTGCAGCAAAATTGGGCAACTTTCACATGTTCTTTGCCTAACGTTGGAGGCACAACTCAGCACAGTGCATCACAGCGCAACCGATGAGATAAGAACAGATTGGCGGGTCAATGAGGTTTGAGGCTTAAAGGTGTGTATTGCGAGAAGGTCAATAAATTACTATTTGATCGAATATTGTAAGTTTGTAATAAAAAGGAACGGATGGACGTACCAGTTCGTTTCGTGATTTGGAACTCTCAGGCCACAGAATTAGGGATCTCATTGCCATCAGAATCAAGCTCAATCCAGCCCTTCCATCTGAACAAGATACAATCATTAGCAGTCCATAATGATACTGACAAGCACCTACCCCGGCCGTCTCTTTCCTTTAGGCCTTGAAACATGAGCGGATTTTGGCAGTGAACCTGCAGGCTTGCGACGTGTCGGCTTGCGACTGTCCGCTGTATGGTCTGTCAGTTATGCCCTCGCGTTACCACCCAATATCCTACCTTTCGTCATTTTTGACCGCTTCGGAGGCCGTTCAACCCGGTCGCCTCCTTTTCGCTTTACTACCACCAGAATAGGTGCAGTAGTCGATTGCGAAGGCTTAATGCGCTGAAAGGTCGGAGGGCGAAATCCGGGGTCGTAGACTACGTGGGTGCCGATGAACCTAGTCATTTGTGCCGATAATTCCCCAGTGTTGGCTGCCGATAAGGGGACGCCGGCGGTAAGCATGGCTTTCAAAGCTTCTTCGCCGTCAGTGAGATAAGGAACGACATCGCCTAGTGCCAGGTCATTCATGGTGTCGCCGTTGAGATTCAATTCTTCTCCGAGGACGTGCTGGACCGCGAGGAGCTGAAGAAGTGCTGATCCAACGGCCATGGCCCTTTGGCTTCGTTCCGGATTGTGAAGGTCCCCCAGCGCCTCGTGTTTTAGCAAACTGATTAACGGGTCCACGAGTACTGCCTCCAGCTCGGGCGTAGGGACCAAGTGCAGCGAGCGCATCCATTCGCCCGCTTCTCGGTGGCGGTCAATATTTTTCCTGCCCGCAAAAAAGTGATTATATGACGCAACCACAGGATGTCTGTTGTCGAAGACTGCCAGAATTTGAGCCACACGAGAAACGGCAGCGCTGATCATTGCTGCCAATTCGGGATGGTTGTGCTCCGGATCATCCGGTTTCATGTAGAACGGCAGACGAACATTCCCAATCTGCGTGGACTATTCAGAACAATTCGAATCACAACTGAATGTTTACCTGGTTCGCTGATAATTCCGTACCCTCGATCGTCTCGCAAAAGGCACGCGATCTATAAAATGTTCGCCCAATCAGTGACGGCATTGTTAAGTCGCCCGACGAGTGAAAAAAGACTCCATCATTGCACTTGAGCCACTCAAATTCATATTCTTTGGATGTGCGTGCATATGAGCCTTTGTGCCGTTGGATGAACCTCGCTGGGTACCAGAGCACACCTTGAGCTCTCCAGTCCGGTGCGTTAGGGTCCGGCATCATGACAATTTCGCGCGGTTCAAAACTAGTGCGATATTTTGGGCAAAATTATCAGGCATAATAATAGACCACTTACAAATCCAGGCGACCCTCGGTGAGGCATCGCTTGCACACAAAGTCGACATCGGGATCGTTCCAGTTTTCTTGGCGAGTTAGGCACCCGATGTGCGACCACAATTTGCAGACTTCGCATTGAACCTCGTCTGGATTATCATCACCCTGGCACGCGTTTTCCGCAGCCTTCACACCAGATGGGAGAGGGCGAAGAGGGCGAGGTAGAGTGACTGGGATCTTCCGGCCCGGGGCTATGTCCAGGCGTGGGTGAGAGAAAGAGGTCGGATCGGTGCGGCTTTGCCGCAGAAGAGGCAACGGTGTCAAGCAGCATTTGATCAATGTCCGAATCGGAATCCAAATTCGGTGATAGATGGGTATTGGAAGAGTCAGAGTCATCGTCCCCAGGGAGCGGCATCATGGGAGCATGCCAGGATGCTGCATTCTTCTTGCGAGGAGATTGAGAAACAGCAGTACCAGAGATATAATCGACTGTAGCCGACGAAGGGGTGACAAGCCAGAATCTGTCATCGTCTGGAATTTGTATCGCACCTGGAAGTCGGAATTCGCAACTGGACGGTATGCCAGTTTGACTGGAAGCATCAACGGTGAAATGCAACCCCAGTTTTTCGGCTAGAGCAACCTGTTCCTTTCGAAAAAAGCGCTGAGCCTCTTCGCCTCCCTCTAGGTGGTAGACAAGGGCGTAAAGCTGATATCCGGCTGGAACTTGGATCGCAAGGGACGGGCCAGTGAGCGAGCCCCGCATGGCAGTGGAGGCACTCCTAATGGCGTGTCCCTCGTGTTGTCGCCCATCGTAATCAAAGATCTTCTTCTTCGAGACTGAGATTGACAAGTAACGAGCGCTGAAGTGTTCCGCATCCTCGCTGGAATAGATGTGGCCGACAATGTTATACTTGACTCCTGCAACAGATGCGGCACGGTTAGTCGCATAGGGCTGCAAAACACCAGGAATGTTCCACTCGAACACCTGCATTTCGCCCATCTCGATGATGAGCACAACAGGAATGTTTAGGATAACCTCCTGCTGGCTGGCATTTCCGGTGCACAGTAGGTCTCCCTCGCGACTGTGCCAACAAGCATCGTTCGGCTCCGATTAAATAAAATCGCACAGAAGGAGATGCTCACGTTGGCAAAAAGGTCATCAGTGACTTCGATTCCGCGCATCGCACATTCCTTCGCCATCCCGATAAATAAATGGAAGAAATGAATGCGGTAATGCTCCGCCGTCCCACCGTTAGCATAGCTCATTATGCCAGGCACCCAGCATTTGAGGTGTTGGGGTACGAACGTCGAACTGACAATGAGCAAACTGTTTCGCTCCTTCCAGAACCTGTGAGCCGCATCGGACACAATGCCATTGACCGCTTCTTGCTCAACGACAGCCTTGACGAGTTTCGAAGCCATGAAAGGTGTCTGCATCACGATGACGGAGACGTCGCCGAACTGCGCCTCGCGTATGAAGTCGGGGTGTTTTTCCTTGAATTGGTTGAATGCCTTGTTGAAATTATCATGCCGACGCGGGCCTCGAAGAATTTTCCGACGCTCGTACTTGATGCGTTCGGCGTTGAACAGGACAGGCGAGATGTCCGCCACCGATTCCCCGGGGCCATCAATCCCAGGGCGGCCAACGAGCAGTTTCAACGGTCCGGCGATTGGATTTTGTTCGACGATCTGGCGGAACTCGTTATTTTCCTTTTGCGACAAATGAAGGCGAACAGTTGGGCGTGCATGCAAGTGATCACCTCCATTGTAATAGTGCACGCCATGCTTGAACGTGTGGAGAATGGAAATGATACCGCAGGGACGATGGGAGAGAGCAGCTCCACACGAACAGGGTTGGGACAGCTGCTTCTGGATGCCCTTGGCCCGCGTCTGCGGCCGGACAATAATGTTGCACGTCGCATTGGTGCATTCAATGATTCCCTGGCATTTACGACGGGTAACCTTGCCGTCTTTCCACGTCTCAGCATGCACAGAACCACCGGAGGCGCCCCCCAGAATTTCGCAAGCCCAGTGAACTCGAAGATTGTCATGAGCTTGAGCAAATTCAAGAGAAAAGTCGCGGGTGAAATCTCCATCTGGCCATCCATCCCATTCGGAAGCTGGTGCGCTGCTGCCAGAGTCCCCGCGTGGAGGGATAGGAGGCTGAATATTAGACTGTGTCACCGTCCGGCGTGAGGGAGGAAGATTGGCAGTCCTCGGCAGATAGGGATGGAAACGCTTGTCCAGACGCTTATTTGGATGCGGTTGGGGTCCTGAAATTCATTCAGAAACATGATTTGGCATATAAGATTCTCCCTAAACGCACTATTCTCCTGACTCGGCATGTCTCTGTCCGACACATCATGATACGCATATATAGCCCCGCTTGCATCCTCCAGAGCGACAGCACTCGATTCAATGTCCTCAGGTTCATCTGAGATGAGTGGACAGTCAATGAGGCTGCTTGCGAAGAAAAATCGAGCAATACTCACAGATTGGGACCGCAATATTGACTTTCCGTCCAGACCCAAGGAGAAAGTGAGAGATGTGCCGGAAGAAATTCTGAAAAAAAATGGAGGTGGGGTCTCAAGTCAGAGCCATTCAGTCCTACCATAGAGTGTACCAAAATCAGGCAGGCAACGCGAAAAGAGCGGAGTCAAGGTGAAATTTCAAATTTTGATCGGTTTCATTGCAATCACAAGATATTTGATCTAATCCTCCTCGTCGGCTTCGGGATCATCCAACACTTCTTCCAGTGCCAATGAATCCATAGAACTGTTATATTTTTCGAAGGCGAAACGGGCACGGGGATTATCACGGTGCTTATCGTCACCGCTGTCAAAATCGTCTGCAGCTGCCTCAGTTTATTTTGCGAGAGCCATGTGATAATGCGGGAAGGCACGTTACCGTTTGAGTCTTCGATTCCGCCCCATTCGGACTCGCCTTCGCTAAAGAGAGATACTGGCTCCTTCGCGATGAATTCTTGAAATTCGAAGGGTTCGTGCGGGCGATAAAGCAGTGAGTGCGTATATCGTGGATGAGAATGGGTCCCAGAATTGATAAACATAGCGCCGCCACCAAACAAGTAGGTCGAGCATTCGATTCCGCATGAGCGTAATCGAAGGGGTTCACCACAGAAACAGGCCTTTCCTAGCTGCCTATGAAGGTTAACCCCGCGAGTGGCCGGAACGCATTGTAAGTTAATAGAGCAGAATCTGGAGCTGCACTCCAAAACCCCAATGCATTTACGGTGGATTTCCTTCCCTTTCTGCCAAGTCAAAGCAAGTGGGGATCCTCGGCTGCCTGGTAGGACCTCACAGATCCAATTTATGGCCAGCTGGTCAGTATCGGAGACGTGCTGGGAAAGAAATAGACACTGGAATCGTCCGTCCGGCCATCCGCTCCATGATTCTGGAATGACATTCACGGGCGTCGGAACAGGTTGGGGAGCAGTGTGGAGAAGTCGAGAAGTGTCAGTTGTCGAAGACTGGCCTTTAAGATTGATATCAGATACTTGAAGCCTGGAGGGGAGATGGACACGGACGGTGTATATTAGGAGTCAAGGTGTTGCGGGGAGCGACCCTAACCATCCCTATTAATTGGCCTATCAACAGCACGTATCAATTTTATGCAGAAAGTGGGAAGAACTGTTTGAATGACCTCTGCGATTGAAGTATGGGACGAGCCGTGGATGACGGCCAGACAGATAATGCCAGAGAGAACGAAAGGCTTGTATGATCCGCGGGAGAATGGCAGCTACTAGAGCAACTAGACAGAGGATGAGAACCAGATAGAGTGGGTCAATCATAAGAGTGCGCAGACAAAGGTAGGGAGCGGATTCGGGCGTGTGACTATGTCACAATTCTGACGGCTCCGTATATTTCCGATCAATGGCAGCCTGGCCAGTGCTGTACCAACTATGCCATTTTTGCCGGGAAATTAGTACATACATGTCGAATGCCTGTCCACGAACATTGGGAAACCTAAATACTGAGCAACCAAGCAACGATAGCAAGACTGGGCGGCATAAAATGGAATGATCAAAATCTCATCAGATTTCGGATCAGGCGATGTTTAGTCTCGTGTGTTGCTGTAACTCAAGATAGTACCTGTTAGCGTAGTGCCTCAGTTACGGAGCAAGAAGTAACTCGATTAAGATGGTAAGTACCTGTTAGCGTAGTCTACAGGCTGATCAGTAAAGTAAATAGTTCAAATGAAATATAACGACGTACGCCTCAGTTACGGAGCAAGAAGTAACTGAGGCTGTGCGGGTTTCGTAAACTGTAAAGTAACGAGTGGTTGGATGACGGAATGAATAACGAAAGTAAGTATGAGTAAGAAGTAGATAAGATATACCGCTAACAGTACCAATTCCGAATACTTTGGGGCTGATTCAGATCTCATATATCCATCTACACTGCTTTGAAGTCCAGGTGAATAAATTCCGGAGAGTTTAAATTGTTGCATTCCGCCGCACCAAAATTCGCTGGCGTGTGGCAGCCGAAGACAGTGTAGATCCCGTTGATCCGTTGATCTGTGTTCCCAGCACGGCGTTTGAAACTAACATCAGTGATGGATGGAATCGGCAGCGGCGGCAAATTGCAATGCGGTGATTTGGTACAGAGGGTACCTCTGAAAACTCGGCACAGATGGTGTGGTGATATAGTGTTTTTTTTTGGCGGTCAAGGCTTCCGATACATGCCGAAGTTCGGTGCAACACGTACTTAACGGCACACCGGTTGCTCCTTCATTGATTTTCCGTGCAACACGTACTAGTCAAATCCGGGACCTATAATTGCAGCACATACATGCAACGAGGAAAGCAGACAATCCTCGAAACACAAATGCTGCCTACCTTTGACTTTCAGTGCAACATGTACTAGTCAAGAGGGGGTCCGAGATCAACAGGAGGGACGGCGGACCGTGTCGTTGAACTGGGACGAGGGAATCAATTTTTAGAGGCCCTTATATATGTTCTGGGTGGGCCACCGTGCCACCAGAGTACCTTTGTTCGTTGCTGGCCACAATTGCGCGCGCTTTGTGCTTTTGTTCTATAATTACTTTTTTAGGGCACAATGGTCAATTGTGCGCGCTTGGTGTGCGCATTATGTTGATGATTTCCATTTCAGGACAATGAGGGATATTCTGGCCACAATGTCTCGCTGACATTATCGGCTAGGCCTGGTTTTTATTTCCGTGCCAATGTGTTCGTCTCTTATTTTGTATTACATAGTCACATGGAAGGGGCTCGCCTACCTAAGAAATCCTGAACAGGCAGAAATTTGTATTACTTATCTCGGAGTGCTTGGAATTTCTCAGAACTTGTCTTGGTGTCGGCATTCTGGAGGGCAAAGCGAGTGTATGTGACTCGCGTCACAGAATTCCAGAAGCGCCTCCCACGGTTCACTTACCCATCAAATTCCTCAGTTATCAGCCGCGGTTGAGCAAAGTTTTCGACCTGCGACGATCTGACGAGCTTCCTTATTCACAAGACCTAAATAGACCAGTGACAAGCTTGCTTTGGGAGCTCACGAACTTGCTTCTTATGTGGCGAACTCCCACAATGCTACGAAGTATGTGGGGGCTCCTCGAGTGGTGAGGACATCGAAAATTGTAAGGACAGCAAATGTTCGAGACATCAAGACCCTGACGGTGATGCAGTGGTGACGAATACCAGCACAGAAGGGACCGGGCTTGGTGGAACATAGACGACAACTTCTGCATAGAACTCAAGTTGCGAGAACATCGAAAATTCATGAGTACAGCGATTAGTCGAGTTGTGCCGAGCGAAGAGGACGCTGGGATGCTAATGGTGACGCACCGGCGACGAATACCACTCGCGCTGACAACGCCGTTGATGCATTCGGTTGAATATACTAGATGACAACGTTGAACCATGTAAGACGTCGAAGACGGTGGAACGACCTGGTCCATACAAGGTCCACAATGATGCAACAGCGAGGTGAAGCGAAAGTCAACTAAGAGAGGCGAAAAGAAGTGCCGCTGAACTGCCGCTGAACTGCTGTTGGATTGCCGCTGAAGCGTTTTGTATTGCCGCTGCAATGTCACATTGCCGCTGTGTCACGCTGGATGAGTGCCGCAGACAAGTGCAACATTGCCGCTGTTGACGCTGTTACTGCCGCTGCAAATTGTGAGTTTGCCGCTGCAGACTGCCGCTTTTACCGCTGCAAAGTGCCGCAAAGTGCCGCTGCACCGCATTTGCCGCTGCACTTTGCCGCTGACTGCTGCAGAGTACTGCCGCATGGACATATTTTTCAGTCATCAACATCGCACACAGTACACCGTCGGACTCCAACTCGATGGCAAACCACATCTTGTTATTCATAGCATCTACTGACATACTTTGCATAGCCATGTCCGGCGCCATGGGCGAGTTCACCACTGCCGCATGATGATTTGCCGCAGACTTGCCGCTTGCCGCTGCCGCAACATGCGGCAGCGGCACTGCGACGGCAAAATATCTTTGCCCATGGAATACGCCTGCAGCAGCACGATAGCTATCATAGTTCTAAGTTCTGAGAGCTGTACAATATTTTTTGGAGTCGCGCCATCGAGGAAGGAAGAATCGAAATTGCCGTAAATAAAATCCTCCCAAGGGTCCGTCCCCGGAACAACTACTTAGGTCGTTTGGGTTGACAGCGAAGAGGGAAATGAGATCATCAGAGGTTGCAAACGGGATACTTGATGGAAGTGTGGAGATCGCGGTGTGCAAACGGTTGAGAATTGTCTTGCGCAGGTCCAGAACTGGTAACACCGAGCCAGAGGACGTCAAATAGTCTTCGAGGGCATCAACGTCGATGATCGAAGAAGAGCTCTTAGGCTCATGAGACGTAGAAACAGAGGGAGCTGGAGGCGATGGTGCGGGTGCGCGTGGCTGAGGACGAGGTTTGAGGCTGAAGAAATCGGTGATCCGCCTGGCGGATTTCTTCTTTGCCTTGGTATTATGTTTGTGTTTCTCGCTCTTCAAGTGCTGGTCCCAATTTGCTTCGCCGCCCTTTCCGAAACGGACCAACTGCGCGCAGTCATCGCAATATTTCCCGTTTTCGTCACCCTGAGTATACAAAGGTCGTCAGAAGAGATAGACGTGTGTGACCGTCACCTTACCTCCACGGTAGCGGACATTGTGGAGACCCGGAATCGGCGGAAGGGCGGGATTGGGCCTGATTGGGCCAGTAGGGCTGCCACCCGTGCCCGTGACGGCAACGGCCGTCGAATCCACGGGTGTTCCACCGCACGGGCCGTGGGAGACACGGCCGTTGGGGGTGCAGGAAAATCCTGAACGGGACGGCACGGTCAACGGTACGGCCGTGACGGCCGTTTCCACGGGTATGTTTCGACTTTTATGTTGGCATTTCTTCATACGTGGAATTTTTAGACACCAAGACCTTGACGGAGATGGGAAAATTCAAAAATTCAACATTGTTACATACAACAGTCAAAACGAGGTCTTTGAAGTGTCGGGTGCTATATAAATTGAACTCAGTGTGAAAATAAGTGTCCCTGAATATTTTTTTACGAAGAACCAACCTCCCGCTTACAGGAGCGAACCAAACCGAAGTGGTGCTGACGACATTTAAACTCCGCCATCACACCCGGAAATTCCCGCTGCTTGGTTCAACTCTGCAAAGGGCGACACCGAGGAGTGAGGTGAGCATATATTACATTCAAGGCTATCCAAAACAGCAGACAATCTCATCACCCACCACAATAATTGCGCCCCCCAGATGACATACCCGTGGCACGGCCGTAACGGCCGTGTTTCAACGGCCCGTAGTGGCTGTGACCCGTGCCGTGACCGTGCCGTGGTTGAGGTTCAAAAATCTTCGACGGAACGGGCACGGCTGGTACGGGTGCCGTGGAACCGTGGCCACGGCAACGGGCGGCAGCCCTAGGGCCAGGAAGCGCCTCAGTGGCATCAAATCTCGATGGCGAGATGTCGGAAACTTGGATTCAAGTGCGAAAAACCAGTGGAAAATGTAGGGAAAAAATCATTTTTTTTTCGACCATCGCAAACGTGTTTTTGAAGCATTCGGGAACTTTGTTCAAAAAGTGAAATAAGCCGACCCCGACCCTCCCTGAGTCCCTACCCTATTAGCCGGCATTCTCTGGCCGGTAGCCCTTGAAAAGCTTGGACCTTAGGCTCGGTTGCACGAGCTGCGTAATAAAAGAAGGTTGCAACAAATTCAACCGCGGAGATCTCGGCGATGACCTGCTATAAAAAAAAATCGGTCATTTCCGGGCCGCATCAGACTCGTTTGATTGCACGTGCCCACCTTAGTGCCACAAGACCAAACAACGCCGTCTGCTAACCTTCATTCCCAAATCACAATCCAGGTCTACTCTGCCTCCTCAGTGCTCTTTGCCATAAACGTGAACTGCTTCACGTTAATTCTTTTTTTACCCACACGACTTTCAGGCTCCCCTTTGAAGCTTGAACGGTACCTCAGGCTCTTGGGTACCTCGGTGACAGTTGGTGTACACAGTACTACACACGCGACCTTGCACGCGACTCACTCACAGCAACAAAATGGACGATTGGAGAATTGCCGTACTTGGTGATGGTGGGGTAGGTAAAACTGCGCTAGCCGTGAAGGTAAGCACAGCCAGCATCTCCCATGCATGCTCCGCATTGTTGAATGCTCCCTAGTTCGCTTACAATCATTTCATCGGTGAGTTTCCACCCTACCTTCTGCTGCCCGCATGCTCAATTTCCGCTTTTCACAGCGGTATTTATTGTTTGATAGGCTATTGTCGCGATATCATTCACTGAACATGCGTCCCGCAGACGTACGATCCAACGATAGAAGATTCCTACCGTAAGCAGGTTGTAGTTGACAACCGCGTGTGTTCCGTAGAAGTGATTGACACTGCAGGTCAGGGTATGTCCTCATTCCGTCTTGCACAGTTCAATCATTGAAACGTAAATGTCTGCCAGAGGAGTACGCAACCCTTAGAGATCAATGGACACGGTACAGGCTTTTCCCCTTGTCAGTCTCAGCTCAGTTATCGACTGATTGCGTGAACTAGAGAGTGCGAAGGATTCGTGCTATTATACTCCACAACAGAGCGCTCAACATTCGAACGGCTGGAGGTTTTCCACCAGTCGGTTCGATGCGCAAAAAACGGAAAGCCTATTCTCATGTTGGTCGGAAACAAAGCCGACAAGGTTACTGAACGCGAGGTGTTGAAGCAGGACGGGGTGGCCCTCGCACGACGATTTGGCTGTGAATTCATGGAGACGTCTGCCAAAACAGGCCAAAATGTTGAGCGGGTCTTCACGAGCCTTGTCCGCGCATTACGTCAATCAAAAAATCTAGAACCTGGGTCTGCCCCCAGTCTGAGGCCGAGAGGCATGGAGGGCCAGAACAAGAAATGTATTATTTTGTAGATATGACTTCGCCCTAAATCCAAGTTCCTTCCTGTTTCCGTCTCTGACCCGAAAATCTTCTTGTCAAGTTAATTCCGGTCCTGTCCCTTCTTGCGCGAACATGGTGATGCCATCGCGTCAGAGGTTGGGCTAGAGAGAGTCTGCCAGGCATAGCCATTCCATTCCATGAGGCAGAGTTCAAGACGTAAAGGATGACATCTCGAAAAGAGGTACAAGTGACGAAGTCTGAAGTTCGTTTCCAGCCAGTTCGCGCGTACAATCCAGAGTTATGTGCGGGGGCAGTCACCGAAGGACGTGATGGACGTTGAGTTGCCCCACTGGGAGCTGACCATGTCAGTATACACAGTGCCAAGGAAGCGAATGCACTTAGATGCTGGAGGCACATGCCGCTGTTTACAGATGTGCCTGTAGTTAGGAAAATGCCTAGGTTCAAATGGATCAGAAATCCAACCTGCTGTACATACTTTTCAGGTTCTTTGAGCCTGGGGAAGTGGTGGTTGCATTTGAAAACAGGATTTTGATGCTATGCCAGGAAATGGAGAATTCTGAGCATGAAAAATAAGTCAGAATAGTGTGGACGTTTTAATTCGACTCACTGGCGAGCGCCCGCGGCAAAGATGAAAACAGATTTCGAGCGCCTTGACCAAGGTAGAGTGGGATTATAATTGAAGCGTGTTGAGCCTGTACAAGATGTTCAGGTCCATCATTGGGGGAAACATACCTGATCGAAAAAAGGGAATGGAGGAAGTTCAGCCCTACCCAGACCCACGCAATTCACTGGGCATATTTCGCTTCGAGGTGGGCTTCGTTCCCTTCAAATTCATCTTGCTGTTGGGGACAAAGGAAATTCAATTCAGTGTCCAGAGTGCCGTCAGGTCTATACAGCTAGATTTCCGCTACCGCAGGATTATCCTAGGACTGCAAACGAAACAGTCCATGTCGGGGATGGACAGAAGAAAATGGGTTAGATGAGAAGAAATATACTTAATAAATCCGGTTAGTAGCCCCGTCGCACCCTGAAGAACGTACCCGCACCGCCCCCACGCCGGCTGAGTCGAGAAAGCTTCCGCAGTAAACCAAAACAAAAAGAGAAATTCACTACAAGAATGAGACGCAGGAGGAGTGGAGAGGAGCCTGAGACAAAGCTTCAAGTACAGCTCTGTCGAGCGTCGAATCTCCACAGGTCTAGTAGGGAAAGTAGGGAGACGACGAGGGGCGAAGGTTAGCGTAGAACGACGGACGAGAGTGGGAGATGTGTCGGAGGAGACAAGGCTTGAAGCTGAGCGATTAGTAGAGAGTCAAGGCTCCAGCTGTGAGCGGAACATCGTGCTACTTATAGTGTAAATAGTCGAGACTCGGAATTCCCTGGCACTGGAGTCACAACAAGAAAAGTAAATAGGGACAACTTGAAGAGCGAAAGAAGTGTGTTAGCACGCACAGCAAGAAGTCGAAAGAGCCGTAAACCAAGAACACACGGAGCACTCGTCCAGGCGGGTTGTTGCCAATGCGGTACTAGATGCGGAAACGTCGGTCCGACAGCCGGTACAGCCACTGACTGATGTCAGGCGGGGACCTCGAGCTCCTTCATTCCTCCACCAGACTGCGACCCGTGCCTTCGGCGCGCACGGGAATTTTTAAAATATGATTATGGCTCGTCGCCGGGGGGAATGCGGTGTTTGCGGTGTTTGAGCCGCCGACGGACGCGGTGAGCGAGGCGCTCACGGGGATTATGGAAGAGGAGACTAAGTGACGAGTGAGTGGCTTGGGGAAGGGTGGAGACGAGTATCTGTGTCGACGATATAATTCTGGTGCACTTCGAGTCTTGATTCTTTAGTACAGTATAGACCAGAACCTCGGTACTGTCTAGCCATACTTACCGCTGCCACCGACGAATACATGCGCATAGACACTGTAAATGGGCGACTCCTTCACCTGCTGAGACTTGAATACTAACGCTGCCCCCCCAGACACGACGCCAATGTCCCCCTTCGCCCCACATCGGCACCTCGGCGCCGCTTCTTCATATTCCCATCTTGGCCTCATCTTCGCCCCGTCCTCCCTGCCTCTGCGGCTCTCCACTCCCCTCCTGGCCCGTTCTATTGTCATTGTCACACGAAAGCGTATCGACCCCCATGCCACGCAGCACCCCGGGCCTTTCGCCTCATCTCTCAACCGTATTCGACAGGGCGCCCCCTACCGGAGTCGTGTAGTACGGTCGCCCACCCGGGTGTACGGAGACGCAAAGGAGGCAGCGACGGGGAGATGGAGCGCCGCGTGGGCGTTAGAGCTGGGGCGGGGACTGGGGTGGGGAGAGCTGCGCGGGTCGAGACGTCTGCGTAGCGAGTAACCTCGACGGCGGCGGCGACCCCGACGAAGTGCCAGGCCACGTATCGCCAAGTGACCAACGGTGCGGAAGGGTTTTGGACGGGAGACTTGTCGATGATGAGAACTCAAATTTACGATACGCTATCTACGATACCTTACGATACTATACCCATATCGTACCGCAAATCGTCTCGCTGTATTCCGCATTATACGACACCAATGCAAGGGTTGCAACGCTACCTGTTTCACATTAGATCTGAATCCACTTTCGTACTGGTTTCCTCGTATACAAGCAAATCAAGTGGTCGAGTCTCGCGCGAGACTCTCCGCACAAACGAAGCGTCGTCTTGCTCCCCAGAAACCTATCGCACTCCCGCGCTCCCCGTCTCCCTTTGCGATCTTCAAGCACTCCTACCTCCCACCATTTCTCTCCTCGCCAACTGGGCCGCCGCCCCAATCTCCCAACGTCATCTCTCCCGAACGCTCCCTCCCATGCGCACACCCATCCGCTCCGCCATCTCGTCCTCTCCCTCCCTCCCATCAATCCGCCGGTGCACGTCTACCCTCGGGGAGCTATCCAGCCGCGGCCTCGCTTGTGAGCTTGCTCGACGAGGCGTCGCGCGTCGTCCCGCCGAAGCTGTGGCGTGGCGGTACAGCTTGGGCGGGTGACGAGAGACGTTCCAGAGTCGCTGGGGGCGGCAAAGTATCCGTTTTTCGTGCCCGAGGAAGAAGAGGGCCTGGGTGGCGGCGAATGACCTGCTTGATGCTCTGGCTTCGTTCTCCCGGATCCCTCGTTGACGAGACCGGCAGGGGACGACCGTCGACGAGACGTATGCGTATGTATACCGCGTGTCAGGTATGTCGAAAGAGCCTCAGCGCCCGCACCCCGTGAGGACGTGCAAGAGGGTGCCGGGACATTCCAGCGTGTCCACGGCTTCACTGAACGTGCCGGACTTCGTAGGTGTACACCCACCCCGTCTCATTCTCATTCTCCACCCCCTCCCCCGACACCCAGCGGCAGATCGAAATACTGTCGGGTTGCACCGCGAGTAGCGCGACCGCATCGACATACGTCTTCTGATCGAGGCTCATCGAGCTCGCGGGCCACGTTCGAGGCGCACGCTACGCGATGCGCGTTAGGTGACACGCTACAGGTCCTCGTGCACAACCTGCGGTAGCACGCATCTCCCTTGACGCTTCTCAAGTACTCCCACCTCCCGCCATTTCTCTCCTCGCAAACTCCCCAACTCCCCACCCCAATCCCACCATGTCATCTCTCCCGAAACGCTCCCTCCCATACACAGACCTATCCGCTCCGCCATCTCGTCCTCTCCCTCCCTCCCATCTCATCCGCCGGTGCACGTCCACATTCAAGACTCTCTGCCTCCCTCGACATCGCTTGTGGCTTGCGGTACGTGTCCCGCTCAAGCTGACGCGGGTGGGACGGCCTGCGGGCATTAAGGCGAGGGCCGCTTTAGAGTCGGTGAGGGCGCTGAAGTAACCGTTTTCCGTGCGCGAGCAAGAGGGATTGCGACGGTCGTGGGGGGGAGGGGGGGCAGATGAGGGGGTATTTGCATGCGTGGGTGGCGAACGACCTGCTTCGTGCTTTCGCATCGCTCTCCCTCGTTGACGAGACCGGCAGAGATCTCGACCAGACGTGTACCGGAACCCCGTGTCGTGTCGAGACGAAGAGACCCAGAGCGCATCCGCCTCCGGTGGTACCTCGGCCCCGCACCCCGCGAGGGCGGTCAAGAGGGTGTCGAGTTCGGCGTATCCGAGGACTGGACATGCCGGGCTTCGTAGCCACGTCCCATTTCCATTCTCTACCCCTCCCCCGATACCCAGCGGCAGATCGCAACGCGTTGGGCGCACGCCATGTGGTCCAGGTTACTGGCCTTCACGTCTTCGCCCGCAGGCTGCGCCTCGAACGTGGTCCATAGCGACTCGATGCGCGATATGTGACGCGCTACAGATCCTTTTACACGACCTAAGGTAGCACGTATCAGGAATGATTCGGGAATAGAGAAGAAGGGAGCGGTACTTGCCTGGACCTGTAACGCGTCCGCACGAGCTCCTCGTGCGGCTTCGGGTGCACGTGAAGAGTGCATGCTCGTGCTCGTCAAAGTCGAGTACGGTACGACCTGCAGTGGTACGTAGTACGTATCAGGACTCAAGACTCAGGAACAGCGAAGAAGCGATGCGGAACTCACCTGGACCTGGTACGCGTCCTACATCCGCGCGCGCTCGCAGCAGCCAATGAGGTACATAGCGCATCGCACGACGCATCCTTCGTCTTCGCTCCGCCCTGTTCCCGCCGCCCTCGATTCCGCCAGCGTCGAGAAAGGAGCGTCTCCACCGCCGCGGCATAGTGCACTTCCGTCCCCCGCCTCCACCGCCGTGAGGAACAGGGCGTCAAATTGCGAGTCGCATATTCGGGTTTGTGGCAGCGAGACGAACGAGCCGACGACCTTGAGAGCGCCCGGTCGTCGTCGCGCTGCGTGGCAAAACATGGGGAGAAGGACGGCTGTGATTGAGGGCTGGAACGTGGTGCAGAAGTGCTGTCGCCATGGTGCGAGCTAGACTTTATAAACGCTTTTTTGGCCTCGTTGCGCGTATTTTGCCGGGAATGCGGCTGACGAGAGAACGCATCCCCACATCGAGGATGTGGACGTGGACGTGTAAGACGATAAGGACGAGGATCCAAAGGTCGAGGTCGAGATGAGCCACATCCCTCGAGAAGCGAAGCGGAGAAAGCGCCAGAGGAAGAGGCGGATAGGTGAGCCACGCTTCGGGTATCCATGGAGCAGCCGCTCGTGGACGGGGTTGTGAGCTTAACGGAGCGCAAGGAACTACAGGCGACGAGTGAGTGCATGTAACTGGGGTGGGGAAGATCGAAGGACGCACGAGGTCCGAGGACGCGGAGCGAACCCAGACCGGCGTGGGTGAGGCGTTAGACAGGAGGCTGGACGCGGTATTCGGTGGAGATCACAATCTGGAAAGACCCCGCTAGTCAGAGATTTACGTTCGCTAAGGGAAAGTCGCACCAAGGGCTACCGCAGACGTACGAGACGTGGGCGCTGAGTCACAGCCATGGAGGTCATCCAAGTTCTTTCAAGCGCGAATTTCGGGATTCGTCGAGAGTATCGGAGGATTGGGGCGATCAATGCTCGGGATGCTCGCCGCCTTCAAGACTATAAATGAGATTAGAGGCTCGTCAAATGCGAGAGAAAACGCACCGAAAAAGCAGCATGCCTACAGCGGATGAGCACCGAGAGAGTGCCACGGGGAAACGAGGAGTATCGTCGGGCAGGCAAAGGTATTTGAATCGCCATCGATCACAGCGTCCTATCAGTCGGTGTGCGTGCAGCGCTGGCGATACGGTCAATCTGCGGGCGGACGGCCTTGGTAGACCGGAGGTGTACATGCCACGCCTCGGAGCGGCACTCCTGGCCGAAGCAAGAGCGTCGACGGCGTTGGGTCCGCATTGTCGTGCCTTCTTCACAGGATCACCGCCGGAAAGAGGAAGGCGGGGTGCGAGGCGAGATGAAAAGGGCGCCACGCAGCATGGCGAAGGCCGGCACCATGGAGTCGACAGTCGATAGACGTTGTCGTGTAGGTACTTGTTCGGTAGCCCGCAGACCGTTTTAGCGGCGACGTGGTATAGGCAACTCCCTTGGGACGAGCAGAGCAGTCCGTGTATGCCACTGTTGCATTATTCGAGGAAGTTGTTGGTTCGCGAGAGGACAACGAAAGGACTCAAAGGATGACCAGACGTTGTGCAGCAAAGATCGTTCGGCCGTCGATCGCCGAAGCCACGCTCCTGGATTTCGCAGAATTCTCTCTGGTCTTGCTCTGGTCCTAATCTTCAATCTCGCCCACTCAGAAGTTCAAGATCCCACAGCTGCGCATATTTCCACCTAGCCGCTCAAAAGACGCCTATTTTCTCAACATTTTCTTCTGGCTGGATCATGAACCAAGGGGGTGCCGGGCCGTGAATGCCGGACCACACGCTGGTTGGTTGGTCGGGTGGTCAGGTCAAAAAAAAAAAAATTGGTAGGGAGAATTTTCACCTCCAAAACAGCTCAGAAACCAGTTCTAGCTGAGTTTTGGACTTGTTACAATGTCACCCGTTCACCCACACACTATAATCCCACCATATTTCCGCATTTGGTGGGTGATTCCACGTACCAAGCGCAAAAAAATTGAAAATCACCAGGAAATCAAGTAAAATTCTGACCACAATATGCCTGTTTTCGGCAATAGCGGTCGTTCCAACTTCCAAGCACCGCCTGGTGAACAAGAACTTGCAAGAAGCAGTATGACCGAATTGCCAGAATTAATGAATCAATGCCAGATGTTGGCTAAAGCTGTGAAACATTGGTTGAAAATCAATATGAGTGGCTTCAATCCCACCCATGGTGATGCTTGGATTGAACGTCAAGCGAGGCAAGGCCGAGCCTGCCGTGTGTCGGATCAAAGCGGAGTTGCCTTATATATGGACATCACGTGGTATGACGTGGTTGGTTGGTGCCCCGAAAATCTTGAAAAATCAAAAACCGACGTATGTTCCGTCATTCACAGAAAAGTACCCCCTTGTCATGAACGTCTAAACTTGAAATTTCTGGTCTAAACTTCCGCGCTGCCTCTGGGATTTCTTGCGCCCTTTGTCTTAAGCTCTAATCTCGTCTCGTCTCCAATCTCGTCTCGTCTCCCACAGGCTCTCTTTCTTCCGCTATCACCCCCAGATCCTTCTGTGCCCTTTCTACTCTGACGACTATCTGTAGCAATGATCATTCTGTTCCTCTCGTTGCAACACCACCAACGCTGACGCCGCAGTGCCGAAAGTATGTACACATTCGGGTCAAAAGTGGATGCTGATTTGGTACCTGTTACCTTGTAGTTGGGGGGGCGCTTGGATTTGAATCCCCGCGCTATGTTCGTTCACTCGTTAGTCTCTTTATCAATTCTGACTTATTCCCTCCCTATAGATGTAATGTACTCCGCAGTCCACCCCGTGCGATAATTTTACTGGATGGATGAAATTTTTCAATGCCGTGGTGAGTCTGTCGTTCACTGATGTTTCCTTCGACTTGCTTAGCTTTGCAACCTTGAAGCTAATGTAGCGGCATTCGGGTTTCCGGGTTCCCGTCCACTCCGACTTGATGCGTTGAGACCTAATATGAGAACCAACTGAACTGACTTGTATTTTGTAGTCGGCCCCGCTCTGTATTGCATTCCCGCATACGTTTGTTTAAGTAACTCATACTGCTGTTCTGCCCATACTGACCAATTCCGTGCACTCTCTTTGACCCGAACCATACATAAAGCCGTACGCGTTCCTCTGTTCTGGGATTCTTGATTCTCATACTCCTCGTGTTCGCCATTCAGATCCGCAATGACCCCAGAATTAACTGGATCACGAAGCCAGTCGTGTCAAGTAAGTTTCCGTTTCTTTTCTTTTCGTTCAACTTATTTGTTCCGAATTTCAGACCGCGAATCAAATCGATTCGCCGACTCGACTCGACAATGAGTTTCTTATTTGGAAGCACGAGCTTACAACTACCCATTCGGATATGTATTCATCGGATCGCGGCGTCGCAGGTATTTTATTTACATACGTAGATGGGTATCCATTGCTCTTGGTTGACTTTTCAATAGTCTTGCCCCAACTTTCAGAGCAGTCTGGACATCAGTAAGCCTATCTCTATCCTCCGTCCCTGCATGTGGCTAAAACTAAGTCCTGTTCAGGCGTCAGCGGGTACATCTCCGTCTTTTCTAACTCGGATCTTAGCTCATTCTCACCCAGGTTTGCAGCAGTCGACACCCAGTTTGGGTACTATCTCGAGGCGACCATTGTTCCCCCGGCAGTGCAACAAGCATATGTGTACTTTAAAGCAGGTTCGTTTCTCCGTTCGTCAGAAATTTAACATGTACTGATATTTGGTTAGGTGCCGGAGCGGAAGGCAAGAATCAACAATTGGTCTTCATCTCTGCCGATAACCGACATATCACAAAGCTGCCTTTACCATTACCGGCATTGCTTCTGCCTCCTGGAACAATGGCCGTTACAAGCTGGTCAACTTTGAGTTTCCCGGACTGTACATAAGCGTGTTTTTCTTCTTGCGAGCGCCATATTCTAACTCGAACTATCGCAGCTACTATCCTGGACTGCGGACACTTGGTCCCTCTGTAAGCCCCCCTCCGTGTGCGGCGCATTCTGACATTCTGACTCGATGTTGAGCAGCTGCATTTGTATGGCGAGCTTTCCGGGCAGCTATCACTGTCAGGAACATACAAGACTTGTGTTTCGTATACTTTCCCCAATCTCGACTTGAGCTTTGGCAAGCAGGATTCCAACGCCGGCCAGAGCAATTTCGGCTCTGCGGTAGCCCCGACTAACAACTATGGCGGTGTGTTACTCTCCGCCATCCAGACTATCGTCTGATTTCTTGTTACAAGGCTTCGACTACGGGGTCGGGTGGAATGTTGAATTATCGGGTAGTGCGGATGTGTGTATCTCAATTCTAGCTACTCGTGCTGAATTTACTCATCGTTTCCCAGATTCACCTTATCCCGAGCTTGCAACTTGGCTGTTTTTCTCTTTTTACTTCGTCCTGGAGTTTTTTTATCGCATTCAGCTTATTCCTTCTCGTCACCCCTCACTCAGTAGAATCAGTGCTGGTGTGTCCGAGCAAGACTCGCAGTTGTTGCGCCAAGTGAGCTTCTCCAATTTCGCGCTTCATCCTTACCGTCAAGTGAGTTTTTGTTTCGTGTCTCATTTCTTATTCAGCTCATTCCTCCGATTTCAGGCTCGCACCACCATTAAGGGAGTTTAATATTTTCGACTCGAGGTACGTGGGCCGTGTACGTACGTACGCGCGCACTCGATGTGTGCGGCAGACGCGCGGAGCGGAACCTGCGTACGTCGTATAGCGCTGAGCTCCATGTGCTTCCGGTACGTCTTGAGCGTTGCGCGACCTTCGGCGCGCGTTCTGGAGTTTTCTTGGACAGGTCGTGCGACTTGGCCAAAGGCGCGGTCGTTCGCCATGAGTGCCAGCATACCGCGGCGAACGCGGCGGGGGAGGCGCGGGAAGCGCGGCGAGCGCCGCGCCCGTTGAGGCGGAGACGCCTGGACGGAGGGCTGAGGGAGCATGGATGCGCGCGGGAACGCCGAAGTCAGCAAGCAAAGTCGGGTTTGGAAACATTGCTTCATGAGCGCGCGGTCGTCCGAGATGAGGGTGCACGCAGCGAACGCCGCGGATGCGGGCGTGGAGAGCGCGGGTCGTCCAGCGCACGTCGAGGTCGGAGAGCGGGGGATCGAGTGCCTTGTATCAGGGGTGTCGCGAGCATCGATGGCCGACAGCCAGGCGGGAGCTAGTACGTTTCCGCAAGCCGAGGTCCTGCGGTCGATGGCTGCCGAAGAGGAATGGACGCGCAGCGTGCGATGACGGACGGGTGTGCGCGCGATCGGACAGTGTGGAAGATCGAGATGCTGGTCGCTGGTCCGACAATCGTCGCGGGTATGCATGGCGGCGAGCTCGAAGACGCGGGTGCGGAACGCGATTGAAACGGCTACTACTACTACTACACTGCAAGCGTATTAGCACAAGCAGAGCACGCAGTAGTCACCCAATTGAGTCACTCATGTGTTTCCTACCTCTCGTCCGCTCGAACCTAAGTGACATGTTCGGGGATCGCGGGGACGGTGACGGCGACGCAACGGTGACGTGGCGGGCACACCAGCGCGTGCGGCGGTGCGCAGTGTCGCGATTTGAACGAACTTGAAGGCGGGAAAACGTGAAAGTATTTCGTCATGCTTCGTTGAATGACTCAGATCATATTTGTCAGATACTAAGCGCCGGGGCGTCTTCTCCTGTCGATGGTTGGTCCCCCTCCTTTCCTCCCCTGCTTCGTGCAAGCTTCGTGTCTGAAAGCTCTGTGCAGACTGTGCTATAGCTAAGTTTCTGGCTCGATCCGCGGGCTAAGATTCCGAGGACCAAGATAATCTTCGCAGATGCCGGATATCTTCCTGGGAATCGTGACGCACAATCGCTCGCACCCTGGACTGGAGCCTCAGTCTACACTCGTGCGCAATTTCACACTTGTTCCTCTCCCGAACATGTTCTCTCTGGTCGGCGCTCTCCAGATTTTCTGTGTCAGGCTAATCAAGTCTACGACAGGACTGCACAGATCCGCGAAGATGATGATTACGAGACCCGACCATCGAACTCCGGGGAATGAGGTCAGTCACGACTCACGAGCGATATCTCATCTTAGTTCGCGGGGGAGTCGACCACGGTCCGCGGTAGGTCCTACGTGTATCCTCGCTGTACTCGGCCATAAGAACCCACCCCCACACGTTTGCTCCCCCTTGCTCCGCCATGACTGCTGGCGTCCCTGAGTCTTTAGGCCTCCTGGACTGGTGTTCGATCTTTATTCTCGTGTCGGCATCCATCGTTTCTTGGTACTATGCCCCAGCGAGCAAATCTCCACGTCTACCACCCGGTCCGCGAGGCCTTCCCTTCGTTGGCAATATTCTCGACGTCCCCAATGCGCATTGGCTCAGATTTGCGGAAATGGACCTGTGTGGGGTACGTTGCAAAAGTCCTCGCTGGGTTGCCTTGGCAAAAATTTAAACTTGTGAACAGGCGACATTTTTTCGCTCAGGGTTATGGGGCAGAGCATGATCATCGTCAATTCTGTGGAGGTGGCAGAACACTTCCTCGACGTCCGCGGCGGAAATTTTGCGGACCGCCCGGTGAACATCTTCGGGGGCGAACTTGTCGCGTTCAATAACATTCTAGGGCTCGTCCGCTATGGTGACCGCATGCGGAAGGAACGCAAGCTTTTCGATCAGCTGTTCGGGACCCAGGTCGCCATCAAACAATTCATCCCTCTCCTGTCGACGGAAATTCGCCAATTGTTACGCTGATGGACTGATTGACGAAATTCGACGGTGCGCGACTCTTTGCATCGTCGCAGTCTGATGAATACTCATAGCTTGATAGCGCAACGGGGGCAATCAGCCTCCGGATAGCTTATGGATACCACATGCGTAACGATTTGGATCGGGACGCTTTCGTGGAAATGTTCGAAACCACAGGAAACAATTTCTCCGTGTCAACCACGCCGGCCGCCTTTCTGGTTGATATAATACCTATCTGTATGTGTTTCGAAGCAGGCATGAAAGGCAGAACATAGGCTGAATAAGTGCACGAGTGCGGTATTGGCCCGAGTGGCTGCCTGGTGGAGGATTTCGCATTACCGCCAAGGCGTGGTCCAAACAAGTTCAGGACACTACAAATGCTGGGTTGGAATATACTAAGAAGGCGATGGTAAACTGTCAATATATATATTCGTGAACATACAGTCTCAGATTGGTCAGGCAGCCGGAATCACAGAACCATCCTTCGTGTCAGCTGTTCTGGAAGAGGGGAGACATGACGAGTATCTGATCAAGTGGTCTGCGCTGGTCATGCAGATCGGGGCCAGTGATACGGTCAGCTAGAACACAAGTCTGCGATCCCTATTCAATTCTGCCTCGCAGACTGCCGCACAACTGGAGGCGTTTTTCCTGGCCATGTCACTTTACCCGGACGTTCAAGCAGCTGCACAAAGGGAACTCGATCAAGTGGTCGGAAACGACAGACTTCCCGAGATCTCCGATCGCTCCCAACTACCGTACATCGATGCGCTTTGCAAGGAGGTCATTCGCTGGCACGTCTCCGTCCTTCTTGGTAATCTGCGGTGTATGGTCATATTCCCCGAGTCCACTGAATTATTTTGACAGCCCTACCTCATCGTGGCACCCATGGGGATTACATCTATGACCGAGGCGGGGACTTTGAGCCTTTGCTCATTCCAAAGGACTCCTTTATTATTCCGAATAATTGGTCCGTTAAACGTTTCTCGTCCTCTGATATAGAATGAAATAGTAAAACCGCTGCCAGGAAAATGGCCCACGATCCAGAGCGCTATGTGAATCCTATGGAGTTCAACCCGAGTAGATTCATCCCTGAGGATGGAAGGAAAGCCGAACGTGACCCTGCCAGCATTTGCTTCGGATATGGCCGTCGGTAGGTAACTCAACGTTGAGATTGTGCTCCACCCACTGAGTCTTCTTCGTAGATTTGCCCAGGTTCGCCATTTTCCTCGCTGTGAAGAACGTACCTTACCTCAACTTCTGATTTCCAGGGAGATTGTTGGCTGACACAGCAGTTTTCCTAGAATGCAGTGCTATCTTATCCGTATTCAACATCTCGAAGGCTCGCGAGAATGGTGTCGTCGTGGAGCCACATTTGGGTCAGACCTCGGGAACTATCAGGCGAGATCCATCCATTTGACTTCACGATTATCCACTGACTTCCGAGGTCCATCCGTAGTCATGTACTGCCCTTCAAATGTGTCGTGAAACCTCGAAACGCGCGTGCGTTGGCCCTTATCCAAAGTAGTTACTTAATCATTTGCGAGGATAAGTGATTTGCACGACTTCGTTACTGAAACCCAGACCAATGCTGTTTTGAGCTGGACGACGAAATATTAAACACTCAGCGATATCTCAAGTACATGTACCTCATTTTCAACATTTGCTTTGCTGCGACTATCAGGGCATCCCTGTGCAACTTATTCTTTTATGATTCTCCAATCACTGGCCCGAACCCAACTACGGATCAGCCACTCATCTGCGAGCGAATTGCCCGACTTCGTTCGAAATCTATCTCGACATACTTGGTCGTTGAGCAATGTCCACCTCCTCGAAGGTCATTGAAAACTCTAAATACTTTTGCGCGATGGTTTAAATACATGGAACTCTCAAATCGGTGAACACCCACCGCGCTACATCTTGTCCAGTGGGTATACGGCCCATCACTCCAAGATTCGGAGTTGGATGAAGAAAGGCCAGAGTCCCACACACAGGCGTATGCGGTGTTTTGATATACTGTAGTATTTAAATCAGTTCGAATGTCACAGGTCACAGGGCCAAAATTTTCGAAAATTTCGAACCTGTCACGGTCACTCAGGAGATTTCGAAGTTCAAAACCAGTCACAAAAACAGCAAAAAGGCCCCAAAAACCGTTTTGCATGCCCGCGGCGCGTAGCAAGCGTATTTCGAGTATTTCCGTGTTCGCAGCCTTCGAGTTCCCACTACATGCCAATTTTGACACGATCGAGCTGATGGATCCCTAAAATCCGTGTAATCTAGGCAATTCTGAAGGTCTCAGAGCTAGTGTAGCTATTTTATTAGGTGGCACAGATATCTCTCCAGCCAGGCCTCTAACCAGATCGGTTTGGATTCAGTCAAGCAAGGAAACAGTCAAGCCAATGAAAATATAATAGCATCCTGTGATTAGAGGAAAGCTGATATATGGAAACCTCTAAGTCAGAGCCAGTGCTGATACATCAGCTCACCTTCCTGCTTGCGCCTCCCCGCGTTTTCGCGCCCACCGTTGGCCCGCCTGAGCGCCTCGTCTGATGGCGCCTTGATGGCGCTCGCGCATGACCCAAATGAGCCTTTGTTTACCTTTGTTACATCCTCATCACTTCCTTTGCTCCTCCATTGCGCGGGCTCCCCTGGGCCTCTGGGGGCTCTGGCTCTCGGGTTCTTCTGTCAGCACACTCATACTGTGCCTCTCTTGCACCTTGTGCCTCTTTTGCCGTCATCCTGTTCCTCTACAGCCCGGCGCTGTGGGTTTCGGCAGCCCTGCCCCACAGCAGTATGCGCCATAAAAGCTGGCGCGCAGGTGCGGGCGCCCTATATCTCTGGGATATCGATACTGATACCTATCTTTCTCCCCTCCCCCGCTTACAGCGTCTCTCTCCGCTTCCTGTGCTCGCCGTCGTCGTTGCCGTCCCCCACCACCCTATACGCTATAAAAGCTGGCACGCAGGTGCGGGCACCCTATATCTCTGGGATATCGATACTAATACCTACCTTTTCCCCCTCCCCCGCTTACAGCATCTCTCGCCGCTTCCTGCGCTCGCCGTCGTCATTGCTGCCCCCACCACCCTATACGCGATAAAAGCTGGCGCGCAGGTGCGGGCGCCATATCTCTCTCGAAACCTGTGCCTAATACCCACTGCTCCCCCCTCCCCCTTTTACAGCTTCTCTCGCCGCTCCCTGCCTGCGCCGCCGTCGTTACCGTCGCCCGCTGCCCGCATCCATATCAGCCGTTCGCGCGCTCCCACACGGTTGGCCCCTACACTCGCCTCGCTTTCCGCTTTCCAGCAGTGCCTATCGGCGCCTCCTGCACTTGCCCATGATCCTCGCACATTACCTCTATTCTTTTTTCTTCGCTACTGTAGGACACTTGTATGACGGTCACATTGTACATTTATTATTTCGCACGCGCAATTGATGCGCGCTCACTCAAATCGCTTGCGCGCTCACTCAAACCGCTTGCGCTCACTTAAAGCTCAAAAACAAATCTTACCCAGAGTTGTTGTCCTGATGTACAGACTCTGGTATTCGATAACTGTACATGTTTAAACGCTTGGAAGACTTCGGGCCTCAGAAAGAATGTCGGAACTGGAAAAAAATGTGCGTATTTTTTGAAGCTCTCTTCAATTCAAGTATCTACAGCGCCGTTAGAACCCCATTGAACCTTTTGCAATGTTCTTGATTTCAGGTTTGGCCTCCGCGTCGACAATTGGTCCGTGGCTGAATTTACCAAAGTCCACATACCTGTGGGACTCAACTCGTAACCAGTTTGTTTCGAATCTGGGCTCGGCCTTCTGCGACATCCGCGTACACACTTCGATTACGGCGCAATACGCTGGGTTTTACCACAGACCCTACGGAGGTGCCATGACCGAAGTTTGCGCAGAGGTTCCCGGGGCCGTTCCCCCATTTTCCGTATTTTCTGCTTTTATTGATTCACATTCTCAGATGGACTAGCACGCAACGTCGGCCATGTCAGGCCCATAATCCCGCTTTTCTCGATGGGCGAGGGTTTGTCTCCAGGCTGAAGTCAGTCCTATGAGTCCATCCCATTTATTCTTTCTTTCTTTGTCTCCCTTCAACTAACTTGTTTCCAGCGACATTCGGATACCCTCGCCCCGTGCTGCCATCTCTCGAACGTGCTGCCACGGCTGTGTAAATCAGGCGTTGCCGAAAACCTACTCGGCGAGTCGATTTGGGAGCTCCAGGACTGCAAGCATTGTTCGCCGTTGTTTCATAAGAAGAAATTAGATTTGTTATATTAGAGAAAATAAATTGAGGGTAACGAGATTGCCGGCTTGTGGATTGACTCAGGATAAGGTTTGATTTTGAGCTTTGAGTGAGTGCAAGGGTTTGAGTGAGCGCGCAAGCGGTTTGAGTGAGCGCGCAAGCGATTTGAGTGAGCGCGCATCAATTGCGCGTGCGAAATAATAAATGTACAATGTGACCGTCATAGTAATGTACAATGTGACCGTCATACACTTGTGTATATACGACCCATCTCACAATTCAAAAGCAATTGTTATCTCTGAAGTCTGTAAGAAATGTGGAGAAAACGTAGTACAAGTGAGATTTGCCAAGTCGTGCTGTCAAATGTCGCACTTTTTGTTTTTTTTTCCTCATCTTCGTTCTACGAATTTCATTATTCTTACAAGTCCCTCATTTTTAAATTCTCAAAATCCTTCGTTGTGGCAAAAAAATCATTGTCGAGCAAGCAAACCATACTGTCATACAAAAGTAATATCTGCGCTACCCAAGCCATCGTTGAAGACGGCCGCGAAAAAAAAAAACAGCTCGTTGAGGAGCCGTTCACGCTGGTTGAGCAGCGCACTGAACGTCGTTGAGGACTTGATCAAAATGCTTAGGCCTTGCGTCTGCAATGAAGTGAGCTTCACACGAACGACGCAAAATAAGTACACTCACTTTTTCTTGGTCGGCCCCTCAGCAGATGCTCCTGGCGCAGCCTTCCTCTTATCCCCCGACTTCGCGCGCGCAAGCAACGCCTTCTCGCTCGCATCCAGCCGAGGGGGTGCCCGCCCCTTGACCACCCGTTCCGGCAACGAGCCGTCGGCATTGAGCCTCGGTTTCCTCGCGCGCAGGAGGACGACCGTTCCCTCCACCAGTCCCGGCTCCCATCCCTTCTCCCTCTGTGCCGCACGCGCGCTCGCTGCCTCTCTCTTCGTTCGCCTTCGCTTGGTCTGCAGCCCGCTTAGCCGCTGCGCGATTGTTGTTGGTTATGCTGTAGACGGGCACAGGCGCCTTCGGAGGTGCCGACTCGTTGGACACTGCAGGTGCCGAGTTGTTAGTCACGTCTGCCAACGCCGCCGCCGCCGCCGCTGCCTTATCCGCCTTCGAGGGCCTCCCGCGCTTCTTCTTCACTCCTTCCGTCACCAGCGCTTGCTTCGCTGCTGCTTCCTTCTCAGCTATCCTCGCGGGTGATACCGTCTTGAGCCTAGCCTCGGGCGCTTTTGCAGGAGGGCGCGACCCTGGGAATATGAGACGAGGACCTGCCCCTTCCTCCACAATGTCTGGGGCGGGTGCGACGACAACGGGTGCGACGACGGGGGGTGCGACGACGGGGGGTGCGACGACGACAGGTGCGACGACGACGGGTGCGACCACGACGTGTAAGACGGCGGGTGCCACGACGAGTGACGTTGGGTTGGTGGGCATCTGTGGCTTAAGCAATGCCAACAGCGTTCGCGCTGCTGCAGTCGGCGTTGGTTTGGGGGAGGGTGGGAAGAAGCCAAATGGGTGGCTGGCGACTTGGTCGCCACTCGGCTGAGGGGCGAAGGGGGGGAAGAAGCCGACTGAGCGCTTAGGAGTGGGAGGGGGCGGTGTGCGACTTCGGAACGCATCGAATAGCGGACTGAGCCTGAATGCCGGTGGCGGGGGGACAGCGCCGCGGTACATGGCCTTCGGACGTGGACGGTCTATCTGCTGCTGCGACGAGCTGGCGATGTTGTCCAGCGCAAGGAGCTGAGGATCGATGACGGAGGCCATTGTCGGTCCGCTCGGCACCCCTCCACTCTCCAGTCTTGCCAACTGGGCAGCCGTGCCAGGGCTCAGGGGCGGCGACATCCCGAGCGGCCAGTGTTGGTCGGTGCGAGTCCTGGGGCCCCCGAAAACGTCCACAGTCGGCGATGGAGGGCAGGCACTACGTCCAGTCAAAGTTAGTGTTGTGTCAAGGGGCACACAAAGAGACGACGCACTTCTCGAAAAACGCGTCGTCGCCAACTATATCGTCATTCAAATCCCGAGCATCACTAATCCCAGGTCAGTTATGCCTTCAGGATATCGCGACTTCGAAACTTACCCAAAAGAAGCCTCTTCCTGCTCGGCGGTGTTGATACTGGTCCCAGTCGAGACAGTGCTAGTTACATGTCAGACTGATATCCGCTCCTTGTATGACTTTCCAAGACGCACCTCTTATCCCCTTGGACGGTATTCGTAGGGATTACCGCTGGATTTTTCTTCTTCTTGCCGCGTTTCGGCTTCGGCTCCTGGGCAGTCGCAGTAGCAGGCGGAGCAGGTGGTGTTACTTGAATGACCGTAGCGGGCCGAGCAGCGTCGTTGGCATCCGGAACTCTTGCTTCCAACGCTCGTGCACGGCATTCCTCTGGAGCTGAATATCTTTCGTCAGCTACCGCGTGCACAGCTCACTCAAGGATGACTCACTGAAGACCTGCTGCAAAAAGCCTTCAAAGGCCTGCACGATATGGCTGTCGAAGTCGACGCATGAGTCCTCGAAATAATTGCCGGCCGGAGTCGTCCCATGGCATATTCTAGAGACCAGAGCGAGGAACAGATTGAAGGGAAGAGAGGGAACGCCGTCAGGTGACCGAAATCAACATCTCAAAATAGCCACGTACACTTTCATACTCAGCTCGCCGCCCATTCTAGGGTTTGGCCCGCCAACCAACGTCATCCCAACCCACTTCGCGCCCTTATACATTGCGCCGTGCACCTTGGTGAGAAACCCGTCCAACGCGTCTATTCCGCTTCAAAACCGTCAGCGAACTCTTGGCCAACGTACTCAAAATCTTACTCTTGTAATTGGGCCGGTGTTCTCTCCTCTCCCTCCGCTACCTCGTCGCTCAACTCTGCCGCTCTGATCTCCTCCTTCTCCTTCTCAACCTCGGCCAAAACAACTGCCCGTTCCTCTGCCGACGCTGACTTCCATAGTGCCGCAACGACTCGCGTGCGCATGCGCATGCGGTCTGACTTGCGGGCTGCACCCGGCAAGCTTCCTCTCCTGCGCAGCATGAAGGGCCGTCCCACCGATTTGGCCAAATTCGCATTCAGCCACCGTCTCCATGACATGTGGTTCTTCGATGGGAAGTCGTTGGCAGTGGGTGGGCTGCACTCAGACGATGTAGAAAAATTCGCCGTGTCTAGCTCTCGCCTGCGCTCTGTCCGGATGTGCGCGCCGGATTTTGTGACGCTGCTCCGGGCTGCCCCCGCGGTCTTCTCCTCTGTTCACCACCTCGTCCTCGACGAGGACTTGACCTGGTCAGCATTCACGCTCAATTCGGACCTCGGAGGATTGGTTGGTTTGTCCAAAATCGAAATCCCGTTGCTGATACTGCATTTCTTAGGGTACTAGCTCACTTGCGCCATTGGTCACCTTACTCGATGAATATCTACTTCGCCTCAAAAGCATCTTCCTGGTTTGCTCGGAGACTCCTGCCCATCGCGCTAACCGCAGACTCCTTTCGACGGACGATGCAGAGTGTTTTGTCAAGTTCATATCTGGGTATTGTTCAGCGCCGCTGTTCCGGACATTTTTCTTCTCAGCTCACGATGGCTATGTGTCTTGCCTGGATTGGGGATCCGCACACGATCTCCTATTTTAGTGCCAGCACTATACCTTCTGAATCTTTTCGTTCGAACTACGCTTATTTGTTTAACGAGTCGGATCAATATTATTGATATGATGCAGTGATCAGATAAGCAATCGAAGGCTGTCTTTCTTCTCCCTCAACTGTGATTCACCGTTCTCTCATCACTTCGATTCTGGCGATCCCTCATCCGAACTTGAGTTGAAGTCTGGGACACCTGGAGCTGGAACATCGCACTTTCGTGGACTGCCTACAGTCCCGCACCACCACGGTCCCGCATCAAATCTATTTCCTCCTCGAGACGCGAGACCCTATCTCGGCGCTCGTGTTGCTCGATTGCTGTATTCTGTCCCATCTGGATGTGTGACTAACCTGCATGTGAAACAACCATCATCGGTGCGCAGTGCATCTTTCGAGGTAACCAAGCTGAGCAGCGATCGGGCGGATTGGAGATCGCTCCATTCGCTGGATTCGCACTTGATTAAAGTTTCACACCGAGTGCCGGTGGTCCAGCACGATACCACTGGCTGCTTCATTTCTGACTAGTTTGACCTCGTATACGACCTACCGGAACCCGCCTTATCACTAGGATGGCACAGCAAACCAAGAAAAAGAAAAAGCGTTCACGTACGTGAGTCATGTTTTTTGTGGACAATAAATACTCATATTATCATCAGTCTTGCCTTTCGTACCCCCCCCAAAGCCTCCCTTTCGTACCACCCCCAAGACTCGCTGCCTCGGCGACGTCTCTCGCGCACACCCAAGAGTGCAAGTCAATATTTCCCTTCAATCCAACCCTCCACGAAACGGATGGAGAGACGGTGGAACGCGGATGGGATATGATTGAACACACAGAGCCGCTCTCTGCCGCCTTCGTTTCGGAATGGCCATCGGAGGCAGAGGCCCAATGGCAACTCATGGTGCAGGAACTGTCGGCAGCGGAGGGGCAATGGGCTGCCGAGAAATTCGCGTACGTCCTTCTTATTTCTCATTTCTGCCGCAATACTGGATTGCTGAGGATCTCGCCAGGGAGGAAACCTCGGAACATGAGCCTGAACTCTCTGAAGACGAGACAGCGAGGCTAGCAGAGGCTCAGGAGCGACACGACGAACGCGAGAAGGAGTTGGATCAGGCCTGGGACCATCTGCTGTCCCAGGCCTTGGACGCCATGCCCCCGTCACACCGACGCGAGTGGCTCCGTGAGCGACGAATGGAGGAATCCTGGACTCTGCGCTCCTGGGCTCTGGGCTCGACTGCCGACAGCGACACATCCGCGTCCTGGGTCGATTGGCCGACGACAACGTGGGAGTACTTAGAGTAGCGTTTACTTTGCGTGTAGTACTGACTTTCGAACACTATTGAGCTGTATACACGCCGGTGTTCAATTCTACCCACACCACACAGAGATTCAAGGCAATTGTTTGCTGGTAGGTACGACAACTTTTACTTTTGCACTATCGTAAGGATTTTATGTATTTTTTTTGGCTGTCTGTGTACGCGACGAATAAAGCAGCGAGAGATTTTTAGACCCTACTTGGACTTAGCAAGCACAGCAATGGACGTGGCGTAACTTACTTGAGTTTGACCTTGTAATCAATGCAATCCGGCTCGAGAAGAGATGGGCAGCCGTGGCACTGGCAACGTCGATCTTTGAAACGGCTCACGAACGCGTCGACAATGTTTTTGTCCAGACCGTCATCACGGAAGTGGTTCGAAAAGAAGTCGGCAACGTTCTTGCGTGGCCAGACGCAGAAACATTCAAGTTGTTCAGCGGTTTCGATGCCCGCTGCGAGGAACGGCCCTTTGAGGTGGTCAAGCGAGGGCACGAAGGCCCGGAGGAACTTTCCGATGATATCGTCGGCATCGGGCACAGCAGTATTGTTCACTTCGGTGTTGTTCGACATTCTGCCAAGCCGATTGGTCAGACAATGCGGGGTTGACACTGGCGACGTACCGTACGGTCCGTATGGTGGGTGTTGTTAACAGAATTGGCGGGTGACTAACGGTCCGCGTGTTCCGCATCAGATGCCATCAGCTGCGGTTGGTTGCCAACGCAGCCACCATCTTTGTCTTTCTCCATGCACTGACGAGCTGCCACACTGACGAGCGACCTCGCTCGTCAGTAGTGTGTCAGCTCGTCAGTGTTGCAGCTTGGTTCTGCTCTGTCTTACCGTCTCTCGCAACTCTCACTACTCCATGAGCCAGAAGCGCAAACAACCTGTCAAGAAACCAACGACTTACCATTTCGCCCCGCGACCAGGGCCCAGCGCGCCAGTGCCATGTCCTACGAGTATTACTGCGGGGACATCGGCCAAGGGCACATCGACGGCCAGGGTCATGCTTGAAAAGACCCGTGTCAACCACCTCGACGGCCGTGTTTCCCAAGCTCGATCGGTGGTCGACGTCAGCGCATTGGCCGCGGACCGGGTTCACCCAGATATACCGAGGGAGCGGCCGCCCATTTACGATTGGTACAGCGGTGGAGATGTGGATGTGGATCGATCAGACGAAGAGGAGGGAGTTGCGCGTGATGCTCGACCTTCAGTACGTGCAAACTGACCTAAAGTTTTTTTTTTCAAAAAATTGACGTTGTTATGTAGGACGACCCGCTCCGTCAGTGGACGGAAGACCATCGCGCAGCCTACCTGGACGAGGTACTTCGTCTGGAAGGTCGTGGAGATCATGCGTATTCCACCTGCCGGGTGTGTAGCGCCGAGAGGGCTGACCACCGTTGTCGAGAGTGTTTGGGTGGTGGCGAGCTGATGTGCCACTCTTGTATTGTGCGAGGCCATGGGAAACTGCCGTTCCATCAGATTGAAGTACGTGGAGATCTTTTTTTACTGAACGCTGGCAAGTTAACTTACAAACTCGATAGTGTTGGTCGGGGATTACATTTGAACGAAAGTCTTTGAAAGATATGGGGCTGCGCATACAACTCGGTCATTGGCACGACATCAACAGAAGCTGCCCGGTGCCTCAGCGCGCCATCGCCGACGACTTCGTAATCATCGACATACACGGCGTGCACCAGGTTGCAGTCGACTACTGCGGGTGCGGACGGGGAGGCCACCCTACTACCCAGCTGCTCCGTGCCCAGCTGTGGCCGGCGACAACCACGAACCCGAAGACCGCTGCGACCTTCACCGTTTGCGACACTATCATCTTTTCTCCTTTGAATCAAAGTGTTCGGCGCTGGAATTCTATCAGAGCCTCGCGAGGCAGACGGATAACCTAGGTTTGAATGAACGAAAACGGTCCTCGCATAACCAGGTACGTGTGTCATTCGGAGTCGGGGGCATGGGGCTGATCCTGAGTTAGACATCTGCCAGTGAGAGAGGCGGCGGCGTATATGATGACGATAAAGAGAGAAAGGTGCAAAAGGTAATCTCGACGTTGAATTTCAAACCAACCGAGACTGACTCGAGAGGGTCCAGGAACGCTATCACGAATTTTTGAGGATGACGAGACAGTGGCGGCACATTCGAATGCTCAAGCGCGCGGCGCGTGGCCACGACCCAGACGGCATAGCCAACACAAAGCCAGGGGAGTGCGCATTGTTGTGCCCGGCATGTCCTCATCCCGGGAAGAACTTACCGGCGAACTGGAAGGACGCGCCAGACAACAAGCGGTGAGTTTGGATGACGATATCAGAGTCGAAACTAACTATACCTCAGATTCATCCATGCATTGTATGTTGCCATCGACGCCAATTTTCGACTCAAGCGGAAGGACGTGTCGAGCGAGAGCAAGGACCCGGGCCTAGGCAACGGCTGGGCATTTTTCTGCGAGATCGAGGCCTACATGAAACACGTGAAGGCAAACTGGACCCAGACACAGGCCGTGAGTCTCTTTTGACTTTTGACTGACGAGCATTCGGCTGACGGCTCGCAGCGAAGCCACTGCGTAGCTCACGACGCAGTCGATAAACCGGACCGGGAGGCGCGCAGCACCGCATCGTCTGGCATCGGCGCCGTCGACTGCGCCCGTCACAATATGAAGCGGCCTCTTGCGGTGGGCGATCTGCAGCTCGGGGAGCGGTAAGCTAAGATTTAATGTATCCCTTCTGTATTGGAGCTGAACATGTATGCCAGATATTTAAATATGGACTACATCTTTTTCATGAGCATCGCGGGGACGGAGTTGGTCCGTTTTTTCGTCTCGTACGACATCGCGTGCCAGTGGTTCATATATATTTGGACGCGACTGTCCGACTACAAGAACGAGACGATCATGATCGAGGGAAAAGGGAAATTTATGACGTTCCTGGTCCCGAAGTTTCACCTTCCAGCGCACATCGAAGAGTGCAATCTCAAGTTCTCCTTTAACCTGACACTCGACGTCGGGCAAACGGATGGAGAGGCGCCAGAGCGCGGATGGGCCGACGCCAACCCATTAGCCCGCAGCACGAAAGAGATGGGCCCGGGATCGCGACGTGATACTCTCGATGACCATTTTAACGACTGGAACCACAAGAAGATCATTTCCCTTGGTGAGTGGTGGAGTATGCCGTGGAACGACCGATCTCACCATATAAATAGGTCGTACATTGCGCAGGAAGACCGACACCGCAGTACCGGAGATGGTGAGGACCAAGGAGGCGTTGCGCGACCTGGAGGAGTCGCTGGGAGCGAGCGTGGTCGAGGGGTGGACAGCAATGGCGGAATTGTGGGAGAAAAAGCCCGAGTCGCCGAATCCGTTCGAGACACTGCGCAAGGACGCGCACGTCGCGAAAGTGCGTACTGAGCTCGCTGCGGAGGCGGCAGCTAGGGAAGCGGCAGGGACGGAGGCCACGGGATCCATCAGGGGCGACATGCACATCACGGAGTTGCTGGCGATGGGGCTCCAGCTGGAAGATCAACAGTGAGTGACATGACAGCGGGTTTGTGCAGCTACTCACAAAATTAGCAGGCGGATCCTGGCGTTCGATGTGTCCTCAACTGGCCTACATCCCACGGACGGCCAACGCCGCGCCATGATCGAACGCACCAGCAAGCTGCGCCGCAAGATTGTGGCGTGGATTACATTGCAAACCGCCTTCTTCCCAGCACTGCAGAACGTACGACAACACGAGGACGACGAGCGTGCACGCTTGGCGGAGACCCAGCCCGTTCCAGGGATCAGCGTCTCAGACCTCAAGCTGTGGCTTCCATCGGCAGTCGCGGCAGCTACCGCGAGCATCGTCAACGAGGTTTCAGTGACCCCTGAAGTGCAGCAACACGAATATCGACTACGAGTTGGGCAGGCGCACGAGGCGCTGTACGAAGTCCGCCGCTTGCTCCTCGTGCGGACGCACTTGTACAAATTGAAGGACACACACTCGAGGGGGGTGCGGGCCAACATGCGGTCGCATGATAAGATAGCGGCGCTCAACAACCAGGTGGAACGAGTGGCGGCGAAATATCGTGCCGCCAGGGCCGCGTTGGTGACGTTGGGTCGGTTCCTGAAGCGTGACGAGTGGCAGCAGACGCTGAGAGAGCTGAAGGCGGATGACGTGAGGGGTTTGCCGCAATCGACGTTCCACGACCCGGAGCGGAAGAAGAAAAACAAAAGAAAGAAAAAGAGGCCGAGGATCGAGCGTCCGGTGTCGTGGATCTGGGTCACCCAAGGCGGCGAGTACGACCCAACTGACGGGGTAGCTATGAATGAAGGTTAGTGCACGGTTTCTAGCGAAGGAGTATGCACTGACAATTCGCCAACAGCGGTTCGCATCGAATGGGCAAAGACCCGCGCACGTTGTCATCGATGGCGTGAGGAGGTCGATTTGCTGGAGGCGGAGATGGCGCGGGTCTTGCGGTTTTTCGATTGGCGAACGACGTGGTGGGGGGAGCAGCGGGAGCGACGGGAGACGGACAGCGTGCTGCTAGAAGGGCTAACAGGATACGCCGTGCGCCAGGGAGCGATCCAGACACAGCTTGCCCGAAGTTTCGCTAGGGAGTGGGAGCATTTGCCGGAGCTTATACAGCGGGGCAGGGCGGGGGAGCTGGAGGTTGGTGAGCCAGGTCCAGGCCCAGCGCAAGACGAGAAGGGGGAGGGTAGCGATGGGGAGGCAGAGAGCGACGACGAGGAAGACGAGGCCATACCAAGCTTGCCTCAGCGAGCTGTCAAGCCGACTTATATGGACGAGGTGATGAGCATGTAGTCGCAGCGCAGCGTTCCCAGCCCCACCGCTCATCGACGCCCACGCCAGCACCCCGAGGCCTCGACCACGACTCACCCGCTCGCTCCTGTCGTGCGGACGCCCACCCCCACCTAGCCGACTCGTTGCTCAGTGAGTTATCTTTTCTTTAGTTTTCTGCGGCCGTTTCTGTTTCAGCTTCCCTGCTTGCAGTGCTCGAACCCGGGCCCCTGCAGGGAGTTGGAGTGGGAGCGTGTCAACAGAAACCCTAGTCGCCCGCTCTTTGCTGACCCGTCTCTTGTCCCCTAGATCCTCCTCACTCCATGTCGCGTCGACGCCCGCCACCCCGGCTCCGCGGCTCGTTAGCGCCACGGCCTTGTCCACCCAGTGTCACCTGCTCGCTCGTCCGCGTGGTGTGGATGGCCACCTCAGCCCCCGTCCGCTCCGTGTAGCGTCGACGCGCGCCGCACCCCTGTCGTGTCGTCCACAGCTCGCTCGCTCTTCCGCGTGGTGTGGACGCCCACCTCAGCCTGACCGAGGGCGTGCCCGACCCGTCCGCTCCGCGTAGCGTCGACGCCGACGCCAGCATCATGGCTGGTCAACCCCGCGTCGCCCGCTTCGACACCCACCACCCCAGTGCCATGCCAGCACCACGGCTCGTCCACCCCGCGTTGCCCGCTTGTGTCGCCTCGACGCCCATGCCATGCCAGCACCACAGTGGTGGTGCCCGCGTCACGTCGACCACGGCTCGTCCACTTCGCGGCGCCCGCGTCATGTCGAAGCCCACCACAGCACACCACCCCGCGGCACCGAGAGCACGGAGACGGTCTGGACGCGTTGGTCGGAGCTCACCATGGCGGCGCTTTACCTTGGTGGTGATCGTCTGGATTTTTGCTTAGATTGGACTCAAATGGACACACAGTATTCTTATTAGAGCTATATGTATAGTCTTCTTGTATTCTACAGTATATGCAATTTTCTGTTTTTTTTGGGCTCTTTTAGTGGTATTTTTTTAAAGATCTGTTTTCGAGTCGTGTTTCTCCGCCAACACACCTTTCGACCTCAAATGGGAAGAGTTCTATAAATCACTTGCTCTTGCCCTCCCCCGTGATGCTGTTGCTCGTTTTCGGGAATATCACCACATCCTCCCTCCTGAAGCAGAGATACCGGAACGCAGTGCCAACAAGTGAGCAGCAGACACCAGGGAGGGAAGGAAGATCCACGTGAAGAGAAGGCGGACTACATGAACATGGGGCGAATGTAGCTAAACCTGCTCTCTAAATAATTACCTTTGCTTTATAAACGTGGTTCCGCTGAACTTCCGAGTCCCAGAGCCCATCCCTTCGGCGCGGATAAAGGGACCCAAAAACCACTCAACACCTAAGGAAAAGACGCCTAACGCACCCTTAGTATTTACGATTCGACCCGCAGAATTAAAAATGTATCAATTGCATTCACAGGATACAAGCAGAATGTATTATATTTGTGTTAAAAAATGTCCGCCCATCAACTGCGGGTAAGTAAGCGCGTTCTCACCAGCGCATGCACCTCCATCGGGTCATCTTCCCCTCCCTGTCCTCCAGCCACCATGAACCCAGGCGCACCGACCCCCCGCCCTCCGCGTCCCGCACCCTCCAGCCTAAATGGCTGGCCCGCCGTACGGATCCACCGCAAAGTCATGCACCGTCCGCCTCAGCGTGGCGGGACGAATCGCCCGTCCCACGCACTCGCAAAGCACTCGCAAAAGCTCTCGAGGACGGCGCCGTGCGGCCCCGTCACAGCGCGTACACGTGCGCAGGCGCAGGGAGCGCACCGTCCTCTGCTCCATGTAGAGTGCTATGAGGAGAAGGCAGAGGGCGCAGAGAGGGCACAGAGCGCAGACGAAGACGCCCGCACCGAAGTCGCGCGGCAGGACCAAAAGCTTCCCGCTGCTAACGCCTCTCTGCTCCTCCTCCTCCCTGTCCTCGTCGTCGTGCTCATCCTCCCCCTCTCCCACCCACTCCACCTCAAAGCCTCCCTCCCCCTCCGGAGCAACTTCCTCCTTCCACCCCCGCCTACAACCTCCATCGCCTGCTCGCGCTCCCACCTGTCGTCCTCCTCTACAAGCTTGATGACGCTGTCACTTCGTCCTCGCTCGGGATGTGCATCACCCAGGGACGTCCCCGGACCCGACGTCTTTCTCGCGGTCCCTTTCGCATTCCCTCTCCCTCTTCCTAACCCTCCCTTTCCTTTTCGCATTCGCATTCCCTCACCCCGTCCTTCTCCTCCTTCCGAGCCTCGACACGGAATCGGCCGGTTGCACCGCCATCGCGCGCTCACACACCCTCCACTTCGCACATCGTGGGCTTCAGGATCGCGGAGTACGGCCGAAATGGAGTGGGGACGGAGGTGCGGAGAGGGAGAGGGGAGCGAGGTGTTGTAGGATGTGTCATCTGAGGACGGTGCGTAGAACGAGCGATCCTTGTCTTCTGAGGCACGAGTGACGCACGCTGGACGTGGTGGTGCAGTATTATCAATTGCGCGCGGTGGACCGCCAACGCGTGGAGAGAATGACGGGGAGGGAGCGGTGGTGGAGGCAAGATGTCGGCCTGTGCATTCGCGGACCGGGGGATGCAAGATGGGCAGCGATCCTTCCCGCAGGTCGCTGTGATGTACGTCCACCAGAACGTGCGTCGAGCGAAGGTCCCTGGACCGAACGCACGGATGAATAAGCCAAGCCATCCAGATAAGGCATCCCTGCGCGCCGCCGAGAAACACCGCTCGAAGTTGGAAGTGATTCCAAGGATTTGCATGCAGGCTGGTAGCGAGGCCGCGGATACACCGATCGACACGACCGAAGGCGTATAGCGTCGAAAGACCTATTACACAGCAATGAGGAGATAGATGAGCAGCCGAAAAGTTCGATGACGGGAAGCGAGGGCTTTCATGCCGCAGTTAGACGTAGGCGTCGCACACATCCAGTTCCGCAGCTTCGGCCCCACAATTCGCCACCACCACCGCCCTTGCCTTTACCCTCACCACGTCCCATGTGTGCGTGTATTGACACTGACGGTGCGATGGACCGGCGCAGGGAGAGGTAACACTGCACACGGAGGTGGGCTGCAGGGCCGCGCTGTACCGCCAAAATGGAGCATGGCTGGAGCGGAGAAGGGAGCGAGGTGAGGTAGGGCATTACTGAGTTTGGATACGAGTACAGGACAGCGGTGTGCTAAAAAGTCAAAGGAAGGCATCAGCATTCCGCACCAACGAAAAAATCGCGAGGCACAAAGAATGAATCCCTCCGGCAAGCCCCCGCTCCTCATGCCCTCGTCCACCATACGAAATACGGTGGGAGTACGAAGGGGTAGATGTAATGGACGCAATGCGGAAGGTCCGAAGGCCTTCGTGGGGCATGCGAAGAAGGAAAAGATGAAAGAGATATGAGAAGTATGTACAGGGTTAGGGTTAGGGGTAGAAAAAAAGAGACAAAAAACGCAGAAAAGAGAAGAATGGGAATGGAAGAGAGAACGGGAGTGACGGAGGAAAAGGATTCTACCTGGCTTGAATCGCCACGGCCCGCGAACAGAGTTTTAGACAGAAACTGGGATAGATAATCCGTCGCGAGTTTGGAAACGGGTAATCGACAAGAGCGTGGGCCGGTCGTAGTGGATGGTGCATTGCTTGAAGCGGCGATGGCACGTTAGAGCCACGGCGGAAAGGCTGGACAGATACCAAAGGTTTAGTGTACGCAAGTGAAGCAGAGAGAATGATAGAAAATACTCACCAAGGGAGCAAAAACTAGCACATTGTCTGCGCGCTTCGCCTCTCCTCTCGTACAACAAGATCCCCAGGCCGTATCTATCCGTATGTACGCGGCACGCGCTACATCTCGGGAGCAGCGGTCGCCCTCCCCATCGTCTCAGTGCGTCCTTGTCGTGCTGTTCCCTTCTTCCCACATGCACCAGCTATCGCTCTCATCCTTCCTCCCTCTTAATAAGCCTCTCCCTCTTCCCTGAACGTCCTTCCTCCCTATTCGCTCTATGCCCCTCGCTCTTCCTTGAGGTTCCCGGCCCACGTCTGCTCGGTGCTTCTACATCTCTGCCCGGATGCAGCTCATTGTCCACCCATTGATTCCGCATCCTCATATCCCGGTGCCCCCCACCTGCTACCACGCATCGCCCGCACCAAGCATGGACAACGGAGACGAAGAGAGAATCGTCGTCCTCGACTCCTCGTTCTCCTCCGTGGTGCGTGGACATGTGATGGACGGCAGAGGGGAGAAGCTCGCCGAAGTGCAGGGCTACGTGGATGCGGACAAGGAAGGCCTCGTCAAAGGCTTGCAAGCGATTGTTGGTGAGGAAGAGGATGCCACGGTAGTATTCTACGTGGTGCAGGCTGTGGGAGCGGTGAGATGAGATGATGACAAAGGAAGGCGAGAGGGGAGAGGACGTACAGGACTGCGACCATCGCATTGCGCTGGAGCTCATGCAGCTAGCGACGCTCGAGGGATACTGATTACACGTTGGTATGCCTCGGTAAACGAAAGCGACAAGCCCACCTTGTCAATGAGGACGCAACATCAAAGACCCGCTCGAGCGCCATATCCAAGTCTGTCGCACGAGTGCCTAGGTCGCCGCCGCCAATAACATACAGCGGGCGCTGGACATGCTCGCTCGTAGCTTTTGCGGAGAGGTCTTCCCTGCAGCTCTTCGTTAGTAAGGGGATTAGAAGTGAGACAAAATGCAGACACCGGGCGGCCCAAAAAGATTTACTAAGAGCCCAGCACCCTTGCCCTTGACGAAGTCGTCGAAGCCGGCCTGCTCGTGGTGCGACGAGCGAGCGGAGAATGGTCTTGGGCTCGGCGAAGGCGTCGGCTCATTGGAAGGTGCGACCTTGGTGGGCTGAGGTCATTGACGGAAAGAGGGGGAGGACGCGGGAGGTGAGGAGGGCCGAGAGGAGATGGAGAGGACAGTGCCACCGACGAAGTACTTGCATGAGCATAGACGAAATGGGCGACTTCGGCCAGCCACGTCCAAATGCGGTAATTTTTCTTGTCGTTCCTCCTACCACCATGGATACTGGACTAAGAGAATGCTAGGCTCTATGCTTTCTCGCTGCCTGCCCAGCTACGCAACTATCTACCTCCCAAAGCCATCTACGAGATCACAATCCTCAAAGTTCGCCCGGTACACTCCAATTACTTGGCCTTGCACTCGGATGACTTTCAGACGGTAGATGCCGCCACGCTCCCCGTGCGCTGACAGACTCCTGCGTACACGCCGACAATGCCTAGGGCAGAGCTCCCACCACCACCCCTTGTCGCCTGTGTTGCCCACTCCGCGCCAACTACACTCGTCACGTACGCCCCCGTCGCCGTCCCCACCGCACTCACGCGCCTTCTGCATCTGCGCGTCTCCACGACACCGCCCCTGCCACCTTGGTCGCCTCTGCGCCTGTGAGCGCAGTCACGCCGCCGACGCCGCACCTACGCCCTCTGCACGCGCACGCGCACCCACAGCGCCGCCGACCCTGCATCCACGCCATCTCGCGCGCCGCATTGCGCGCCGTCATGCCGCCACCATTTCCACCTGAACTCCTGGCGCAGGGCCCATGCTGCCTCAGTGTCCGCGCGCGCTCACGCTACACCCACACGGCATACTCTACTACTGCTGCTACTTATCTCCCTCTTCTGCTCTGCGCACGTTATTCCTCGTACTCTGCTACTGTTACTACGTCTCTCCCTTCTTGTGCTCTGCGTCTCGTCTACGTACTTCGCCGTTCCCATCTCAACTTCCTACCGGCTTCCGTCGTCCACTACGAAGGACTATGTCACGAGTATGTCTATCGGAAATACTTAGGCTCTCCTTTGGCATAGGCTCTCGTCCAGATAGTTACGAATAACAGAACTTTCTTTCTTACCATATTGTTCTCAATTAAGTTAATGTCACCGCTCATGAGAAGCACCTTGGTCGTCTTGTCGGTGCCCATACTTACTCGCAAGTTGGCAACCCAACGGGTGACACAAGGCAGCCAGGCTGAGATTTTAATCAAATTTGAATACGCTCATCGCAAGTCCGTGTGAACATAAAAATCTCCACTTTTTGCTTTTTCTGAGTCTGACTATGTGGTGACATATCTGTTCTGTTTATTTCTCTCTCCTCTCTCTGAGCAGCTCTCTGAGTCTCGCCACGACTGATCTGTGTACCCCTATTTGTTACTTGGGGGTAAGGGCCGTTGCTGTGGGCTCGATACTGATGTTGGTGGGTGAAAATAAAAAAATAAAGCGAAAAAGAAACTGAAATACTCGCGCCAAAACGGGCGAATTCGGAGAATCTCGGAATCGTTTCCGACTCTTCGGACCTTGGACGATCGCGAGGCGATGCTCGGCAAAACGCGACAGCTGTCACCTTTCGATACTGCACAACCGTGCAAGGCGTGCAAAGGCTACTCGAATGTGAGTAGAGAAAACTCAAATATGGTGAGGAATTGAACTTGAATCATGGCTTGAGAATGCATGTTTTTTTTTGGGAGCATCGGTGGAGTATTAGGTCCACAAGAAATAAAGCTCACTATCTTTCGATACTGAGCGGAGTTTGAAATCCTTCGGACTTCGGCTTTCTTCGGTGTACTTTCGCTTCGTCACTGTTTCCTCCCACTCTGCGGTCCTGTGGTATCGGCGTCGTTCCTGTTGGCTTTTCTCTCGTGTTCTGTGCTTCCGGGAATGCTCTGTGCTGAGTCTTAGCAATGAAGCTTTTGGACCAAACACTCTGGTGCGTCCCCTTCCATTTGTTTCAGTGATTACTGGCTAACCTAGCTCGACTTGCTTGTGCAGCGTCTTGCTAGGCTTTTAGAACCGGCATTTCACCCGACATCGCGAGAATACGCCCGTATGTCGTTCCCTCGCCGGTCGCGCGACGCAGCTGCAACGGAGTGCAACGGCTATCTCTATTAGTGCCGCACTACTGATGCCATGCATGTCCCGCTGTTGCGAGTCCGCATCTTGTGCGACATGCATTGCTGATGTGCATAGCTCACTCATTCATTCCCGCTGCTCACCGTTCGCTTGCGCCGCTCACTCGCTTCCAACGCGCACTGGCACCCGCTCGTTCCCACCACTGACTCAAACGCGAAGCCAGAGAGCGTAGCCCCACTCCACTTGTTCCCGCAAACGACGATAATGTACGCGAGGGGCCTCACTCCATGATGTCGTCCATGAACGTCGCCATCCGGATTGTTCGGTTGCCGGACGAGGTTTGCGTTGAGGACGGGACAGAATCGAGTTCAGGCTCGAGCTCGAGTACAAGTCGTATGTCGAAGTCGGCGACGGAGGTGAGATAATATCCGATATTCGAGAACGACAGCTGATAGCCTTCACCATTCCAAGTCGTCTCGTGGTGGGATGATCCGTTGGTACAAGGTAAGGTTCACATAACGGCAAGATATGTCTTACCACGATGTCGCCGGTATGCAGGCTTCATTGGAGAGGTCAAGGTCACCCTCCCCAGCGACATTGTTGGTCAATTGCACAGATCAAACCGGTAAGAAGTGCGATGGCTTGATTGAAGTCATGGTCGTGATCCTCGATAAATCTGTCGTACAGATCCCGAAGCCACTGCGAGCTGGGGACAAATCCATGATAACCATCCGGAGTGGTGTCTTCAAATGCGAGAAAGCTTTGATCTTTTCTCCCAAGCCATGTGCTCATACCCTTGAGTTTGGCAAGAGCAGAAAGATACTTGATCTCGAGAGCTTCATAATGCTCGAGATGCCGTACGCGAAGCGCATCCGAGAATTGCTTCGCTCCCATACCACTCTGGAAGCAAGACCGCATGAACATGAACACATCATCTGATATTCCACCCCGATGAGTAAGTCGAACAGGGAAAGATCGCGCAAGGGAGTTGGGTAAATTCCGAATGATGCGAGGATCCCAGCTGCGAAAAGTGACCGTCTTCTTCTTGGATTTCGGATGAGTGCAGCTAGGGCAGATGTAGCGGTACCCAATGACCCAGAAGCTATTGTTGAGATCAACACATCGCCGAGGCCGAGGAATCGGGCAGTGGCGGTTCAATCCAGAACGACAATTCGGGCAGGGTATTCTGGCTGAACCAAGAAGGGCAGCTGGATCCCATAAGAAAAATCGAGCAAAGAATATCTTCTGCGGCGAAAGGGATGTGATATGCTGCAAGGCGAAGTAGGGATCTTCGACTGGGAACCAAAATGTCTTGTCACGCTCGTACAGAGGGGGTAAACCATCAGAGTTTCGGATGCTCGCAAGTCGGAGTTTCTCTTCGAATTGGGTTTGAAGCCAGTGAGGTAGTTTGCGGCGTGGAATTGATTGTGGTGCAGGTCGCAAATCTCCTGCTGTATCTTCAGGCTGTTCCTCATCATCACTTTCCTCCTCTTCGTCTCCCAGACCGTCGTTCAACAGGCCATCAGCTCCATCTTCATCGTCTTGTTCTGTGTCGACTACCTGCGGCTCGATTGCAGTGGTAGCGGTCACCGACCCGAAATAGTTGCAGAGATTGGGTGTGGAGTGAAGATGGGATGCAAGGGATTGGGTGTTACTGTGCCACTCGGCCCAGGTTGTGATCGAAGAACAGCAGGTGTACCGCGAATAGTCTTTGATTTCGATAAGCGAAACTGTATTCCAAAGTATAGAAAACAATTGACTCACATGTGTACCTAATTGTATTTCAAACCTTCTTGCCGGTGGACGCTTTGGCGGTCGCCCGACTGGCCGTTTGTTTTGTGCAGTCTCCGAGTTGTTATTCATGGCCCGTGCAATTTGGTTTGGGCCAGTGCCCGGTGGGCGCCCGCGACGTTTGGGTTCTGAAGGTTCAGGTTGTGCTGCCTGTACCTTGTTTTGGAATCCTTTTGGTCTGCCTCCCCGCCGTTTCGTCGGTAATTGGGTCGAATCAAGATTTAACTCATCTCGAGTGCTGGAAATTGCATAAAACTTTGAAGCAATGATCATAGAGTGAATATCAGAAACTCACTTCGAGTCAACCGGTATACTAGATTCGTCGTCCATTGCGAAGTTGGTCCAATGCGGAAAGGGGAGGAATGAGGTGGAGCGGTAGTAGTATGTATAATGTATTCCCACTGAACCGCGACTGGAATAAGTATTGAGGAGAAAGTATGTGCGAGGGATATTACCTGCGAGTGTATTCGTTGACGCGACGCGACGCGACACGGCGAACAGCTCTATGCTTCGACTTCTTGGTCTCACGGACACGCTTGTCGATGCTCTCGATGCTTATCTCTCGGCAACACTTCGGACCGGTGGCACGTGTATTTAAACTCCGCTCAGTATTCAGTATTCAGTATCGATCGCTGACATCAGTATCGAGCCCCACCAGTGCACCACTGAGTCTCCGCAAATTTCTCCGCCTTCCAGCAACCATGTTGCATTCCCCGGGTTCGAGTGCATCCTATGAATACTATTTCCGACCCAGTGCTAGAACCACAGGCTCTGATGTGGCAACTCCTCCGCTCAATGGTCGCCCTTCCGAGTCATCCAAGCTCGTTTCGTCCCCAGTTACTACCAATAAAATGACGAGCCTTAAGGCAATGCCTACCGCTGAAGTGAACGTAGAGAAAACGGTGCTTTTTTGAAACCCATGCCATCTTCATCGCTAATTCATCCCAAGGCGGCCGACGCGTTGGTGGACAAGATTAAGGAGTTTCATGAATTCTGGCCTGATTCGCAGTCGATGGTAATCGCCGAATACTTCGTTTTACAATTCCTTCAAGTTTAATTCCCTTCGTAGGAGTTGCCAGACGTCGAAGCCATTGTTTGGGAACAACTCAGCGACTGCTCAGAGACCATGGACTATCGGTTAGTTAGACCTCCTACTTTCGACATTCAAAACTCATTATTTCAAAGTGTTGAGTACGATGCTCAGACGAAGATTGTGATTGTTACCTGGCCAGGTGACATTCATGAATGCTTCACCGTCGCGCTGGATTGTTTCCAGACTATACATTTAAAGGAAACCAGTTTTCAATGCTTCTTCAACAAGAGTCTCCCATTCGGATGGGGCCCACGCGAAGGGTCCGAATTCACGCCAGACTTTCTATTTGCGCGTTCCACTGCCGACAAACTTCAGTATCTCATTGCCCTAGAATGTGCGGCCTCCCAAACTACCGAAGATCTTGCTACGAAAATCGACATTCTCAAGAGCTTTCCTGGCATCGCCCTTGTCATTGGTATTGATTTGCAGGGTCCCAAATTCGCATCGCCCAAATGGGCCCCGCTTACGCGTCTTACACCGAACGAACTTGATGAAGAGATGGCGCGTTGCCCACCGTTGGGCCCCATAACGATCCATGACCACAACTGGGCGCACATTGAGAATATCGTTGTCACCATACATGCGACAGATTTGGAGCTTGAATCCTATGTGCCTACTCATCCCCTCCGCATTATTTGTCTACTGATTTATTGGCAGGACATCACACCCCTGCCACTGGGGGCTTCAAAAGCGGATCGGGACGCTCTCGAAGACAGGCAGGATGCTGCCAGTCTAGCGATAGGCGCTGTTACAAAGGATTTGATTCAGAGCGTCGACAATAATCTCTGGGCGAGCTGTTTCACCGCCGAGCGACCGTGGGAGATGAAATGGGAGGCCCTGTATCGGCAGCTTCCTCTCTTCATCCGGACCCAAACACATGTACGCTACACCAAATGGTGCCTGAAGAACAGGCTGCATGCCCCCGTCCCACAATTCACCACAGGTTCAACTCTCCCATCTGCTGCTAAACGGGCACGGGAGAGCGCGAAGAAGAGCGCGAAGGAGGATTCGACGATGAGAAATAGGAAGCGACAGCGGAAGTAAATAACAATATATTAACCTTGTACAATCGCTCTACTAAGAAGGTTACATCACAAAGATTTTGAGCCCATTGTGCGGCGAAGAAAGAATCTAATGTAGATATGAAGGGTGACGGCATCAAGCTATGGCAGAAAAAACAGGTAGTACTGTGTGTGTGAGGTAAGGGAAGAAGCCAGCAATGCTGTAGACGGGATCGACGAGGAAATCAGCCATCCTACTGGATCCACCACGCCAAGAGAGTGCCGGGAGGAAAGATCGGTGTAGATAGGTCGTCTAGCTCCATCCCCATGCTCCCCAGCATCCCAAGGCACCATACGTCCCGCGCGCACTCCATAACGCCGTGCACGCTCTGGAGACGATACGCGCCTCAGCTTCCTCCGCTCTGGGCACGCGTCTACACCTTGACCTCCCTCAGGTTTTCGTGCTGATGGATTTCCGCGTAGGCTGGCTCGCAATCCTCTAGGGCGGAGTTCTAGTCACGGCCTGTCGCCCGGGCTAAGGCGTCGTCCGGAAGTACCCCGTGGACTCCCGCTCCCGCGAGGTCTTGTTGCCCTGCACAGCGGGTTTCTCTGTAGTATCCGTACACGCTCCTCGACGAACTCCAATTCCCCCTCCATACTCGCTCCTCGCCGCACCCTCACTATATATCGATCTTGGCGCAGGCGGGAAAAGGCTGGCCCGCGACGCCAAACCACCTATCCCTATCTCATACGGCGACCCCATTCGCAAACCTCGGCGGAGTCGGCGTTGACTTCTCCATGACGGACTTTGTCTAGCGACGCCTTCCCCGACGCATTCGCAGCCGCTACCGCGCGCAGCCGTTCACTTAGCGCTGGCACTTCTGCAACCACAGGACTGTTGCCCACCGCAAGACTAGGGCTCGAGCTCGAGCTGGCCGTCTACGTCGTTGTCGGTGCGCCAAGACTGCCGGCGCTCCCCCTCTCCTCCCTCTTCGGGCGGCTCCTCTTCTTCGGCAAACACACCGACACTCCCCAACACGTGCGGCGGCGCCTGCTTCGCGGGCGAACTCGGCAGCGACGGGGAATCCAGTCCCATGTCGCTCCGCACCGGCGGCGGGCGCAAGACGCGAGGATCCCCCAGCCGGTAAATTGGCCTTAATAGCCTCGGCGGGTCGTGGACGGGCGCGACGAGGATCGTGATCGTCGGGGTCGAGGTCGGGTCCTCCGTCTCCCACTTCGTCGGCGTCGCGGTTTTCGTCGTCGTCGTGGGCATCTTTGTCGTCGGCGTCGCCTTCATGGCGGGCTTCGTCGGCTTCATCTTCATCTCAAGCGGCTGCGGGCGTAGCGTCGTACCAAGCGTCAACGTAGACAGGACGGGCGAGGTATCGTTATCGCTGGTCGTCCTCGTCCTCGGCGTCCCAGAATCGTCGCTACCATCCTGCTCCCTCTCCCCCCTCCCCTTTCGTCTCGTGGCGCACGACCTCGCCCTCGCGCGCATTCCCCCTTCCGTGCCCCCCAATCTACACCCCATCCTCTTCCCTCACCTGCCGCACCACCTCCCCAAGCGTCATCTTCGCCACGCGCATCGCGGGGGCTGCGCAGCCTGCCTTCACTCCTTTTACTCCTCCCCCTTTTCCCCTTCATCCTCTTCCTCCACCGCTGCCCCCGTTTCTACCGTCGCCCTCGCTGACGCTCGCCCCGCCCCCTGGGAGCACCGACGACGAGGTGGGCGGTGGGGAGGAGGGCGGCGGGGAGGAGGGCGGGGAGACGGACCACGCGAAGGGGTGAATTGCGCAGATCGTCGATTCGTCTGTAACGCGCAATCCGTCAGCGCACGAGAAAAGAAAGCGGGAAGCGGAAAAGCACAAACCTATCCATGAGAGAGGAGGGCGTGAACCCTGCTCGGGGGCGGTCCGCGCGCGCCCCCAGCACCGTCATCAGCTCCGCCTAGCGCGTCTGCGCGCGCAGCCACCACGCTCGCGGGTCCGCGTGTTCTTTGCAGAGGGTGCCGGTGGCGAGGCGCAGGGACGACACGACGCGGCAGGGCGGCGCCGAGGCCGTGGGACGTGCGGGGTGCGTTGATGCGGCACGGGATGCAGGTGCAGTCGTAGAGGTGGCGGTATGGAGACACGCGGCAGAGGACGAGTTGTTGCTGGCGTTCGGCCAGGCAAAGTTGGCGCAGAGATTGTGCGGGTCGAAGAGCTGGATGGCCGTGTTCCAGGACGGGCAAGGGAGCGAGGCTACGCGAGGCGGGCGCGCTTTTCAGAATCAACGGCGCGAAGATGGTGCTGTGAAGGGAATGAGATCGCGTGGCAAACGAGTACTCTAGCTAGAGTTACACACCGTGTGCGCCAAACCCAACGTCCTTCGGAATAAGTACTGTGTGTGATGTTGAGAACTGAAAAATATGTCCATGCGGCCAACATGCGGCAGTAGTCTGCAGCAGTCAGCGGCAAATTGCAGCGGAGAGGTTGATATCACGAGGTTTCGGCCCGCCCACCTCTTGGAGTGAAGTGAAGTGGGAAGGAAGACATCAGAGTGGCTGTGTCTCACCGGATCAAATCGCCTCCCGTCGTCGCTTCGACTCTGGACTGCTCTCAACACAAACCTATTGCCGCAAAATCAGACCCATGCTTGATGTCCTCACTAATTCGCACTGCCCAAACTTGGGCCTTCACGTCGTCTAGCTGTGTGAAATGATTCTGGTGCGTCTTTTTGTTTCTCCTTTGAATGCAACTAACGGTGCAATCTTTTGCAGCCTGAGATTCTCTGACGATTGCCCGAGTATATTGTTGCATGACAATCCAGTGTTTCTTTGTCCGGTTTTTGGAGGTGCATTCCCCTTTCTTCCTTTTTTTATGGTCCTGCCATCTCTCAGCTGCGCTTACGCTTGCCCGGTAACTGACTATACTTACATCCCGCGCGGATCCTCATGTCGCTCCATTCCGGTTCTCTCCTCTCCCTTTCTTTTACCCTTCAAAATCAGGATAGGGCTAACGCTTGCCCAGATGCACTTTCCATCCTTTTTTGCCTCCTGCTCGCTCGCCGCGTGCGCCCCTCCCGTCCACGTCGCTCCCTCCGTCCACCCTTACACGCATCAATCCACGGACGACGTCTCGAGGCTTCTTCGCCATTACAAAAGCTTTGGACGTGTCACATTCGTCCTGCCCGAGCGAAGATGATGTTCCAAGATAGAGTGGTGCCTGGCGGGCATCGACTCCAGGGGCTCCTTGCGCCTGAGAGACGGCGGTGCTGTGGTTCAAGGCGAGCGCCAGCAATGTAACTAGGATGTAGCCGTCGGCCTGGAACTCGCGCCGCAAGACGGTCTTGATTCCAGCAATCGATTGTCTATGCGCTGCGGCGTTCTGTTACCCCGAGGTCGCGCACCCCTCGCTTGCCCTCGCTACGCCCTCGCGTCAACGCCCATCGTCCAGTATCAATCTCAGCAGCCACCGCCAGCGCAGCGCTGCCACGCGCGCTTCCTCCCCATGTACACCGACTCCGCCTTCTCCCATGTGCTCAGCCGCGACACCTGCCCCCGTTCGCTGTGTGGTGCTCTGCTCATCCGTCGAGCTCCCCTCGTCGCCTATCCATGGTCCTCTCCCCACTCCCGCACGTATATAGACCGTGCGCCGAGGATTCCCCACAATCCGAACAGGTGTGTGGGTGTATAGGCCTGCTTGTGTTTCACTTTGAATGTGGCGTTCAATGACCCCTGGTGTTTTCTGTGCAGAGGACTCTGTGGTCCGTGGGTGCCGTGTTTTGTCTCGTCTGGTCTGTCTCCCCTCTCCTCGCCGAGCTACTTCACTCACAACTCTCCTGCTACAGCACACTCACCAAAGCCGCACATGTACCACGTCCCCACGGTGTTCCAGGATGTCTGTGGTGCGCGCGTGGTGGTGGTGCGGTGTGCGTTGCTTGTGCTCGCCTTGCCCGGTCAAGACGATACGGGCGAGTAGCAGCAGCGGTGGCCAAGTGAGGGAGATGGCGCTAACGCATCCCTCGTGGGATGTATAGGTTTATGCTTTCCCCCCTCTCTTTCCCTCATGCCCTGACATTTTTGTCTCGGCAGACGACTGTACGATCTTCGGACTTTGTTCCCGCCATTCCCGCCGTGCTCGCTGCCGCTGCCGCGTCCCACGTCCATGTCCATGTCCACGTCCACTCGCTCCCCACCGCTTCCCGAATCTTAGTCTACTGCTCTTAGTCTACTGCACTCCCGTGGCAGCACCAACACTACCCGACCCGCCGTTACCCCGCCACTCCCACACGCACTCGTCCACGCCCACCGCGCCAACCCCTCGCACAACGTTTTCCAGAACGTTGTGCGAGTGGTACCAGAGAATGCGCTGATTATTATCTCTGCGACTGGGAGCGCTACTGTATATTCGGAGGCTCGTTGCGAGAGATGACACGATGAGGGGCACGGTCTGACACGAAGGATCGTGGTGCGAAGAGGCGGAATGCGCGTGAGCGGGACAATAGGTGTGGCGCAAGCATGACGGGGAAAGGGAATTACGAGGCGGGGTGGGGGCACTAAGCACGCGATGCATAGTCCTGTCCTCTTGATCTCAACGCAGAGTCCTGGATACCTCGTCCCGAAGCGGACGATTGCATATCGTCGCCCCTGTGCTCAATCCGTCGCCCCCCCCCTGCTCCGCGGTATCCCATACATCGTCTAGATGATCGCTGGAAGCGCTGAGCACGGCGAGTGTTCTCTCCATGGTGGCTTGACACAGATACTTATATACACGCCAAGTACAGGTGTGAGCACGCGCGAGGCAATGGTGTAGTGAACGCGGACATGAGAGGGAGAGGGTGCCGACGGGCGGTAGCGCGATAGTGGACGATATCGCGAGTGGGGCCGGAGGCGGAGGGAGAATGCTGTATCGGTGCCGGCTGTGTAGGTGCAAGCAGACGCTCGGTGGACGAGCTCTCGCGCTAGGGACACCTTTCAAAAGCCGCACATTCAAAGCCCGCGCACGACGGAGCCGGACTTTCAGGTGGTGAAGCGCCTTGACTTGGAGGGCACACACGGCGAACGTCCACGAGAGACGTCAACGTGCTTTCGACTTGCCCATCACTCGCAGCTCAGCGCCCCTTGAAGGAGCTTGACGTCGAGGACACGAGGACAGGGCGCAGAGCACACGGCACGGCGAGCGTGTGCTCTGCGCCGCGCCGCATCGGTGGACAGCCCGCCGGACACGACGAGCGCGAGAGGGACCCTGCACACGAAAAAGACAGGGCACGGTCGTCCGAATTCACGTCAGTCGAGGCCGCAGAGTCCGAGTCCCAGGTGCAGGGCGCGCAGACGTGTGCCAATTGTGCGTTGAGGTACATTCCTATTCCACTTACCTGGATCGGTACTGACGCCTCCCACCCAGACACGACGCCTGTGGCCGCCCACATATGCACGGCGCATTACCGCCCCAGTCCCTTATCTCACCACGCTCCTACGCTCACACCGCGCCCTTCCTACTACCGTCTCCTCTTCGCCGCTCCTCCTTGGCCTCCTCCCGCCTCCTCCGCCACTCTCCCGCTCCCTTGTCCGGCCGTCATTGCCACGAACTCTCACCGACCCCTTGCTCTGTCTCCCATATCTGCCGAGGGTCCGCCTAACATATTAAGGAGCAAAGGAGATGGGTGGAGAGGCGCGCATGGCGGTCCCGTGCTGCGATGGAACGGGGTGAGCGGCGTCAGGGTCGAGGCGTACAGTGTACAGGCCAAGAGCAGCAACGCCACCGTCAGTGCCACCCCTCCCCCGATGTGCGGACACTCGCCACGGCGACACCGCCTGGAAGTATGGAAAACCGCGTAGACACGAGACGGCGCCCAGGCACGGGAGTGGTTTCGCTGATGCGACTCTGCACCTCCCCGAGCGCATCATTCTTGTGTCCAAGCCGGAATACATACAGCTGCGCAGACAGGGAGCCCGGGACGCATGACTTTGGGAGCGGTTTCGCGCAAGATGGAGCACGGGTGGGGGTGCATGACTCGAGGTGTATGTGTAGCGATTGACTCGATAGGGTGAAAGCCATGAGCCCTTATTATATCTTTCGTTTTACACCTACTCTTTTGTGTACCCTGAATCCAAATATGTACACGCATTGATACTCGATTGCGGTAGAACAGAGTACTTCTGCAACCTCAGTATATTACCAAATAAGGAGACCTAACTTCCCGATTCGTTGCCAGGTATCTCACCCTTACTCGCTTGTCACGCCCCACGATGCCGCTGCTGTCGCATCCCACCTCATGCCGGTCGAGCGCATACCTCAGCGCTGAGCGCAGTCCCACCTCGCCTTCCATTCAAATTTATAGACAGAGAATTGCTAATATTTCATTGCATTTGTATTCCAGCTTCAAGAATATCATATACATAGAACCGACATCGCTATTTCTTTTGCATAGCTAGTAGGATTCGGATCCGGGTTCGCAAGGACACGAGTGTACGTAAAGCAAGAAAGGAAACAGTGTCAAGGTAAGTGATAGGTACGATTCAGAGTTACGAGTTACGATTCAGGTTACGACAATTTAGTAGACTGGTAGAAGTGAAGGCAATGAGCGAAGACAAAGCGGAAAAGAAACAGGGTGAGAAGGAGACGATCCAAAGTATCGAGTGGAAGAGAACAACACAGCTGGCATAATAAATCCCCAGGCTCAGCGCTCGGCGGTGTCGAGAAGATGTTTTTGCACCCACCCACTCAGAACTGCTTTCCCGCCTCCTTCCTCCCTCTAGAATGGCCCTTCGCCTGTTGCCCGTCCAGCGCCGCACGTCTTGCCCTGCTGTGGGTTCGGCGTTCCGGTGTGCGAGGATGCAGGGTGAGGGTGGCGTCGGAGGCGTTTGCATTCGGGTTCGGGAACGAGGTCGGGTTGGAAGGGTGGCTAGTGGAGGGGATAGAGGGAGGGGGAGGGGAGTAGTGTGGGGAGTTGGGAGGGGGCGGAGGGGAGTGTGGATAGTTTGGGTATGTCGGCTGCGGGGGAGTAAGAGTGGGTTAGCGCATGTGTCGTGTGGAAGAGCGAAGAGAAGTGGGAATAGAAGGGAGGAAGGATGGGGAAAGAGGGAAGAGGAGGTGGGAGCATCCACATTTGGGTTGTCCCGCAAAGAAATTGGTAGACAAAACGACGCTCACCTCAGACAGCGAAGGCGAGGGGGAGCGCAGAGCGGAGGACGCGACAGCGCCCCCCTTGTGGAGGACTGCTCTGGCCGGTAACGGGAGTCTCCTTGTTTTTCTTTTCGAATCCCCTCTCGCGACTTGCTCAGTGATATCCGCCCTGCTTGAGCAGGTCATGCGGGCTAACGGCTTGGACTGGGCGCGATCCGGTCAGATCAGTCTCCCAATGACTCATCTGACCTACCGCCGGCTTCGCTCTGGTTTGGCTGCCTTGGCGAGATGCGGTCTGTTTAGTTCTAGCCTGCAGACAATGTCTTCAGCCTTCTCCTGGAGTTGAAAGCGTGTTCTCACCATACTGGAAAAGACTGCTCGATAAACAACGGACTGGATATCTCATATACTGTAGTTGAGGAAGAAAAGACTCGATCACATGATCTGATTTGGTTCTGACTCAATGTCACTTATATATATATATGATGGTAGGTGGCCGGCAAGCGGCGGGGCACAAACAGATTTTTGGACAGTTGGACACTGAGGCAGCTCAATATTAATATTTACTCTCTACGATTGCGCGACCAGCGAGAATTTTATTGGAATCTTAGCGAAGCACTGTTTATACTTATTGAATGATCCAATGATGCCCCAAGTCACATGCTAATTTCGCGACATTTTTGGTTCCCTAAGACTCAGAGCACAAAAGAACTAAAGTTCTGTTTGTGAATATATGTTTTGCGGAGCGAGTCACGGCTTAAGCGCTTATAGCTTACGTGGGTCCCTGCGTTGCAAAAATAAAACAAAATAAAAATTTGGAAAAGTCGAAAATTAAAAATTAAAAAAAAAATTTCAGCAGTCAAGAAAAAAAACTTTTGGGGTCAAAGCTGCAAATACATTCAAATTGAGCCCATAGACTCTCATTGACTATAGTCTGTTGGTTACCGCGGTCTGATTACCGTTAGGTCTCCTTGTTATGTAATCCATCCGTTTTGGGAAAGCCCGCAGGTCACGTGCTGTCATCAACAAACCGCTCGACCTCATTAAAGTACCCCGTGATGTTGGCAAAGACGCGTTTTTCGGGTGTGCAGACGCGTATAATCAGACATCGAGGGCCTTGAATTGTGTCAGAGATGTTAATAAGATGTCAATGAGATGATACTCAATACTTCTGCTCTAGTGGTGATCCTCTCGGGCAATTACCAAAGTCAGTCAATGTTTTTGAGGCAGAATTGCGTGGACAAGACATAGGGCAACATTGTGCTCATAGTATCTGCAGGAGAGAGGGCCGCCATGCCCTGATGGCCATCACGTCGGGTAGTAGCACGTGTAACCGCGTCAAACTTTGTTGACGCGAACCTCGACGCGCGGCCAAACGTGGTATAGCAGTTATGGCCCCTTCCCGGGGACGTTGGAAGACTGCGACAGGACATGCAACCATCCAACGGATTGTCAAGGCCAAGATCCCGAATGGAAGAACGGGCTTCACAAATGGCAGCTGATCATCGTCGCGCGGATTCTCGACGGCGAGGACGTGTTATGCATCACCGCGACAGGGGACGGCAAGTCGGCGCTCTTTACAGTCCCAATCCTCGTACTTCTTGAAGTTGCCGAGAATCCAGAGGCCTATCCCGGGTTCTGTCGTCAGAAGAAACCTGTCGGCATTGTGATCTCGCCCACGAAAGGACTTTCGGAGAATATGGTGAGTTTAATCTCGAGCTTTATTTGAGTTGACTTACAATGGAAATTCAGATTTCCGAGCTGTCTGGTCATGGAGTACAAGGCCTTGCGTGCACGAGCGAGACCCTCACCGAAGCTCGGAAGAGTGGCCGTAATCTTATGGCAGAAATCTCCGAGTGTAGAGGGCCAATCATCTGCATCGACCCAGAACACTTGATGGAAAAGCAGTGGGAACGCATTACGGATTCCGACGTGTTCCGCACTAACATCGCCTTCGTGTGCGTCGACGAGGCCCACTTGATCGACGAGTGGGGTGACGAATTCCGGCCTTCATTTCGCCACATCGGGACGTTCACCCGTGGACGTTCACCCGTGGACGTCTTCCCCCACACATCTCGGTCGTTGGTCTTACAGCCACCCCCCAGTCTGGAGCTCCAACCCGTTCTATCTGCCGGAGCCTCGGATTCCACAAGGACATGTTCCATTTCGTTCGGCGGTCGAATGAGCGCCCGAACATTCAATTTCTCCTCTCCCACCTCACTCACGGCCTCGGAGGCGACATCTTCCCCGACCTCTTGCAGTACTTGAAGAATAATCGGAAATGCATCATTTATTGCGGGACCATCGAGCTATGCTGGCGCGTCTATGTTTATCTCCTGCGCTTACTTCCTCCAGGGCCACAGAGGCTCAAACGAGTGCGACTTTACCACGCCATGTGCTGGCCGGACGAGAACGAGGAGACCGTGCGCATGATCCGCGACGTTCCGGATTGCCAGATTGTTGTTGCTACAGTCGCGTTCGGGCAGGGATTTAATATCCGAGTCTTGCTCGACAGTTTGATGCTCGGCTTGCCCAAAACCGTCGCTCAGACACTTCAGCAAGCGGGCAGGGTAGGCCGAGACCAGATGTCGAATGCTCGTGCGGTGGTGTTCGTTCAATCCAGCGCATACAAGTCAGCAGAAAAATATCTCGCACAAGGTAAGTAATCAAATTATATTCTGTTGTATCCGAATCCACGCTGACGCCATTGATGCTTTTGAAGATCCCGCCCGCCGAACCCAAGCCAAATCCAATAGCAAGAACTTGACAACAATGAATAACGAGAAAGCACTTGTGCTCACCACCACGGAGTGCCTGATTGCATTCTTCAACAAGCTGTACGACAACGGCGGCGATGCAGCACTTCTCGACTGCATCGCAGCGAAGCGCCGCCTTCCCTGCAGCAACTGCCAACCGCGCTTCATCGGCCCTTTATTTTTCCCTCCATCCCCTCTTCCAATCGCTGCCCCGCCCCTTGCGTCTTGCGCTCCCGCAGCTAGGCCTGCTGCCGCGGCCACACAATCATCTGGTGTTACGCAAAAGACCGCCAAATTGACAAAGACGATGCGTGTTACGGAAGAGGCTACGCGCATTCGTGGTCCTCGGTCGTCGGAACAGGAAAATACATTACAGTAACTATTGTTTCTCTTCATCTGTACTATATTCCTCCTCTTCAATAACAAACTCGTCATCCAATTCCATCTCATCGCGTTCTGATGCGCTTTCGCCCCCCTCGTCTGCAGATTCCAACTCAGCATCGTCCGTTTCACGGTCATGATTTCCTTCGGGTCCATGTTGAAGTTCTTCATCGTCCGAATATTCAAGACCGTGAATTATATCTTCGTCGTTGTCTTCGATATTTTCGTGGGTGTCGTTGTCGTCCTCTTCCTCGCTGTCATCTGGAAATGGATTAGGGAACTGATCAGGGTTGTCGATGGCGTATTGAATTGCGTTCCAGCTCCTCTGTGTCATCTGTCGCAGTCGTGAGTCCTGGGTCCTGGCGAAGAACATCAATGGTGATGTCCGAGTATGCGGTGCTCTGCTGAATGCGGCCGTCGTCCAAACGCTCATATCCCCGTCCAAAAGAATTGACGGCGGCATGCTTCATCGTCCGACCAGGTCTGAATAGGTGGAGTTGATCCTCCTTGTGCATGCGAAGTAATTGCTGAAACTCGTTTCGTAGATGAGGAGCGGTGTGTGTTTTGCTGCGATGCTTCAGCTCGAAAGCCTCTTCCATGTGCTCTTTAATCCGCAGGAAGTGGAAGACATTAGGACCCAAGGTATGGCGATAGAAATGATCATCGAAATCACCGCCCTTATGATCCACCATTTCCTCCAACCACTTGTTAAAACCCTCTTGGGAGTAATCGCACTCTGTGAATTTCTTCCCGGTCAAATTAACCAGCCAATTGTTGAGCATGGCATTTGAGAAATCCTTCGACGATTCATAGCGGTGCAGACAGTACGTCTCGAGCAAGTAGTTGGTGTAATTGTGGTTGGAGGAACCAGAAAAGCAGAATATCCAGATCTATGGAAGAAAGGTTAGTTCTGCAGTACGCAATGAAGATAATAAACCTTCGGGATAATTCTATTCGGAAACCCGGTTTCCAGCGGAAACCCCACCTAGCCGAGAAACCCACCGAACGGTCTATTTGGAAACCCATCCCTCTGATTTCGGCTCATCACGGAGTTTCAATTCGGCAAACCGGCCGATCGGCATCCGATGTTGCCTGTTCAATAGAAGCGTCTTGTTCACAGATTTAACTACTAGAGCAATCGAAGCTATTGCAGTGACTCGCAACCCGGAGCTTGAACCACAAGAGAACTAAGATCATCTTGCACCGAACCCGTTGGACAGCACTTCACACTGTGCCACACCGCCGCCTTGCACAAAAACTGTTGCCCACCTCTGCGATGTTTTCCAGCTGGTATGTTGCCACTTATTGCTGGTATCCAAACCTGCGAACAGGTCACAGATCTTATTCAGAGCCTTCAGGATTCACGGTATGTTTGATCTTTCTGCTACATATTTACCAAAAGGGCCGGCCGCGTACCGCCCGCGTGACAAATGCCAAAGAAGGGCGCCAACGAGGTGGGGTGCCTGGCGTACTTGAGTTGAGTGATTGTTATGCGGTAAAATGAATTGAACACAGTTACAACCGTGGGACCGTCATTTGATCTGATCTGCCGAGCAGCCGACCAGTGCCGAGAATAGGGGTTCCTGTGGAAGCCGGGTTTCCAGATAACGTGTTTGATAGCCGAGGGGTTTCCGCTGGAAACTGGGTTTCCAAATAGAATTATCCAAAACTTCGAGCCTTCAAGATCTCCCAAACCCGCCCAATTTCACCGTCCGGTACTGCATGCGCGGCTACAACCCACCAGCCCATATCTTGGAGAAACAGAATCTCATTTGCGAGGGAACGATCTCCCTTGAAATTCGGAGCTTCAGTGTGACCGGTCTCCTTTTTGCGGTTCTTTTCTTCTTAGGGGTCTACTGCCGTGGCTGGTCCACAGAAATTGACAGCCAACTTGGCACTTAGTTGCGTCCATCGTGTGTGCCAAATTTCCGGACCGGCAGGAACTCGATTTCGAAAGGCTTTGTAGTGATTCGGATGGGCTGAAAGATACTTTCTAATTCGCCAAATCGCTGCGATTGAGGCACCGTCGCCGCGGGGTGTAATGATGAGGTTTTCTATGGCTTTCTCGTCAAGACCCATTTGACCCTCGAAATCAAGCACGCATCATCCCCTGCGTCTCTGTTTCCCTCTCCGCATTGGGCAAGAGTGCCTGAACAACACTCCGGCGGGGACGAAGTCGCAGTTTGGCCATTCTTTCGGACGAGAGGGCCGCTTCAACTCCTTTGCAAAGGGGTGCAAGTTGAGGGATAAATCTGACGAGAATACGCACCCAATGCAGAGCGGTTAACTCATGAATGTAATCCCAATCAATATCTTCATTCAGCGACTCCGTTGTCATCTTCACAGTGGGTGACCTGGGTCAGAATTTCGCGTTTTTTCGAGTCTGGCATTTCGGCCCCTTTTCCCTCGGAGTTTTTTGTAGTAGGTACATGAAGTGGCTCACTATTAGTATCCAAAATATCTGCGGGATAGGACCAGAGGAAAGTATTGGGAGAAAATCCCGATCCATCAAACTTGGTGATGTTTTACAAGTTTGGCCCGTTCTCGCCCTTCAGTTCATCCTGAGCTTCCAGAAAGATTTGAGCATCATCTTATAGTCATTCACGTGCCTCCTCCATCTTCACAACGTTACAATGTTTTTCCGGAAAGAAGATGCTGCGTTCGACGAGAGAGCGTGACAAATTGTTCGCTAAACAAATGATGTGACATTCTGTGACAACTGAGGTCTTTCTTTGTGTAATACAGTCTCCCTGCCTCGGAAAACATTTCTGAAGAGGTAGAAGGCTTAGTTAAACCTTTGAAATGTGTCTCGAATTTTCCTGGAGCTTCAAGACGAACTGAACGGGCCAAAATTGTAAAACATCATCGAGTTTGATGGATCGGGATCTTCTTCTCGATACTTTCCTCTGACTCTATCCCGTAAACATTCTGCAAAGTCATAGTGAACTAATAGATGTACCTACTACAAGAAACTCCGAGGGAAAATGGGTCGAAATGCCAGAGAAAAACGCGAAATTCTGACCCATTGTGCAAATTCATACCCATTGGGCGGAATAGTATGTTCAAATACTTTCTATATAGTCGCACAGACCCTAATTTGAGTGGTGGGTATATCCTGTGCTTCACAGCCCAATAGATTCTGCGATCACCTCAATTCCACCCATTCTACCTGCTTTAGAAGAATGATGATCTGGCACACATACCCCTTACATATATGGTCCAAGCGTGTAGAATCATGTATATCCATCTTATGGACAACATGGAATGCATTGAGGTGGATAATACGAGCACTAATGAATAATTTGGCGGGGTGGCCTGTTACGCCGTTTATTGCCGTTTCGGAGTTATCGCCGAAATAAACTCCCCAAATCGTCATACATAAAATTAGGAAAAGGCACTAACTCAGTCGTACGATGCAGGGCTTCATTCTAGAGCCCATTACACGGCACCCTCTTAATTTTGTGTACGAGCTGGAGGCTTAAAGCTTAAAGGACGCGGACGAGTTTCGAAGACGGCGGCGACGACGATTTCTCCGACCTCTTCGACTTCGGACGGACTTCGGCTTCTGGTCCCACCTTCACTACCAGACGCAGAAGCCGCTCCTCCCCTGAGCCTACCTCGACCTCAGCTTCTCCTCGCTCCAGCTTCCACTACTCCTCGCTCCACTTCTCTCTTGGCGAACCTCTACTGCGATGGTAGATCCGATTGCATTCGCATTGCTGCTGATGGTGGGCGGGATTTCGCCGCAGCAGCTGCTGCGGCTTCCATGAGTGCAGGCGAGACTTGCCACTTGGAGGACGGGGGTGACGTTTTCCACTGTGACTCCTGTCCGCTTACCTCTTCGATTCGGACGCCACTAAACCCCCCTCGACTTCTCCATCCTTCCCACAAATACAGCCAGCGAAAGACCGCGTCTATCTCTCCGTCTACCTCTACCCTTCACTCCTTCTTGCTCGGCTTTTCCCTCAACGACGACCTCCACTCCCGCTCCGGCAGACGCACCGCATATACCATCTACGCCTCCGCCGTCCGATACTCCCTCTTCCGTGCACAGAAGCCCGTGTTCCTGGCCGCAATCGTGGATCGTCGTCGCTCCTCACGCGCTCAAGTCAGCAGAGGCCGCAGCGCGTGAGACGCGCATTCCCGTCGATACAGTGGAGGCCGCAGAGCCCGAGGACGAGGTGCTGGATCTGGCGAGTCCGCACGCGCGGCTGTAGGTCAATTGCTCTCAAGGTACATTCCATATTACCTGGGTGGAAATCGAGGACTAACGCCTCCCGCCCAGACACGACGCCCATGCCCAGCCCCTCATTCCACCACATTCCTACCCGCAAGCTGCGTCTTTCACACTAGCGTCTCCTCTTCGCCCTTTCCTTGATCTCCTCTCGCCTCCTCCGCTACTCTCCCGTTCGCTTGTCCGATCGCCATTGCCACGAACCCTCACCGACTCCCACCCCTTCCTCTATCTCCCATATCTCCCCATTGGCCTGCCGCAGATATCGAGGAGCGAAGGAGACGGGTGGGAAGCCGGGCACGACGTCGGGACCAGTTTTCGCCGCCGTTAAAGCCCTCCCCTGACATGTCGGCGCGTAATACACTCGCTCGCCCGCCCCGAAGTATGAGCGCGGATGAGACGGGGAGGAGCGGGCGCGCAGGCACGGGAACGCTTTCGTTACCGCTGCTCTCCATGGCCCACGGGCTTGTCATCCTCATGTCCACCTCGGAGACGACGGGGAGCCTGCGACGCACGACACCGATGGAGAACACGATCGTCTTCACCCAGCCGCGCACCCGAGAGTATGGAGCAGCATCACAGACGCAGACGCAGATGGGGTGGGTGCACGAGGAGCGGTTTTGCGCAAGACGGAGACGGAGCGCAGGTCGGGGTGGGGTGGGTAGCGGGCAGCCAGCCAGCGTCACCCCGCCTTATCATGTCCATCTTGACAGGCCCTGGGTCAGTCTACCATACCTACCATACCCCCGCACCCGCTGTATCCGTATCCACAGACCCAGCATTCGTCATTCGTCGTTCGTTACACTAACCTTGTACCTCTCCGTCTCATCACCGTTTTGTACCCACCCTTTCTCAAAATCCCTTCCCCATCCTCGTCCCATCATCCTTATCCCATCGTCATCCTCATCCAAATCCACCCACACCCAAACCCACATCATCCCCGGATTCGTCGTATCCTGATCCATTCCATATTCGATGTCAGTTCTCCGTATTATATCATCAGTCAAGTGGCTATTACATCACCAGTCAAGTGGCGTTCACTCGAGGTAGAGCAGAGTATGTCTGTAAGACACTGGACAGTGTCACAATATTACCGGATAAGGAAATGATGTTATTTCCCGATTCGTCCTCTTGGTATTTTACGATTCCTATCCTTGCTTACTTGCCATGACAGGACGACGCCTCCGTTGCTGCTCGAGCGCCCGCCCGCTCCCTCGGTGATACCGGCTCCACTTGACACGACGCTCAAAGGCATACGCACCACTATTCATTCCTATTCATATTCCTACCTCGCCGTGTCTTGTCTTACTCACTACATCAGAATGACAGGATCTAACCCGCGCGCGAGAGTGGTATCAAGATCTCTGTCTCTTTATTTTGCATTTCAGACTAGCTAGGTCGTAGGACTCAATTCAGATTCGTATTCGATTGACGTTCGGATTCGAGGATTCGCATAGGCTTCGATTCAGATTCTCGGATTCGATTCAATTCTCAAGACACGAGTATACGAGAGACGCGGAATATACGCAGGTGGCTCGCGTGGTGGTAACATCTCTGTTGGTTGTATACATAGTATAGTTGTGGAGTTTAGGAGTCTCCGATATGGCGCAACAGCCATTTGTCGATATGGGTGTCGTCTATAACGTGACGCTCTCGTCTTCTCAGAAAACTTGCCGTCCTGTTCGTTGACTGGATCGACGACTCCATAGATTACATCGCTCTTGACTTGCGGGATTGGGAGGTTAAGTCTGAAGTCTGAAGCTGAAAACCAATTCATCAGTATGAGCTTCGGCACTGGCGAGACGGCACAATGGGCGTAGGATGATTGGTATCAGAGTTTCTCGCCATCGTTGTGAACCGGAGCCGGTGCGGATCCATTTCTGTCGATGTGCATGTTCAAGTTGCTGAACCGATTTCGGCTCGAAGGATGCTATTTCGTTTTTCGGCAAACTTCGTGGACCATTAGGGGAGTCAACGTGAAACACGGATTCTCATCGATTCCCCATGGTGGGGTATCACCAAGAAACTGGATTCTCGGTTGATTCTTGGTCGAGGAGCAGCGTATGAACTCACTCGTATGGATCGATCCTTAAATCGATATCAGAATTGTGTCAGAATCAGTAACGATTCCGAGCTTTGACTTCACTATTAGGATGGGAGTTGGCTATATGTAGATACAAACGTTGGCTATTCTTCTTGGCACCCAAGTCTGCACTTTTGTGAGTCCAGTTGCTCGCCACTTGCTAACTCAATATGCGTCATCTCTTCTATAACCCCAGAAACCCAGAACCCCAGAAATCTTCGAATTCCAAGGGGTCTAGGAATGGTCTCGGGACATCCGGCAGTATCTCATACTTGACTTCTGTGCGATAGAGCGACTTCTTGCACCAGTAGAATAAGAAATCATCGCTTTCGAGCCACAGCGTTGTCAAGCCCGTGGAATGTGCCACGAGCTCATTGTGGAGCTCACCGAATTTGGGTGCTTCTATACAATACGCAGCCTCGTCTGTGAAAATCCAGACCAGCGCAAGGCGCTGCAGACGAACTGGGAGAGTAGCGAGATGACCGGTGAGCTCGGTGACGAACTCTATGGCCTGCACATTGCCAGTCAGCCCTCAGTGAACATGCTGTTGGGGGCAAACAAACCCTATCATTGACGTATTCTGTTTCGTCGTCGTCTGCCGCGGTATTTGGATCGAACTCTACTCGAATCTGAAGCTCCGCAAGGAGCAGAAAAAGAGCACAGATCGTCTGGAATGTGCCCATGTCCAAGGTGTCGAAACTGAGGTCCAGTGAGGTAATGGTGTCGTTGGTGGTTGGAAAATATTTCAAGAAGTCCTGGGTATGACATGTGCCGAGTCGAAGATACGTGACAGTAGGTCTCCAAAAGAATAGATGCAGCGCTTGATAGTCGCAGCTGTACCGTTGTATAACTGGCAATACATCGGAAGCATCCATGCGCACGCCCGGTCCGTCTGAGACCTCTCCTTCGCCGCCGACAAGGTCCAAAACCCTAAGGGCGGGGAATTTGGAGAAAAGCGCTAGATTGTACGACATCATGGCATGGTTCACGTAAAAGGATAATACTTTCACTAGGGGAAAGAGTGGGAGCGCGGCAACATCTTCTCCGAAGATGCGAGGGTGGGGAGCCAGCTGCAGCACACAGAGCCGTTGGGGGCTGAATAACGGGATCCAAAGGGGATCTTCAACACTGTCTGAGTAGTTGGACAATGAGAAGCTCTTCACGCCTAACTGAAGGGATGTGGCGTCGATGTGCTCTCCGTGGGCAATACTGCACAGAGACAGTCGGACTGTGACCAAGGCCGGAGCGTGGCATAAGCTGGCCACTCGTAACCGCGTCAAGGGAATTTGCTCGGCGCTGAAGCGTTGGAGGGCAGGGAACCTCGTCAAACGGTCGAAAAATGTATCGAGTAACGTGTATGGCGAGCCGGTGGCAGAAAAATCTGCTAACAGGGTGCACACCCACGGACCCATTGTGCAAGAACGAACGTGGCATGCTATTCCGTCGGAACACCAGAAGTCTAGACGGTCCAACGATTGTCTGGCCTGGGTTGAGTCAAGAGGCCATTCTTTTCCGTCTCCAACGATGTAAGGGTGGAGTGCCAGATGCGCGAAAAGATAGTGGCGGGAGAGGCCCTTGAGACGCTTGGACGTCAAACAGAGGGCTTTGAGAGTTTTACGAGGTACTCGTCGGAGAATGTCGAGCCAGAGCTCGTTGGGGACTTGTTCTCGGAAGCTCATGTGAGCGGCGAAGGAGGACCCCGGTTTGCTGGAGTTTGGGCCATCAGCAGCAAGCATCATGGCCGAGGCATAGCCGAGGTAGTGAGTCAACCGGAGTCGACGGTTGACTCCGGTTGACTCAACGAGAGTCAGTAAAGACACTGGATAACATGGTAGAATATATAGGAACATTCTAGTTACATTGGACAATTAGCATATAAGTAGCTACATTTCTCTGTATTCAAGTGTTTGCAGAGCTTAGCCAAACACTAATTTCATCCGATCTGGTTTCTCACCCGAAATACTGTCTGATTCCGCGAGATAATCCAACACGGTTTATCCCTTTGGAGGTAAGATCCCAAAAAGGCCCGATGGGCCCATTTTTGTCCGAACACATTTCGGCCGGAGAGGCCAATTTTTGTCCGAACAGGATCTAACTGTCCGTGCCGTTGATGAGCGGGCAAATTGCCCAGCCGTGAAATTATTCAAAATGCCGGAATTTGTTGTTTTTCAGAATCGAAGTTGAAACGCCGAATCGCGGGCACGTGGTTGATGGGAACAACGTGCACCGCTCTGTGGCGCGTTGGAAGGAAACGGCTGCTGTGCTGAACAATGGTTGCCAGCGCAACAATAGGTGTTTGTAGTTGGCTGTGCAACCGTAGTATAAAAGCGCGATGTAACTCAGTAGATAGAGAGAGAATGAAACCCCCACTTTTGACCCCACTTCTTTAATTTTCTTTTCTTTTCGTTTTTATTTCTTCGGCCCGTGACTCGTCGAACCAGAACCCTGTACGCCAATGGATAGACTGTTCGCCTTCGACGCGTGCAGACCCAGTGCAGGATCGATCTGGATCACAATGTTTACGGTCATTTCACTTTTCTTGGTTTGGATTGATTGGATGTTGGTTTTGGATTCGGTTATGGTTTTGGTTGGACATTGTATTGAGGGACAGGTTTTGGTTTCGGATTGTATTTATTCAACGGTGGATTACACGATGGTGGGAAGCTTTTCTCGGAACGCTCGGCGCGCTGGACGTATCATTATTTCCTTCATCATCATTGTTTTCCCGAGCTCTGTGCTTGCTGGCGAGCATCTCACATTTCAATCACACTCGCTTTCGCTTCGACATTCGTGTGGATTGCCACATGCATATACTTTGCATGGAGCCCCGAACTTGCGCGCGATGGATTAGTGGTGTGTGGTGTTGATGGTTGGATTTCCATTTTCACGCGCGCGCTCTTTTCCCGTGTTTCACCGTAATCTTCCAAAATAGGTAATTTTCTGTTCACACGAGGCAAAAGTGAGGTTAAATTTCGTTTTTCGCTCATTTTCGGCTCCTTTTGAACAGATTTATGCGGTTTCACGACCAAACGAGTTGATTCCCGCAAAATTTTCGCCTCCCCAAGCTCCTCCGAGTTGCCTCAGCCGGGTCGCAGGCACGAATTTTGTCCGAACAGGACCTAACATTTTCGCGCCAGATCCCCAATTTTTGTCCGAACCGCACCTAGGTTTGAGCCTCAAATGGCCCAAAATTTGTCCGAACCGGGATCTTACCTCCCAAAGGATAAACCGGGGTCCTGGCGAAGGCAACGTTTTGTGTCAGTGACGGATCATTGATCGACTCGGATCGGAACATAGCACCCCATACAATACAATGGGTCCAAAGTTTGTCCTTGCTCTTTCCTCTCGGATTTTTTCTCGGTAGCTATATGCACTAATTCGCTATAAATGTGAAAAATACCTGGGGATGCAGCGTGAGGATCGGAAGGTATCAAGAAAGGAATACCGATCCATCCATCAAAATCAGGGCCTTTTAGGAAGTTGCTTATGTTCTGCCCCCGCAACTCAGTCTGGAGTCCAGACTGAGTTCTCTGGACCTTCAAAAAAAAATTGAGGAATACGGAGAAGACTTTGATCTCGAGTCCCCGTCAAATAAGGACACACCGATCAATCATTTTCGATGTCCGAGATGCCCGAGATTCAACGTTGCAAATGTTTAAATGTTCGTGAAGCAAAGAATTCTATTCTAGCAAAGTCCAACCATTCGAATGGGCATTCGGTTTACTCATCATAGTGCCCTGTGCTAATTCGGCGCTAAAACCGTGCCAGGAGAACCAATAAACAGACGTGAATAAAGACTGGACGGATACTACTTACACGTGGTGGTACCACATATACTTGGTGAAGCCTCCTACATCCCGGAAAATAACCCAGAAAGCTCGGGATTTTAATCCCACTTCACTTTGATTAAATCAGACGCCCTCTTCCCGATGACATACGCCGGTACAACGAAGAGCCAGGTAGGAATTCTCAGTGGGCAGATTACAGAGAACAGGGAGTGGACGACTCACCAGGATGAAAACTTCTTAACAGTCAAGTTCGAATTAACAATTAACGACACCCTACGAGGCGTCCGTGACATGGCCGCAGTGGCGGCAGTGCCGACAGGACGATAGATCGTTCCAGTATTGGCGCGAATTTACGCGGCAATTCCGGCGTCGCAGATGTAGGTAATGTAGATAATGCCGACCGTAGAGAGGACATATTTTTCCAAGTCGATGAGCGGCACGTCAAGGGGATTACTATTTTAGACCAGTTAGTTGGCCAAGTAAGCATTTATGCCTCAGCCCTACACTTCTGCCGGCGCTGGTACCAACCAAACTGTGTCAGAATGAACACATGCATCCCGCGAAGAGTTTGAGTCCGCCGGCACCAAAATATTTGAGGATTTGAGTCCGTAATGAATTTATTTTGACCGGCGGTCCAACACTGCCAAACAATAAGCTAATTGGCCGCCCCTCTAATTAACGAGTTGGGCTCTTAAATGGCGGTCGGCTGCACCTGGAATGATAGATATAGACTATGTTCACTATTTAACATAGTTATGGTGTAGATATGAGGTATAGAAATGGTCTGAATACATGCTTGCGACTGAGTTAAACGCTCAAAATTGGGGCCGTAGGATGAACGCGTGCTCTGTAACTCAGAGAAAGGCCAGGATAGGCCAAATAAAGATCCAGGCTACTAAATTAGAAGTAGATAGATGTACCTGGATGCCCAACTCTATCCCAAAATGCCGACTGCTCCTCCAAAAAAAATCCGACTATCAGCACGACCGAAATTGGGTGACTTGAGATTAGAGCCTCCAGAGTAATCAGAGGTTGATGAATAAAATCTTGAAATGCCTCTCAGAAGGAAGGATTGGATCGTAAGAAGTCCTGTGCAAGATTCCAGACCTATGTCATAGCCGTGTCGTGGACCGCGAAGGTGGTAGCATGACTGACCTAGAAATCAAGTCGTGCTTTTCCCGAGTGTGTTAAGAATGGTATGTTGGTCAATTGACATCGAGCAACCTTGCAGAGGGAAGTCCAGCATCGGGGGATCCGAACGAGCCCCCAAAGTCGCGGATCGACGAAGAAATGGCGGAGCAATGGCGAAAGCAAAAAGGCTAGTGGGCCAATTGATAAGAAATTGATGTCCCCACGCTTCGGATCCTGATCCGCGATGACGTAGCTGTCGATCAACTCATCATTTTCGGCTGAAATTTGGTCTGAACATTCATTCGAGGTCGTACTCCCTTGGTACATTCTGCCCAGTCATAATTATAAAGCCCTGGCCTTCTAGCTTCCAATGGCCAACTAGGTGGGGTGGCCAACTAGGGGGTCTCAAATAGTATTGCTGCACAGCGTGATTGAGCTGCCTGGGAAGTTGAATGATCAGGAATATTCAATAGTCTGAGCATGGGATAAACCGTACCAAAAAATGAGAAACCACAACGGGGAGAATACTCATGAAATCCCTGGTGGAGGGCGCAAGGTTAGGCAGCCATAGCAAAAGATAAACTTGTAGTGTACTGAATTCGGCCGTGCTGAAATCTCAGTGTAGCCCCTGAATGGATTGTCGACTAGAGGGCCGGTGCGGGTGGTAGTCCACTGGTCAAGCTCCTGATCAAACGCCGTGCCGTTGCGCAGCAATATATTCCAGGTAAGTGTCGAGTTGATACGAACGGCACGTATGCATGATCGGTAAGATTCTGGCCAAATGAAGGAAGGTTGTGCACGAGTGGGATTCCCAGCCTTTGAGCGTCGTGTGATTTCCGATACCGGGGATATTTGGCGACCGGATACTCCCAGCGTAAAGGGTCTCTCCTTTAGTCGCGTTCAGGGTGCGCGTAGGTCCTAACGTCAAATTGCTACGAGTTCAACCAAACGACAGATGCTCGGGGAACTCTGTAGAACACGCATGACTCTCGCATTCAGCAGAACATATAAACTGGGGAAATAACTGGCAGTCAGAATATGGTATACATGGTACTTCAGGAATAGCAGAATCATCCTTCAAACCCGCAGCTGTAGCGGCAGGATCGGGGACGGTTTCCATTCGAGTCTTGGGCTTTAGTGGTTGGCTTGGTGTGATGATTCGGAGAAATCAGAGTGAGGTCTGAGTTTGCCGGTGAGCGAGAACAGAAGAGTCTCTGGTCCGCAGTGATAGTAGGGGTTGGACCTTTCGGATTCTTGACTAATGGGAAACGTGAGACATATGTTGACAGTAGCATGAGAATAGCATTCACAAACTCGGATGAGACCATAGATGTAGAGATGTGCCAGGCCGGCGAGGCGCTCAATGTCGCCGTGACAAGCATTGACCTCTCTTGCCACACAGTCCCGTCCGATGTCATTGGGTGCGAAGCAGAGGGCATAGCCTAGCGTCCGGCCAGCAACTCTGGGCGAATTATCAAACATGAATACTTCCAGCGACGGATTGCCAATCCTTCGGAGCGATCGTCACTGTCTTACAAGTGTGACGGTAGAATGGGAGCGAACCTGGTGTCCAGGTCCTTAACAAAGGCACCCCATGAGCTCATGGCTTCTAGGTCCACACATGAGTTATATGCGTTGTACGCTGGGGTGCTTGCGGCGAAAGCGTTGGGCGGAAGTGCTGATAGTGACATTACTGGTGACATGTGGGTAGAATAGCACAGCCCTTGATCAAAAGTGATGGCGGCTAGAGTTGATGCGCAGCTTGGATCAAGTCGGCTTCACTCGGCAACCAGTTAGATGATAATTCCTCGCATTAAGAGTACATAGGGCTAACTGCAGTTGTTGCCACAAGAATTAAGTGAGAGGCCACTGCAGATAGAAGGAAAACAAATATCATTGGTCGCGAATTTGTATATACCACATATATGCCTGGCCGGCATGTGGCGGCATCACGAACGAAGAGTGGGTCGGCATTCGAGGAAGGTGGGGTGGATGTTTGAGCTTCGCAGAAAGTCTCACAATGACCTGGCAGTGGTCCAGGAGCCAGTATCCCACAATATGGTGAGCGGTTGCACGAGGGCGATAGAGTTGATGCCGTGCAAGCCGACCCGGGCAGCCGGACGCAACATCAATCTACGCGAATGCGGGATCCCCGCCAGATGTGATATGCGGTGTTTATCTATGGACAAAATGCCTTCAAAAAACCAAAAGCGGCATGCAACCGATTGGTCCGGAAATTCCCGGCGGAAAACGGTCTGCGGGTCTGCGTGCGTTTCTACCTGCGCTGAAATTTTTCTATTTTCAGTGTGAGTTTCCAACCAGATTTATTGCGTCTGCGGATCTGCGGCACAGCAGCCTTCGGGGCCGAGGCTGAGACTCAATCCTTACAGATACGTCGAATCTCAGGCACTTACTAGACGAAAGAGGAAGCTCGTCGACGCGAGGCGGTTCAATCCGGGCCGATCACTAGCGCATGCGGCACATGTCGACCAGCTGCCACACACCGCCATGGACACTGACTCCGCTCAGCCAGACAATGACCCCAGCTTCAAACGGCAATTCAGCCTCATGGAAGCCATCCTCCATGGCGCCTGGGACTCTGACTCTGACGACTCGGACTACGATGACCCCTACTGCTTTGATAGCAGCAGCGACGAGGACGACTCGGATGAAGAATTAGCACTCGAAGAATGTGATGCGTCATTTGAAATGGATGTGGACACCAGTGGCCCCGCGGTGTCACCCATAAACGTTGATGAGCTCCAGGGCAATAATTATGAAATTTCTCCGTATCCTGCAATATCTGATCTACTATGCAGCCTTGAATGCCCTGTGTCGCCTTGTTCCGGACAAGTACAATGCGGCCCAATGGCGGGACACTTGGAAGAACCACCCACAGTGGTGGACCCGTATCTGTGATCACTGGGAGGCGCAGCTCCGAGCAGCATTTTTTGCCTCAGCGCCTGGCACTGTACTGTCTCTTGTCCCCACAATTCTCGCTTGCTGACTGTATTGTAGGAGGAAATTTCCGCCCAGATTGCTTACGACAACGCTGTGCTGGTACTTCGCCAGATGCGTCAGATTGACAATCCACCTGCTGGTTGGGTGGAAGCTGTCAAGGTTTCGTCTTTGAAGATATGTTTTTATGCTATCTAATTCAGTCCAGAGCACCAAACTGGGTACCACAATCTGCGACATTGCTGATGCGGCCACCCTTATCGATCCTGGAAACCCGCATGCGGATGATATTTTCCTCAAAATACGAGCGCACGAGAGCTTGTGTGAAATTCTCGACAAGTGGGTACCTGAGTCTAGCACGTGGGCGAGAACCCCCATCCAATTTAAACCGAACCCAGTTTGTCAATCACACCATGACAGCACATTTCCTAATATCTAAGTAGCTCCCTCATGCGCGTCTGTTCGATTCCGAGAAGCAGGGACGCGCCCTGTGGAAAATCTTGACGAACCCGAAGTATGAAAATATCATCCCGCACCAAAAAGTTCCACATACTATTCAATTATTCGTGTCTGAATCCAATTTCACACTTGCATGGCACACTTGGCTGGCTCTTGCTTTGCAGCACCACAAATTTGATGTACCAGACCTGACTTCTCTCCTTGCACGCTAACTCATCCAATGCACAGGTCACTCATGTCCAGCCCCACAATCTCTACTCGGAGTTCATGGAGCATCTCCAGAAGCAACGGGCTCAGCTCCCGAATTTGAAGAATTCAAGTCTCTGCCAAATCCTCACCCGAACCCTTGAGGTACGGGATTACGAGAAGATCCAGCGGGATTATATCTATGATCGTGTACCGATCGTAACTCTTTCTCTGTCGAAGCAGTTCCATGACTGATTTTTCCCTTTGCAGAAAAGTCGCAAAAAAGGAAAGGAGCAGCGAGATAAACAACAGCATCAGCGCACAACCTACAATCTATCTGGCGAAGAAGCATTCCCATCTGACGCCTGCCTCGAGTGTTTTCGTCTCCCACCTGAAAAACGTTGTCGTCAGAAAATCTATGTTAGTGACCAGAATGCTGAATTCCTGCGAGGCTGTGGGGTTACACGCGCTCCAGAGGCTGCACGGATGAAGCCTGGCAAAGTAGGTCACCCTGGTTTGCCGGCTTGCCATGGTCTGATTTTTCAGTCGCCCAAATCCAGGTCCAACAAACATCCACCTCCAATTTTCACCCCAGAGGACATCCAGTCCAGGGGGTGCAAGTTTGTCGGGTATGAACGCGATGAGGAAGTTATGCAACGATGCGGTATGCAAATACGCTTTATTTGCTATGCATCCACAGATGAATTAGTAAGACTTAATATCGACGCGAACTCAGCTGTCAACTCATATCAACTATGCTTGTTTTAGATCGATGTCGTCGTATATGGGGCGTTTCATCCTGAAATTATGAAGCGCTTCAAAGAACACTCCGACGCACCAAGCGAATGCAAGCCTTTGACACGCGGGGGCCAGTTTGATTTTTATTCTTCCGAAAAGGGGATGACCGCCTACGGAAGCATTGTGCCCAAAGGCGGTCTTCCCGGCTCAGGATATGCACCTGTCGCAGGTTTTAACACACGAACCAGTGCTGGAATCGACCTGGTCTTCAACGAGGTGGAGGTCATATCACCTGTTATCTACTATTACTACTCCATGTTGATTCCCTCTGCAGTGTGCTACCGTCATGAATGTTGTACTACAGGCCTTTCACCCAACAGCTTATCAGGATCTTATGGCGAAAACCGAGGCAGCAGACCGCATGGGCAAGGCTGGGTTGAACACCTATCGCTGTGATGGGTATTATGCCGCTCAGCACGAGGACGAAGACGCGTGTCGTGGCATGTGCGCGCAATGTGAACTGGTAGCCCTTCCATGGGAATATGCATTTTGCCAGCCATCCTACGGTTATTACTTGCAAACGTATCCAAACACGTTTTGGTTTGCTCCTTCTGCTAATTTCATGTCCAGCACCACTTATATATCACTATAGGACGTTCCACGGAAGCCGAATGCATGGGACAATGCTGCCTGCAATCACACCGCTTGATCAAGCGGCTGTACTACGGTTGCGCGGGGGCGCACGCCGTCGACGTCGCACTAACCAACCCAATAACTTAGGGGGGGGCCGACCACACGATCTCAAACCAAAGCAAAAGAAAGCGGTGGAAGGAAGACAAAAGGCCCGCACGTTACATCAACTAAGAAAAATATATCAAAAGTGAATTCACGTCAGGCCGCAAAGGAGCGGACAGAACCACGTAGGCAATATTGGGGAAGATAGACATGACGATGATCTCGCAGCGGGAGAGGGGGAGAGGAGCGGATGGTGACAGTGTTGCCGTGAGCGGCTGGGGTGGGTGCGAATGCGAGTGCCGGTGCTGGCAAGCGGCGGATGTACACTCCACGCGTGTGCGGGATGGCACGCGGACGCAGACGGAAAATCTCCCCCCCTTGTTTTTATTATCCTCTGCCCTCATCTCAGCTCATTTTTCTTTCAATCATTACCACTTTACTTTACTTAGTACCCGATGTGCTTCACCGCTTCGCTTCATTCCATTCTCCTCTCAACTTCGGTCTGGTATGTATCTCGTATCCCATATCTCCCATCTCTCCATTGTTTCCTTTCTATGGTATGTATCCAAAGAAAACCAGATACAATTCGCTATGATGGTATGCCTTGAAGAAGAGAGGAAAGTAAGATAGCTAATGAAAGTGACTGTGCCATTTGTTTTTGATCTAGGGTGTATGAGAAACACCCGTAGCTCGCAAAGGAGGAGCTTGAAGTCAGGACGCAACGGACATGGCGAGCGTGAGCTTCCCTCGGACAGCATGCACGGTGGAATCGGTGGATAACCCGACACGATGAGTGTGAGCGGTGACGGTTGCAGCTCCGTCGTGCCCCGTGCAAGGCGGGTACCGTCCTCCCGGGTTACTTCTCCCTCTGCTGCGGCGTCCCTCTGTTCTCAACCTCCGCTGACAGCGGAAACAGATAATGCTGGGCACCGCCATCGCCTTCTTCCCTTTGCTCCTCGAGCCCTTCTCCGCCGTGGGCGCGAGCGTGGGCGGTGGCTTGACGGGATTGACCCAGTCGTCCTCAATGTCTACCTCCCCGCCACATCGACGAAGCTGTCCTCATCGTGGAGCTCCGCGTACACGTCCCCAACCCTGCCCCCGCTGAAGCACCAAGGCGCGGCGTAATGGGCGCCGCCCAGGTCCTGTCTACGCACCCCGCAGCCGCTCGTCGACGCCAAGTGCGTGGTGGAACTCGAGTGGTGGTGCGCGCGAGTGTGCGAGAATGTAAACGTCGCGGCATGCGAAGCATTGGAGGAGGGTGTGCGAGGCGCTCAAAAATGTCGCCGTCGTCGAGGCCGCATCCACCTCCTTCGGGTCGAGTCCCCTCTCGTCGTCCGCGCCGGGCAGGTGGGGGGCGATCGCGAGTATCGTGCGGAAGCTGCAGGAAGAGATCAGTCCGAGCATACGAGAGGTAGATCAAAGGAGGAACGCACCGCCTTCCTCCTTCGCAAATGTACCCAATCCGCCTCATCCCTCACCAAAAACCTAATGAGCATGCTCAGGTCCAGTCCACTCAGCGGCATCTCGCGAACCCGCTCGCAGTGGAACGTCCGCATCTCCGCCGCCGAGTACGCCTCCGCTGCGGGTGTCACTGGCTCGCGCACCGGGTGCGTGTGGGGGTGCGGATGAGTGGGAGTCGGAGTGAAACTCGGAGGTGCCCTGGCAGGAATGCGCGCCGGAGGTGCACGACTCGTCCTCTGCCATCGTTATGGTGCCATGCCCGTGGTAGAAGTCGTCGACCGCCACGATTATACACCGGCTCCGGGCTGAGAGATGCCCCGCACGCAAGGGTATGCCCGTGCTCCGACTCGATGCTTGTCGATCTGCCGCATGCTTAGGGCTCAGCGAGCGACGCTTGTGTGAGTGGCTGGACATGGAGGATGTATGCGAGCGCGAGTGCCTGGCCCGTGGGCTAACCGCGAGGGATGCCGCGGTATCACCGTATTGACGGCGACTCGCCAACGAAGAGCCGTAACGGTATTGAAGAGCAGGCGTGGTGCGAGTCGATATAAGAGGCCGTTGCCTTGTACGGCGACGAAGGACTGGGGAAAGGGGGAACGTGTACATGAGCTGCACAAAGCATTGACGTGAGGTTTGTTGTAGAGCAGGACAAGGGAGAGAAACACACCCTAATAGTCCCAAATTAACATCGTCCAGCCCCAGTCAAATACAAGGCAGGCGGGTCGTGTCACCATTTCACTTCCTTGCCCTCCTTCAAGCCGTGCGACAAGGAAGAGCCGCGGCCGTGCGACGGAATGGACGTGGCGAGGCGCGGAGAGCGAGTGCAAGGCGGGATTCGGGGAATGGATATAAGGTACATCGGGAGACGGGTGGCGGCGAGAACACGAGAAACGTGGCGCGGAGGCCAGGGTAGGAGGTCAGGGTGGGGACGTAGAATATCTAATGTCGACTGTGAGGAGTGGAATATGATGGAAATGTGGATAGCAACAAAGAATAGCAATGATATAGAGACGATGAGGGGTATAAGGAGGAGGGGAGGAGGGGAGGAGAAGAATGAGTAGGGTAGCGATGAGGAGGGGAAAAGATGTGAGACAAATGCGAACTCGCTTGGTCAAGGGACAGGGGTAGGTTTGTGGGAGACGCGAGGGTGAAAACTGAGATTGCACTCCACCGTGGAGGGGAACATCGCCTGCGCAGGGAAAGGGTTAGCAAGCGTAGGTGACGGTATGGAATAGGCATATGAAAGATACCTCATGCCCATGCCCTCCTCGACCGTCCCGGGAGCGGCCGCAGCGTCAAAGTCCTGAAGCACAGCGCCAAACACGATGAAGATGGAGCCGGGATCATGTGGCTCGTCATGCGCGCGAGCCGCGCTCCGTGTTGTCCGCCTCCTGCTCCTGCTCTCGATCGGACGCCGCGCAAGCCGACTCGTGCCGAGAGGGAGCGCGTACCCCGTGAGGTTAGCCAATGGTGCCGGCTTTGGATGTCAAGGCAGGCTGGACAACGCGCTCCATGAACAACGGAACGGTGCCACACAGGCGGAGGCCTGGGACAAGAAAGATCAGATACTGTATGTGAAAGAAGGAGAGATGTAAGCACACCCTCGATGAAGGTACTGAGGTACTTCATGTCGTTAAGGATCTTGATATCAGAGATGGCTCCGGGGTCGGACATGCGTCGATTTTCGTCACAGAGCTGGTGCAGGAGGGTGCGTACTACTAGCCTCAGGTAGGCTCCCGGGTGAAATACGACGAGGGAATCGATCCGTGCAGGCCACCCTGAAGGACGATAAGTCAAAGCCGAAAAGATATCAAAAAATGACGCGTACATGTGGCCTATGTACTGGCTGACAATGTCGTTCCCTGATCGTTTGACCGCTCGGTGCTTGTAGTTAACGAGTTGCGGCAGCACGTAGGACTGTAGGACTTGTCGGTCTCTTCGAAGATTCGAAGAGGAGTCCTCGGATGAGCAGGGGTTGCGGGTAACGAAGCATGCGATGATGAACGGGTGAAGGTCGGGAACGCGGACAAGAAGGAAGGGATACGATCTTCGGCGCTGGGATCGGGATAGGAAGAATCGGCACGGGTCTCGTACCCACAGGTCGGGACGAATTCGGTTATGATCTTGCGGGAATCGCACAGGAGCTTGAGACGGGGCTCGGGCTCTTGCACACGAAGTCACACCAAGACGAGATGCGGGCGGCAGCAAACTTGGCACAAGCGCAGAATCAGCACCTGCATTGCATGATAATCAGCGCAATCTATGACTGCAACTGCCGAAACGTACAAGCACGGCAGCATGGCTACACTGTTCAATGAGCGTCCCCGCGCGAATGAACCGATTAAAACTGATCTTTGACTGTTTCTCATACGAGTTGTAGATCTGCAAAACACACACAAAAATGAATCAAGCGTTTCGTTTCCAAGGAAAAGTGTAGGAAATGCACACACCTCGCGTTCCTCATCGGAGAACTGGAGTTTTGGACGTTCCCTCATCTGACTCCGCCCTTCCAATCTCGAGGGTCGAGGCTTCGTACGCAGGAGTAGCAACAGCTTCAATACTACCTGCGCGCGCGCTGACCCGCCAGCGGCGCGTCGCGCCTACCTAAATAATTAATTAATTGATATTGCATTATGGCCCGTTCGTCTTTGAAGCAAAACAACACAACACTCACGACGTGCTCATTCAACGAGTTCCAGTCGCTCCACGGCTTAAACCGTCCGAACCGCAGGAGGCCGTAGATGTCTGCGCTGAGGAAGGCTTCGTCTGACTACTGGGGTCAGTACGGGGGCGGTTGCGATGAGGAAGGATCGAACCTTCTGGCGATGAGCAGAGAGGCGATCCTCAAAGGAGTGGATCGCCCTGGTGTGCATTGCGAGGGCTGATCTGTCTGTCCGCCCAGACACAGATGAGTTATGATCAGAGTGCGCACCATGGCGCTCGTGAAGGCGAGGTCCTGAGAGTACTGCCGGGCAAGGGAAGCGCCGAGAACGAGGTGGCCGATGAAGGCACGGTTGCCGTCGAAGACGGCGCAGATTTCCGACATGGATGCAAAGCCGTCGTTGTCCTCGGCCCGGAGGGTGAATTCCCCAACGCAGAGACGCCGCTGGCGTCAAGCTGCTGAGGTTTTTTCTTTCAGGAAGGGAGGACAAAGGCGGTGGAGGTGATCATGAGGGGGACGGTCTGGACCATCTCTGCGCGCATATCCAATCCATTCATGTAGTGCTTTGGATACGGCACTGGCAAGAACACTGAGTCGACCATAATACGATCAAAGACGTCGAGTCCGCGGTTGAGGGCTTCTTGCTCGTCGCTGAAATAGAGGTGAGGGTGAGGGTGCAGAAGGGCGCCGGCGCCGGGACTTGTACGAAAAAGTTGAATTCAAGAGATACATGAAGCAGAAATTTGCGTCCGCTATGTAATATCCGAGGTTGCCACTGCCCCAGCGCTTGGGTCACATCACGAAGGTGAGCGTGATGTGACCCATATCACGTTCCGCGGCGCGTCCCTGCGCGTGAACGGTCCACGCAAGGCGAGCCCGCTGACAACGCCGCATGAGACAACGAGTGCCAGCCCGAGATCACCGCATCGTGCCGCCGCACCGTTGGCTCGCCATCCACAATGACGAATAACTGGCCAAGCTTAAGGTCAAACTTGAAGGTCAGCTGTGCTCCGAGTCTTCTTTGTCGTCTCAGACTGGCGCTCAGCTGCAGCTTGCTCAGCTTTTCGGCTCCATCGTGATCCCCAAGGGTGTTGTCGTTCCCTACATCGACCGTCACCGCTGCAGACTGGCACAAAAATTGTGTGGCATTATCTTCCATGGACTGTGATACTAACTCGAGCTTATTCCAAAGGTCAAGGGTGGAAGCTCGCAAAAAGTTCGTTGTTTGTTTTATCACCCAAGGGATATGACTTCAGCGACAGTTAAGAATACCAACGGGACCTTTGTACTGTATCAGCTGTATTATTCTCTCCGCCCCGAATTTTACGGTGGGTACTTGGAACTTCTTGCAAATCGCGAATTCAAAAGGGTTATACTCAAAATATTGACCGTTCAGTCGTACCCATTAAACACGGAGCCGCGACCACCCTACCCTCACGCAACACCCTTTCCACATTTTCTGACCATGATTCAGTTGTACTGATCTGCGCTTGCGCTCTCATTAGCATACTCTTAGCATACTCATCAAGGAACCCGATAACAATGTCAAATTATCGTTCTGGACGACCTAGACAGCCTGCAGCCGCCGTGACGCGGTCCTGTTCTCGACGGGCTCATCGTGGACATGCTGCAAGTGCTATTAAGGTCTGCACATCTTCTCCTGCGCGACATCTACCCGTGATTGAATACTCGTAGCGCGGGACAGGACCACCGCGGCCCACAACACGATCGCCGCGTCCAACCATGCGACGGCCGCGTCGTATAATTCCATCGCCGCGTCACTACCGCTGACCATACAATCACTTCCTCCCAGAGGCTCAGACTTTCTATTTTGTGTACCCAATGCCAATCAAGATCCAACATGCATGCTACAACAAAATTGGAGCTTTTACCTCGCATCATCATGTTCCATCATGCACCCTCGCACTCCAGACATACAATTCATGAAGAAAAGACAAGCCTCCTTTCACATTGGCACATACCAGGTACGTCTCGAAGCTTTTTAGTAATCCGCAGAAACTTGCAGAATATTTCCAGATTACCAGTGTCCCTCGCTGAAATTTGACAAACATCGTGCCGTCGCCGAGATCGCCGAGGTGATTCCCAATTGAATCATTCATGTTTCAACTCTCTTTCAAAGTTGAACAGAAGATTTTTCTTCAGTTTGCCGTGTACTCGACGTTGAATTTATTTATTTTTGGTGGCAATTCCCTCACCTATCCTGTCTTGTAGGCAACACGTAGAATCACACCATGGTCGTAATACGGAAGGGTTGATGCCAAACAGCCTCCGATGAATTCAACAATCTGCTAAGATCACAAGCACTTATGACTGACTCCGATAACTCATGATCAATGCACAAATTTCATGTTAGAGAGGGGTTGCTCCCCAAGAGTTCAAGATGGGAGGTGCCGCTGGAGTGCCGCGGCGAGGTTTATGACCGCCGCGTCGTGGTGAAGAGGCGCCGCGTCGGATTTTCAAAACGCCGCGTCCGGTGTTGGGAAGCGCCGCACACTGTCGCATGACGCGGTGGTATCGCCGCGTCACACAGGAGGTGCGCGGCGAAGTTATCGTGAACTTCGCCGCATCCCGCCGCAGACCGCCGTGTCATCGCCGCATCCTACCGCGTCCAATCTTATGTCTTCGAGACCAACGTGATGTAGGCATCGAGACTCGAGCCTCTTCCTGAGCCAGCTTATATTCATACACATTGTGAGTACCCCCTCTGATTATGTGGTGTACATCACTGCTTCCAGAGCACGGAAACCGCCCTTGCCAACTTTGGCCCGCCGCGTCACCTGCCGCGGCACCGCCGCTTCGCCGCCGCGCCACCCTGCCGCGGCGAAATATTCTGGCCCGACAGGGATGGGCTGGCCGCAAAGCCATTAACATCATCTTTGGCATGACCACGAGCCGGCCCGAATACCAACTCCTCGAAATCGCACATACATTGCAATTTGGGTGTCGTTGCGCTCATTTACACCCCATGCGCACGTACTTTCTCGTCTGCGAGCTTCGGCTTGTCGCGCTCTTTCTTGGATGTGTCCGCATCATTCCGTCGCTGTGGTTGGAAGTTTGCAAATCAAGTGCAGACACGGGAGGACGTTGGATCTAGTGATGCCCAGGGCCCGGCTTGGCCTGAAAGCCCCGGCGTGGGCCTGGCTTGGGTGGGCTCGGGCTCAGGATTTTGCAAGCCCAAGCCCAAGCCCTCAAACAGGGCTTGGTCGGGCCGGGCTTGGGCTTGGGCCCGGGCTTTTGAGCTACTTCGTGCTTTGTGCCCTACGTATCAGTTTCAAGTCAAATAACACTGTACATATACTGTGAGAACATCCCTCCTTCAGATTGCTGTAATTCTGACCATCCAGACTGGGTTTAGATTCGGATTGGGGTGTTGGTCCAAGCTGGAAATATTTTGTAAGCTCCCGAGAATAGGTAAAGAAGCCGGAAATACCTTGAGGTGGGTTTTGTTCACATAAAATATTAGCCAAAAGAAATCTCCTCACAGTTTGCAGATTTTATTTCAGGTTTATAGCATTTACATCCGAGGTATGTAGGCCCGGGCTTGAGGGCCCGGCCTGGCTTGAGATTTTTGAAGCCCAAGCCCTAGGCCCCCCAAAGCCTGCTGCCGGGCTTGGCTTGGCCTGGCCTGAGCGGGCCGGGCTTGGCGGGCTTGAGGGCTTCAGGCCGGGCCCTGGGCATCACTAGTTGGATCCGCTGAGATCAATTCTACATCAGGAAAACCGTATATAGCTATGGGCGCTATGCAGCGCTCGATAGCACTTGATAGCACTTGACAGCACTGCATACTGGCCATAGTTACAGCCGGTTTTCCTGATGTACCTGTAGACTCGGGTGTACTCGGGTAGAATGTCGGGTAGAATCGGCACAACTCAAAGCGATGTGATTGATGGCGGCTAGAGTGATGCGCAACTTGCCTTCCAACCGATACCTCCAACAACGGTAGGTCACCATCATCGATCCGGCGCTAATAGTAATAGTAACCGACGGTTACCGACCACATCGTATCCTCCAGCATGGCGCTTATGCGACAATATGAAGATCTTTGGAAGGTGTAGACAATGCCTTCAGTTCTGTGCGGGGGTTAACATCAACTAAGGAGGAGTTCAAGACCCCTGTGGCTTTCTCGCGGCCCGACGTAGACTGTGGTGAGTGAGCCTCGGGGAAGTCGCACCCCGTAACTTGCATTGTCAGGACCGGCGTCGATCACCCTTCATATGGATGTTGACCCGGAACCGCTTAACACGGAGCAACAACTGTGAGCGAAGCGCAAACGAACTTCGTGATGGTAATTCAGGACCCAGGCTGGTACAACAGCATTCTGCCTCAGCTCAGGATGAGATTTGGGAGCTCGATTTGGATTGTGGTCAGCCTGTTCGATCAAGATTATTTTCCTTGGAATGTTTCTGGATTGTCAGGGCCTTATTCGCCCAATATTCATCATCCGATGGATGTTGACATAAAACCATCCGACATAGACACCGAATCGACACAAATGTGAGCGAAAACCTCGTTGAAAAGCATCTGCGACGTTAATACAGGATCCAGGGCACAACACCGTCATCTCACACCTCAGGACGAGGGCACGAGGTGCGATATAGACTGGGGTAAAGTCTATTCTTTGCTTCAGTTTATTTTGTCTGGACTGTTCCTTCTGTCATAGCCAACTCCTCGTCACCGGCGTTGAGTGGTGCCACTGGTGGCTCGACGCCTGCGTCGCATTTGAGCCATGACACCATCGCAACGCTACCCACCGCCCACATGAATATCACACGCAGTTGTAACTCTGCCCCGACCTCCGCGAGCCCTTTGAAAGTCGATCCGTTTGCGAACAGTACAGTTCGTACTTTCCGCGTCATCTTTTTAACGGACCATTAGCTGATTGCACGCACACAGTCCTCGCTCGCTCCGACGCAACAAGAGGACCTCGAACCCGTACTCAACAACGTCGGATTCACGGACGCGCCTCATTTGGAACTCGGGCTCGGTACTAGCGGAAGCCCCACCTGTTCAGGGCTTTCGTCGTCGCCAGCCAGTGATGTTCCCGTTGATGAGGATCTGGAACTGCCCAATCCAGAGATGCAACAAATGTTAGTGACACCGCAACCAAGAAAGTGGGTAGGGTTAATACAGGACACAGAAATCAAGGGCAGCTCAAACATTGGGACGAATGCGAAATTTGCGATGGAAATTTCAGCAAACCTCCAGCAAAAGCAAAGATGCCACAACAACCGCACGGAGACTACAGCTCCAACGTAGAATGCGAGACCAAACTGACATGGGTGACGTGGTACGTCAGTTTTTGCACTTTGTCCGTTCGCCTTTCTCAAATTCTGCTGGCTTCAGTATGGGTTGCCAGGTCGCTTCACACTGGCTGTGTCTCTCCGTTCCACAACGAGAGGCTGTAAAACTATCTAAATTCACTTGCAGTATGTTCCAAAAGTGATAACGTCTTCGGAAAGTTGATTTGTCGTAGGTGAATGTAGGCGAGGGGGGATCTGCATAGGGTGCCTGCAGGCGGTCAATGTCCCGCCCACTCTCAATTCCGGCGGCTCTGGCGGTCTACTGTTCCGCTGTCTGACATGTAGGCGTCCTGCTCACTACGCTCACCTTCCTGCGTATCCTCTTACACGATTCCCGGACATCATATTTCAAAATCACTGTCCTGACTGTTCCGCTTGCGGTTACAAGCCGGACAAGATTCTCGCATGGCGGCCATATCCATCTGTGTTCCCTCTAATGACAGATGAGCCAATGGATGACTGTAGACACTCTGCCAAAGAGTTTCTCGTCAAATGGGCTGAACGCAGCTACAGGCACCTGCAATGGGTACCGGAGCGGTGGTTTTCTAACACTGATGATGCCTACGAAATGCTTCGGGATTTCGTCCAAGACAGCCCGTGCTCTAAACCAGAGGCCGAAGAAGTCATCCCTTCTGCATGGAATACGGTTGAACAGGTCTTGGACCTTGTTCTTTGGCAGAGGCGCGATGAAGCGAACGATGCGGCCTTTACCAAGCAACGTACTTTAACCATGGTCCAAGGGGAACGTCCTGATATCAAATTCCTCCTTTCCTTGGAAGATTGGGAAACACTTGAAGGGCGGAAGTTTTCTGTTGGCGACATTGCTGATGTGGCATGGATTCGTGTCAAATGGCAGGGTTTAGACGACAAAGATGGTACAAGCTCCATCTACACACCGTCAAGCCTACTAATGTCTCAGTAGTGACATGGGATTCTCCCCCTTCCCCTGACGGAGATGACAATTATTATGTTGCATACATCAAGGCCCTCCGACGGTTTGTAGAAGAGACTGGATCTATATCAAAATCCAAACCTCTTGACTCATCAGCAAGGGAAAAGGTCGTAATAGAACATCGACCCAGGCTACCAAGGTCAATAAACTTGAACTACCAGTCTTTGATCGTCTCTCTAAACCGTTTCAGAAAAATCGGAGCCGCATTGTTCAGCCTGACAAAGAACGCGCGAACTTGGCGGATAGAATCAGAAACCCATACACGGAGCCGTCTACAACTGGTCCGACGGGACGCTTCCCACTCATACCGCCTCCAAAGAATCCGAGGAATAGGGACTCAGTATAATGTACTTGTGTCATTCTAGCAGGCTGTACATACTACATTTGGTGAGAGGCCACCATGACGTCTCTCACCGGGGGAGTGATTGTGCTCCGTTTTTGTGCTGCACCATCTGGGTTGAAATACGGTAATCGTTTTATGCAATTACTGTATTCGGGGCCCATATAGCCTTAGACCCCATAGCCGGACACCATCAGACGCTGTGGCTATCCCACCGCTAGCCGCCTAACCAAACGCCTACCCAGAGCTAGCAAACTGGTAGCTGGCCGCATATAACCCGACATAACTGCATTCCGGCGGGGCAGCTACGCCTAGCAGACTTGCCGGACCTTGCCGAGAGCATAGCCGTGCACAGCTACACCTATAATAGCGGTCCGAACCCGATCTAGCTGTGGCGTCGGCTATCGGCCGGCTGAAAGCAGTGAATTATTCAGTAATACACTCGGAGCTATCAAACGGCTGATCGGCATCGTTCGGCACTGGCTGATGCTGGTCAGCACTGTCGGTTTAATGGTTTCCAATGGAAACCATTGGACACCAGTGGCGTGTTCGAGTCAAAACATCCACTGATTTACGATGGATTCCATTGGACCACACGGCATTTTTCTGGATTAATAATATTGTTTTGGCTCTACCTTGTACTATATAATTGATGCCGCTTTTCAACTTCGAACTCTAGCAATGCCTAGCAGAAGGTACACCACGTTCATGTCCTTTGCAAAAGGTACATGGGACATGCGATCGGTAAGGTATCGACACTGATATTTGGGCTTGAAATTGTAAACATGTTCCCAATTTTATGAAGTCGACTCTTCCTGCACGACTTGTTATTGTATTCAACAATCCTGTTACACCAACGATACAAAGTCCCCAGAATTATCTTAGATTTGCACCAAATCACGAAGACTTCAGCTTTGAAGGCCGACGATTTCCGGTGAACTCCACTGGTGTTCGGTGGTAGGGGTAGGATTGGCACTGGACGGATCAGTCCCAAGTCACTGAATCACGATGAAGCACATCGCCAATCACCATCTGGCGATGGCCACCAATGGCCACCGGTAACCACTGGTGGCCAGCGATGGCCGCCATTGACTTTGCTAGTATAGGGTATATTACTCGAATTATTGTCGAACGCATGTGGTCATTCCGGGGCTCTATACATATAATGCGACGGAACCCTAATCACCGAGGCACATTTATTTTCGCCCCCTCTAATACACGTTTTTTCACGGGTTTGCCTTTGTTAGGGTTCTCGTCGGACTCGGCCCATAGTTGAGCGACCTGCAGCAAGGGAGTAAGGGGAGGAAGCAAGGGGGAACTCGAGCACCACGAACAGCGGCAAGGGCCGCCGTGCTGCGACCGGGGTTCTCCTCCTTCCACTTGGCCAAGTTGGCAGCAACAAATAAGTTGTATTTGCTCACCGGGCGTTTTCGTTCTAAGGCATATCCTCAGCACTCAGCTTTCCGACAAAGAGAACAATAGAAGTACCAGCATCAGACTTTTTCGTGACGACCTTGGCGATCTGGGTGGCGGCCTTAGACTTGGTGGCTACGTGGAGAGGAGTGAGCGAAAACAAGACGAATGAGGCAAGAGACCGACCGAAAGCGGTTTTGGCCATTGGGAGGATGGGTGAGGATGGGTTAGTGATTGAAAACCCGGGGTGGAAACTGGAAGATATGGGAAATCATAATCGTCAGGCATAGAGGCCACACGTACTATATGTCGTTCTCATTGTTGGTCCCCTTGCGTTGTGGTCTGAGTGGGGCAGACGGACCTGGACCCAGCCACTTGTCCTCGAGACTGGTCCGATTAGATGTCAACTTGGACTTTTTATGAGGAGGCTGCTTCTCTCGCGCCCCTTCCCCCACCTCTTCTCCACCTGTCCTTCTCTTCCTTTTACCCTCTGCCTTTCTCCTTTCACTCTCTCGCATATTTTCCTGCCCCTCTCCGCTGGTGGGCTGAACTTGCTTTCTCTCTGTTTGAGAATCGGGGGGAATTGATGATGCATTAGCCATGATTGTCAAGGGGGACGAAGAAGGGGGCGTATCATCGATTTGCATCTCGCCTGGAGTCATCTGAGTAAAAGCCTGGCAGCGTAACAGTTTATTTACCTGAAGTCAACTTCTGAAAAACAGGCAGCAAAGTGCGACCAGCAAGATGGTCACCATAGCTGAAAATCGACTCATAAGAGCAGAAACTCAGGGCAGGATGAAGTTCACTAACGTGTGGATTTGAACTCCCCTCGGCAAATCTTCTGCCAAAAGTAGACAACCGATCACACCCGCGGCGCGCAGGTGTTCAAAAAAGGCTTGGAGTCCCTGTTCGTTCATTGATGGGATTACCGGAGTCATAGACACCTGTTTTCCCTCCTGCTCCCTGGCTGTGAAGAAAGTTTGGTACGGAAAGGAACGGGCCAAGCTATCAAGCAACGTACGGAGTCCCTAACCCACAGGTGTACATTCCTCCTGCTTGCGAGCTATGACCGCTGCCGTTCCGACCGTAGTAAACACAGGGTTCGTATTTTCATGAGCACCGAAGCTGATGGTTTCTGCCTGACGTCCAGCTCTCGGATGAGGGGCCATGGGGTTTTTCTGGCCTTTGGACGCGGTGGTCATTAAAACCTTATGAAATATTGTGGGCACATCCACCGCACCTTCGGGTTGTGCTAGATTTCTTTTGCGTCTTTCTTTGGTATCCTCCTTAGCCTTCTCGCGACATGCGGGACAGCGCGTGTATGGCGGGGGTGTCTGTGTAGAGCACCGTATGCATTTCCGGAGATTGTTCGTGTCCATGGTGGTGTCGAAAGTCAACAATCAACGTGACGAAACTCGTGATTTGAAAACGTGACTGGTCACAATTGCTTCCGGCACGCCAAGCTCGACGCGGACGGTCAACCGACTCCTGGCAGTGGCACGGTGGGCCATCCGTTATCCCCCTCTTTATAAAATAAGCCTGTCCGTGTGTCCGAAGCTTTCTAAGCTCCTCTATCAGCGCTCCGGCACCACTTTCCGAGAAGTCTCGTTTAGCGCCCAATGAAGCGCCAGTCTGCCAGATCCACTTCGCCTGAAGGATCCACTTCTTCAGGCGAAGTGGTGCGCGGCCCACCGCGATCTTGTAATTTTATACGACAGAGCTAACATTCACACAGAAATATTATGTCAGGCTGCAAGAAAAGTTTTTCGAGCCACAATGACGTGGCTTCAACCTTGCACGAAGCTACGTCATGATATGACCGAGACATGATCTGCTCTTTTTTTTTGTTTTCAGCATTTGTATACCGCAACAAGTAAACTAAGTACTAAGACGCGGTGGCCCAGAGGCGGCCGAATAAATATGAATAAGTATGATCGTGACGATTCTATCGGGCGTGGTATAGGTTCTGGCCAGATTTAGGAACGGGTCTAGGATGTCGGCGTCTAAGTAATCGTCGAGTGTTTCCTTCCACGCATCCTCGCTTTGACACCTCCACAAACGACCTCATACAGCACATTGTCTTCTTCGCCGACCTCAGCCTACACTGTCACGGTTGACACAGTCGACTTGCGCGCTTTGCGGTTTGTTTTTCCTTCTCACAATGTTGAGCGAACTGACGAGCTCGACGTAGAGTCAGCCAGTACATCTTCATCGTTGTGCGCTCACAAACTCTTCCTGTCACTCCCCCGGGCCTCACCCTCGACTAGATCTGCTCAACCATATTCCCGGCGCACATGGTGAGAAGCTTCCTCCTCATTCTCGCGTATACGACTTAATAAACCGTATTCGCGGCGGGCCAGGCACCCCGAATATTTCCTGCCTCGCCACTATTGCCACGGTCGACAAGGTCTAGTTTTGTACTTTTGGCAATTTTTTCTCTCCTTCTAGCGGTGAGAGAGCTAACAAACTCCGTGTAGAATATTTTCTGGTATCGCGTACACCGGCCCTCGTTACGCGTAGACTCCACCTTGGCCCACTCGACACCACACCCGGCCGAGTACCTCCCCCGATCACTCGATCCACGCCTTCGCATTGTTGGGGCCCAGAATCTCCATCTCACAACCCTAGGAATATGCTTCTTAACCATGCTCTCCGCGGCGGTCATGCAACATGATCGCTCCCCTCGCCGCCGCTGCAAGCAACTGTGAATGAGGTCGACTTGTATATTTTTCATTCTTTCTCTTGAACGTTGAGCGGGCTAACAGAGTCGAAGCAGCTTGGTACTGTCCCCGATCTACGCCCATTTTCTCGGCTGCGCCAACTGGGGCTTCAATTCGGCCTCTCGACCCCTTGATGCGCGCGACTCGTGGGTGACATTGACAAGGCCGATCGACTGGAGATTGTCCGCGCATGAATGCAATGTCCGATCCATTTTGGCGGCGGCAGAGAGTAGGAGATTTGGTCAGTTGAGGGTGAGGAATGTGACACCTACCCCTCACACTTCCCGTCCGTGTCGAAGAAATGTTTAAATCGCTGCCTTTGGGGTAGATAAACCAACCTTTTGGGCCCAAAACTCGGGTGAGAAGTTAAAGTCTTGGCGAGGTCAGTTGGCCGCACTTTCGTTTGGGCCATTCCAACCAAATGGAAGCACACCTTGGGTCTTAGAGTTGGCTTCGTGTATCAACTCGGTACTCAACGACTCGTTGACAACGAGCATCCAGAATGCTTAACTTTCTGATGTGCGATGAAGTGCACTTCTGTGAGTGGAGGAACAGATCTGTTCGCCCTATATGAGTGGAGGAGTAAAAGATCTGTTTGCCAAACAACCCACTTGAGCGTCATGTAAGCACCTATGAAAACGAGCACTCCTTGTATCAGATCAGTTCGGGAAGAGTCGGATCCATCTTCATTTCCCATTGCTTCCGCATCAGTCCCTCTGTACGCCACCGCCAGCTCACATTTCGATGGCTCAGCCTGCACCGGTGGCTGACAACGCTTTGGTGAATCCAAAGATCCTTTCTTATCCCACTCTAGCCCACTCGCTGAACACCCTTCATTGAGCGACGTCCATATCCGATGTTGCGCTTTATTCAAGTTTAACCGCATTTCAATTGGCCAGAGACAGCGAGGCAAAGGTGCGTGCCGTGCAATTCACAAGATACCATTACCTGAAAAATGTTCGTGTTCAGCTCTTGCTAGCTCTGACTAAGTCATTGGTCGAGCCAGAGTTTCCTCCGCCTGTGAGTCACCTAACTTTATCAGTTTTATCCCATTGGCCTCATGAGTCATTCCTGATCAGCGCATGTCCGACTCGGACAGCAATGTCTGTGACACACTACGTCTGTGAAGCCATCCGTTGACTGTACTTCAGAACATAATCTGCGATTCAAAAATGTCTGCATCCAAGACGATGAACAAGCTCGCAGTTGCGCCTCAATAATATCTTCACTCAAATCGTCACTTGTCGGTCGCCTCGATGACGAAGGGGCAAGTTTCATGTAGAAGGATTCCTTGCAGCTCATATAACAGCCAACTCGATTCCGAGTAGTAACAGGATTTTAAGCAAAATTCATTTTCCTTGGCCTTGTATCGACGATGCGCTCCAGTCTTGCTTACTTTCTCCCCGAATCTTGTTCCCAAGCTCAGCACTCCGGTTAGTAGTGATCAAATCTTGACCCGCACTGAAAGACTTGCCAGTGTAAGATGAGTACTTCCCATTGAGTGTCCACGAAAAACACCGCACATGCCCAGATCTTTGCCTCCATACCCGTTATTCTTCCCGAAGAACGGACGGGAACAGGGAGAATCTGACCTTCCCATTGACCCATCCAAAACTGTACTAAGATGAAATCGAAACCATTCTTTACGCGGTTCAGGATTGAATTATTTGACTTGGAAACAACAACTCATATTAAATAACTGCCGTCACTCTCGATCTGACCCGTGGGCTTCACCTCAGCCTGGGAAAAGACCTGAACTTCAGAACTTGAAGTTCCCGCTGTCATGTTCCCAAAACTCAAAAACGGTGTACGGCCTCAAACCCCGCAAAAACCCTCGAGAAAATGTCTGATGTTGCCACCAGCAACACTCCCCCAGACCTCGAGTGCGGGGTAAGAGGAAAATCCCGCTATCCACCCGTTTCTTATCCAGAATATACATTATTCCCCCCATTTTTCGGTGTTTCAGTCCTGCGATGCTGGGCTTCCCTTAATCCCTACGTCACGATGTTCACTGGGGCTGAATCACTCTGGGTACTCTCACCACACACCTCGAGAATGTCGAACTACTATGTCCACTCGGCCCACGGCCCCACGTCGTCATCCAGGAGGATTAGCCTGCATCCACCTTCCTGTCACTGACTACCGACCCTACGTCTGGTCAAGGGCCTGGAATCTCTCTGAAGGTCACAGGAACTTCTTTTCTTGCATTTCCTGAGTCTGCTCGCTATGCTCCACGCCAGGCCCTCGGCATATACGGTTCAAGGTCCGATCCTGATGCGGACGGATTGGGTCGAAAAAAGGCCTCCCAGTCAGATCACAATGCGGACATTTGCGCCCAAAAAAAAGGCCCACTCCGATCCTACACGCTGACGGAGACGGGTGGCCGGACGCGAGGTCCGATCCATATGCGTACGGGAACAGATCACTCTGCGCGACGCGTCTCGGGTACGTCTTCTTCTATTTGAGTTCGTCGGTGAGGGCCTCTTGCCATTGTATTTTCTGTAGGAACCATCCCATGCGAGCGTAGTATATTTATTATGGCAATAAACACCATACACTTGTATTGTCGCAGCGCAGTGGCTTCCAAGTGGCTTCACAACTTCGAGATCTCTACTTAAGTACTTCAAGTTGGCCGCCGCAAACTACACGGTAACTGTTCCTCCTTCTCGTGCTCTTGGACACACTTTTTTGCCTTCGGATATTTCCTTTTGCTTCCCGTCGTCTTTCATTCTTGAATAAACATATAATTCTTGATACAGTGTGTTCCCGGCCTTCTTCTAGGATGTCTGCCCCCCAGAGCACGTAGATACAGCAATATAAACAGCATACGCACCGCGCTGTATGTTTCCCGCAGCGAATCCCGCTATAATGCGGACGGAAGTGGCCTCCTGGGAAGCCCGATCCAGCGGTGCTGACGGAGTGCATGCGCAAAGATGTTGGATCCAGAATGCGTACGGTGCAGGGCGAAAAACGGCGTACCCGATCGCAATGCGTACGGACTTGGAGCCACAAAGCATGTACGGAAACGGCCAAATCCGGGAATTTCGGATCGGACATCCAACCGCATATGCCGAGGGCCTTCCACGCCTCGCTCCCCGACATGCCTGACTTTTTGCGACGTGCTGAATCAGCATATCACGTGCAACTGCACAACTGCCCAAACGCGAGTTTAATTCTTAACCAGATTGCGACCCGTGCCTTCGGCGCGCACGGAAATTTTTCAAACATGTTTATGGCTCGTCGCCGGATGCTTCGTTCGACAGCTCGCTGCGCTCGCGGCCGAACTCGCACCCGACTCCTCGCAACTCCGAGAGCATGTGACGACCCCGTGCAAATGCGTCATTTTCTCGTGACTACCCGTGACCTGCACATGACCTGTCATCGAGGTGTTTTCTTATATAGGATATATAGGATAACCCGGACCGGGATGCGAGAGATTTTTCCACCTTCAATTATACGACTACATCCTCTCACCTAAATCCGCATCTTCCCAGAAAGCAAGCTGGGAGTATGCGGCATCGCAACGTCTTCAAGGACACTTTGCAATCAGCCATCGTTGTCGAAGACATATTTGCGATGTAACCTACTCAATTACTCGGCCCAACCGATTTTTTTGAGTAAACTGACCAGAGCTCTGATCTCTGGACTGTCCCCTTCGTGACCTGGATCCCTCGATATTTCCAAATGCGAATTTTCCGGAGCCGGAAGGTACTGTTCCTAATGATCATCTGGAGATTCCGCACGAATGTCCTGGTACTATATATTCGGCATTTACAAAACACCGTACAAGAACTCACTAATGTTCTGCGGACCTTGCCTTCGAACCAGTTTTTTTCTTCGTGCTGTTTCAATTGCGGTTTACTCGGAACTTCAAGCTTCAAGTAGTGTCTATGGCCAGATTGTAAGTCCTCATACTATTTGCTTTCATGAATTGGACGGGCTGTATCCTGGGGCATGGGGTGAAACCTGTGGGGTCTGGGCGCTTAGCTCGTTTGGTGCATGGAGGTCCAGGGGCGAAGGCATATTTACTTAGCTTGCTTGTATGCCGGGATAATTCCTGGAACCGGCGTTCGTGATTCGGACCGGCCGTGTAATGATACCTAAGTTACCTACCTAGTAACTACCTACCTTAGTACCTACCCGTCATGCGAAAGTGGCAGTGCTTAACACACGTGACAAGGTCCTCACCGCTGCCAGTGAGCAATGGCCAACGAACCTTGGCACTGCTCAGAGTGTAACAATGCGACCGTGACCGTGTCGTACAATGTACACCGCCGTGAGCAACATATTCTTCAGTTCACCGCTAGTTATCCCGGCGAGGCGAAGACAACGTTCACGAGAGACCCTATCACCAAAAAGTTTATTTGTTTCCGCCATAAGACTCCGTTCAACCACTCGAACTCGAAGTCCTTCGGGGTATGTAAACTGAGCTCATTTTGCATTTCTCATGTCATCCGCAGGATCATATCAGAGCCTGTACTTCTTCAGCTTCGGGGTCATCTGAGGATGAGGATTCGGATCGAGAGGAGGCCTCGAATGTAAGGGGGAATGAGGGGACATCGAGATTTCAGGAGGACGAGGAATATGAGGAACCCGACATCAATGTCGGTCAAATGGGAGTACCTTCTGGCCATCGACGTTTTTGCGAAAAATGCCAAAAACGCCAGGACCCCGATGAGGGGTGGGTGACATGGTGAGTCCGGTCTTTCCCATTGTAACGATATAGATTATGTTGTATGCCCAAGTGCCAGCTGCCCGGTCTCCGCCCATTGGAACTGTCTTGTGGAGTTGCAACAAAAAGATCCGAACCAAACCTCCTTCGTTTGTGGTTCGTTTGCAGTCTCTTTGTGTTGTTCCGGTTCGAAAACATCTCAGATGCATGCAATACACGCGGCTTCTGCATCGGCTGTGACGAGGTTATCGAGGCAACCAATACGTCCAGTCTCGAAAACCTGGCCCAGCGCGAGCTGTTATTTAGGTGTTTTGCATGCAAACGCCCGGCCCATTACCCTCATCTTCCGATCAGCCCCGCTACGGACATGGACACTCGGGCGAAATCCTCGCAACAGCAACCGAAGTGGCTGAAGTGGCTTTGCCCTGACTGTTTGTCGTTTCGGTATCATCCGCAGCAGATTATTGCATGGCGCCCTTCACCGCCGAACGCACTCGAACCCCCGCAGCCGGAACCTCCAAGCGCCAAGCAATTTCTACCCCGACAATATCTTGTGAAGTGGGAAGGCCGCAGCTACCGCAGGACGAGCTGGGTTCCTCACCTCTGGTTCCAGTGCGCGGGCTCTAACAGGCTGCAACATTTTCTACGAAAGGCCCTTGCTTCTGATCCAAATGCACAGCAAACGATTCCGACTGCATGGACAACTCCAGAGCGTGTGCTTGACGTAATGATGTGGGCTCCCGGGCGACCTTCACTAGCTCAATATGAAGTCACCACGGTTGTCGGCCAACATCCCGGTTCGGCTATGATCTCACTGGGCAAATGGGAATGGGAATGTAATGCAGGTAAGAAGTTGGCAATTGCCGATCTCGACCAAGTGGCTTGGGCTTTGATCAAGTGGCAGGACCTTGCCCACGACGACGGTAAATTTATTTTCATCCCTCCTAGCAGTTCTGATTGCCATTCGTAGCGACCTGGGATTCGCCACCAGACTCTGCTGACGGCAAGGTCCAGTTCCGCGTGGCGCTTTTACGTTTCCTCGCATCGAGAGAGGTCATACATCCTCTTCCTGAAACTGTGGAGAGTCTTCGCATAAACAAAAAATACCATCTCCTTCAAAGTCCCGCTGTGGTGGAGGAGCGACCGGAGCTCAAACTGTTGCCGTATCAGGTAAGCCTGCTTTCCATCGCCTTGGTGGTGCGTCTATGGATGACCGATGTCATGAGATCGACGGAATAAACTGGCTTGGCAAACGCTGGTGGGAGAGGCAATCATCTATCCTCGCGGATGACATGGGGCTGGTGCGTTGTTATTGTCGCAGGTGTTCATATCTAACGACTTTCAGGGAAAAACAGTCCAGATAGTTGTGCTTGTCCGCTCGATCGTCAAACAATTTGGTACCATGCCTGTTTTGGTCGTTGCTCCCAAGTCTACGATCTCGAATTGGACCAGAGAGTTTGAGAAATGGGCTCCGGAGTTAACGGTGATCTGCTACATCGGCAATCCCACAACAAGGAAGATGATTCGCGATTATGAATTAACTCACACACGGGAAGACGTAAAACCGCACGCGGCACTCAAGTATCATGTTCTTCTTACATCGTATGAGGGAATTTTTGGTCCCGATTTTAGTCCAGTGTTTGGGCGACATGAATGGGAGGTATGGCTTTAATGACTATCGAACCAGTTTTGGCTGCTTACAATCTACCAGGTAGTGATAGTGGATGAGGCTCAGCGGCGTAAATTCAAGACCAGGCGCCAGTCCTTTGTCTCACTATCTGTCTTCCAGTGAATGGTACGGTCAGCAAGCTTCGGGACAAACTGAGCGAGCTGAAAAGCCATCATCGAATCCTGATGACTGGGGCAAGTGAATCATCGTACATGCCCCAAGCAGCTTTCACATGCCCGATACACAGACACCTTTAAACAACACCATCAAGGACTTGTTAAATCTCATGGTTTTCCTTGATCCTCTCAAGTGGAAGCATGCCGATTGGACAAAAGCAGACCAGATTCTCACCGAAGGCATGGTCCAAGATTTGCGCCAAAAACTGCGGCCGTATATCTTGCGTCGCATTAAAGAGAATGTTTTGGCTCTCCCCGCGAAGGCACGTATATGTAGTATGTGTTCTGAGTCTTACCAATGCAATACTTTATAGAGTGAAACCGAACTCCTCGTCCCGATGACACTTCTGCAGAAGGAAGGTTATGCTACACTATTGCGTTCGTGAAGCTCATTTACATTCCAAATCCCCTAACTCACGATCCAGGAAAAAATGCCGCGGGATCGACCAGCGCACTCCATAACTTGTTGATGGAACTTCGAAAGTACGTTGCCTTTCTACCCTAGATAACTTTCATCCATTCCGAAAACGATTTAGATGCTCGCAACATCCCTTTCTGTGTGGATCTCTGGCTCCTCCTTTCCCTTCGGCGGAAATGTCTCCTGAAAATTTAGTCGAAACTAGCGGCAAATTCCTTGTGCTCAGAGGGTTACTCAGGGAGTTACACAAACGGGGCCGCCGTGTTCTCCTCTTCAGCCAGGTGCCCTCCACTTGGTTACTATGTGCTCTTGTGTGCTAACCATTTTCGGTAAGCTCAAGATTGCACTCGATTTGCTCGAAACGGTCCTTCACAGCGAAAACTACAAATTTCTCCGCCTGGTACGACCAGTACATGTCTGTACCTAGTGACCTATAGCTTCGTTCAGGATGGTGACACAGACTATCTTGAGCGCGGGCGAAACATAGACGAGTTCAACAAGCACGATTCTGAGATTTTCATCTTTATCCTCACGACCCGCGCGGGGGTGCGTGCCATTCATGACTCCTTTTTACCATCTAAACTGTCCACAGGGTGTCGGAATCAACCTGTTTGTACGATTTCCATTCGCCTCCCTTCGAGCATGTGCTCAAACGACATAGACGGCCGACACAGTCATTATCTTTGATCCCGATTTCAATCCTCAGCTGGTCAGACACCACATCCCCTGGACTTTAGGTTATTAACTTGTTATCAAATTCACACCTCAGGACAACCAGGTAAGCTGTGGGCCTACCCAAAATCCCACTGAGGATCTAGCGAATATTTTATGTTCTAGGCGATTGCTCGTGCCTATCGACACGGTCAAACTAAAACTTGTCTTGTATTCGTCTTGATTGTGAGTTGACCATAAAGAAACCAAGTACGTAATCGATAAATAGCTGAACAGGTTAAAAATTCTGTCGAAGGTTCGACCGAGTTTCTCCAGAAGCCTATTTGCTAACGGGTCTGAAGAGCGCATCAGGCACAATGGACGTAAGAAGCTGATTTTAGACGACGTAGTCGTGCAACGGCTGGATCCAGACATCCAGAACGACCAAGACGTCAGATCCATTCTCGAAGAGTATCACAAGATGGTACAGAGTGACGCTGAAGGGACACCGGACGCTCTATGTCGTTCTCTTTCTTGCTCACTGGTAAACATCTACTGATCAGGGACCTATCTAGATACTGACGGGGAGATTTGTGAAATTGTGAACAAGGCGATCGCTCAGGCAGTCAAGAAAGACAGTGAAGCGATGAGGGCGTAACGGGACGAATGGAATAAGATTTATACTGTATTCTTTTCATTTAGATAGACCTGACGGGGGGGAGGTGGGGGACGCGGCCAAAATGTCGCCGGCACTCCAAAATTTGGCGTCATAGGTTTTCTTTGTTACTTTTTTTTGAAAAAAAAAAAAATTTTGGCGGGGAGTACGTACTTACTGCGAACAAGATCTCACTGGAGAAATCAACCATTCGAATGTTATGTTCAAAAGTGCGCAAAGGCTAAACCCGCATGCCATTAGCCGTGTTATATCACTGGGGTGAATCACTGTGTTGAATAAACGCCACAGTCAAGCCAGTTATCGGCTGCTTTTCCACATTCAAACTCCGCCTTGACTCCGACATCATTTTCGGAAGTTTCCGCCGGTCAGTTCAAGTTGAGTTTAAGCAAATGGGCCACATGTGCCAAGGAAGATTTGGTGTTTAATACGATCGAGGTACGAGATCCCACCGTATTGAAGCGTCTGTCTCCGAGGGACTGGTCAATGGCTCCACTGTGACTAATAAGAGGAGTAACCAGATTCGTGGGAGTGGGACTCGCCCAGTCCCATTCTGCGCCTTGATCGATAAGGTCAAGCACGCAATATTTTTATGATCAGTGGGACTCATGTAGATTAGGGGGACTCGGAGCCCAGAAACAGTGGTAAACTGATCAATAGTGGGATTGATGCGCAATCAATATTTGTTCCGACGAAGCTGCCGCACTGATCTCGAGCTTATCTCCTCGAACTAATCACAAGTTCCCGCCCTCCTTCGACAATTTGAGCAGCGAGAATTGAGGTAATAATGAAGCCTTCATTGTTTTCATTATTTGAGACAGGTAACCTTGCTGACTTGATGTATCAACGGCCGTCTAGTATACTTGCAGCGCGTCGTCGGACTCGTCCATTTACTCGGGCATGGTGCTATATCTTTAAATTCAAATGGGTCTGTATTGCAGCGTGCATCAGCCCGCTTTTATTTGTCCATCAACTGGAATTGTTACGGTGAAGGCCATCAGGCGGCAAGGGCCACCCGAATCCCACTCTTCAATATCAAACCCACTGTCTGGTATGAAAATGTGCGACTGGGCAGTGATTAGTGGGATCGACGAATCCTGGCACTCCCACGAATCTTATATATACTCGACTAATAACGCGCGCAGCGCAGAGGTCCGATGCCGAATCAGATTCAGCTAATATGGGGTGAGCTAGAAAGCAAATTGTTAGCGAACGAGCTCAGAGCAAGCCGGCACGGATGCGATCCAGTACGCGAAGGCTAAATATTTCCTACACATATCGCGTGCTGCTGACGACGGTCTTCATTCCGCCGGGCGCCCCCATCCCGGCCGAACGAAGAGTGTACGTCTATTATTACTTACATTCATTCCATTCCTACTTGGTTCCGCCCCCATCCCGGCCGAACGAAGAGCTAATAATATTGTTTAGTGTCTTGCGCTGCGCATCGACGCACACCCATCCGTCGTTACCAGGCTACCTCCAGCTGCACCCACCTTTCAATCTTTAACACAAATATGATAGTAGTTGAGTGCTACTACTAGCAGCCGGCAGTACATACATCAAGTATTCCAAGAATATCTGGGACTTAAAGCAAACCTGAAGCCGCGAGGCTGGAATCCGCGAACAATCGCTGACGGCAGATCAATCAGTGAATCACGTGTTGTGACTTAGCGCGTTTGCCGACCTGACAGAGACCAACAAACAAACAAACAAACGCGTCTTTGTTTACAAACGCGGTGTCTTTGGGGTCAGCAGCACCTAAGCGTCTCCGTATACGCGGGGGCAAACATCCAATCTATTGTTGGATGTTGTGCTGGTGCTTGCCCCCCTATGGCCAGGAAATATCGTCCTTTAGCTGTGGCCGAATCGAAAGGTCGCCGCGCTTGAACTTCCTCACTAAGGCGCCCTGTTTTCTTCCGCTCTCCTCCGTTCGGGTCTCCGAGCCCATCATCTCCACCTCGGCCAGTGGCGTCGATGAAAATCAAGCGTTTGAGCTACGGCTACTCGCGGCGGTCAAAAGAACGGACCCAGTATAAGGTACGCCTTCCGTCGTCTTCATCTTCTGAGTAAAGTCTGACATTAGCTGTAGAACATAAGTAACTCGAAAGTGATGGTGGCCAATGCCGCCCAGTGTTGTGTAGGATTCCCCAGCAGGAGAATCGCCGGCCGACATCCTCAAGAGCGAACATCTCCTCCAGGCGCAAGAACGTGATCTAGACGTGGCCCGTCATTTCGTGGCATGCGGGTCCTTGGGAGGTATGCTTCCCCTCTGTTGCTCATTCTTCAATACTCACCCAGTGGCAGTTGGAGCCAGAGATCTTCCTCACTTGGCTCCGGGACTTTACCTCGTACCGTGACCCGCTCGTCGCCCGCAAGTGCCGTACTGACAGGAGGTTCTCCTCTGTCAACCTCCTCCTCTCGTTCCTCTCCGCTATCGCGACCATCGACCGCCTCACCGCCCACAACGAGATCACCTTCGCCCTTCTCTACGCCATCCTCGTCCCTCGCACGCTCGTCGTCGCCGGTCGCCCGCTGCGCCACCACCGACCCTGAGCGATTCTTCCGGCTTCACCTCTTCACCGAGGCCTGGCGCCCCTGTGCGAGCAAAACAGCCTCCGCCCCCGCCACGTCCTCCGCGTCAGAGTCGAATCCGAGTCCGAGTCTGCTTCGGAAGACCACTGCTGGCACGTTCGTCGCACCCCGCCGTCTGTGCAGCGCGCTCTCGAGCCTCTCGAACGTATCTTCCCTGGGCTGGGAGCCACGCGGGTGCCAGTTCCCACACGAATTTCGAGCACTCCACCCTCCCACAATCCAAGTCAGAGCCGACGCACCAGCCGAGCAAAAGTCCGAGTGGGAACAGCGTCGAGCCGACCGCCGACCTAGCCAAAGCCGCTCATCGACGTCGCGGCGCTGAAACTAAGGACGCTGCGAGCATGCCGAAGTCGAGGATGGTGGTTAGTTCGGGCGCGCCTACGACAACGACCACAAGTACGGCCATCACGAGCCCAAGCGCGAGTCCGGGGGCAGGGGTGGGAGGTAGTCCTATTGTGCAGTCGCAGCCTCCGCAGAATCGGGACGCTTTGAGTGAACGGCTGCAGCCGGTCGCAGTCGCGAATGCTACAGGAAAGACATCGCCAGCAAAGCCCGTCGCGGCGAAGTCGACGCCACGCGTTTGCGACCGTCTCGACTGCACTGAAGCGGACGTGGGCGGGCGCGGGCGCGACAGCATGCTCGGGCGCGATCTTGCGGATTTGCTCGGCACGGGCGGGCGTGACTGCACTGCTTATGAGGAGAGGGGAGGTTTCGCTGAGGGGCTTGAGCCTGCGGCGATGGTGAATGGGGACGTGAAGGAGAAGAAGGACGATGAGGAGGAGGAGGGGCACAGGAAAACAGGGATAGCATCGCGCCCATTGCGGTCCAGCAGCGCTCACCGCCGCCGGCGTTTCGCCGCCCTGCGCCCTCGCAGAACCGGAGCATGAAAACCGGAGCATGAGAACATTCAGTGAGTTGGGGAATATGCCAACGAGGCAGCGGAGTATCACCTCGTGCCTGTGCCTTCGACGACATCAACGTTTGCGGTCTCTAGGCAAGTCATTCTAGGGCCTCTAACCCCACGTCCAATACCTCCTCGAGCTCGCCTCCACATGCTGGCTCGTCAACGATGCACAGCCGTCTGCGTATACCAATCTTACAGCGCGACAACGGAGCAGCCTAATGATGCCATTAAGGCAACAACGCGCTATTCCTGCAGCACCGTGCCAGTCGCCGTCGCGACCCCCCGCCTCGATACTCACAAGCGTCATCCCGCCTAATCGACCGTTCGGCGCCCGCGGACCCAGATGGTGGTGGCGTAGCAGGCGATGGCAGCTGCGGGGGAGGAGTAGGGGGCCTTGGCGGGTCAGGGAGGCGGGGGAAGGGGGAGCGTGTATGGCGTGGCGGATGTGGGTTTGCCGTATGGGATGTGGATGGCGATGGCCAGGTGGGCATCGCCCCATGGTGGCGCTGGAGCGCGGAGCGAGTATGAATGCGGGGGCTCAGGGGGCGCAGGGGTGATTGGAGTTCGTGTATGGGGAGATGTCGTTCTTACCGTGGACATCTCGCTGTGTAGGGCAATAAGACTTAACGGGAGCGGGAGTCCACGGGGTACTTCCCGCTGGTGGCGACGACGCCTTCGCCCTGACAATAGACCGAGACTGGAGCTCGGCGCCAGAGAGTCCATCGCGCGGCAGACAAGGTGGTGAGGCCACGCGACGCCTCCGCCGTCCCGTCTGACCCCTAACCCTAACACCCCTACGCGTATTACATCGGCATTCGCCGGTAGTCATATCCATTCGACTGTTACTAGTATCACAGACCCTTCCAGATTTACCCTCCGACTCGGCTCGATTAGCTCCGACTAATGCCCTCTTCCGACTATTAGGGGGGCGCTGTCCGTTCTCTACTTATCATGCATACTTACGTGTCGCGTTTCCCACAATGAGCCCTCGATTTGAATCCATTTTGTAATCCAATGCAAACTCTGAATTTCTTTCTTTGGGCTTACTTACATTCTGTAACTTATCTATGTCCATACCCTTGACTCGTTAATGCAAACCTATTCGGTTGGGAAGATAAAACACATTTCGGAGATTTTGGCAATATATTGGTTCTTGTCTTCGAAGACGTGAATTCCGGGACTTGATCACAGGAGATGAGACACCCGCTACAATTTGTATGTCTTTTACTGCACAGCGCCAATTGCGCCTCACAAAACCCCCAACGCGATCGCAACCAATGCACCCAACTAGACTGGCGCTCGCCATCTGGTTTCGAGACGCTGGGCCTGTCGGGTGGCTCATGGTTCGTGGTTTGTGGATGGGACATGGATAGTAGCTCAAATGAATGGCAAGCCGCGCTCGACCTCACGGTTAATTACTGAGACAGAGTAGACTTATGCACCAAATCATAACTTCAGTCTTTCCCCAAGTCTAAAGAGAATCTAGTTCTCACAGCTAGTGCTCAGGTTGAACATACTGTCACAAACATTCAAGTTCAAAACAGAACTTCGATGAATCAAGTCTTTTCGGATAGATTTTATTATTTTAACCATCGACTCACGGTATATTTCTCTCAGAATCATCTGAATGGAGTGAATAAATCGAACTACATGAAAAGGTCCAGAGTCCAGACGTGACGTTCGACCAGCAGACAAATCTCCAAACTCTCTGAACACACCGGGAGCGCAGCCGACTTCGCTAAGGCAGAAGGTTTACAAGTCTATTTCTTGGTTTTGTGCCTCATCTCAAACTTACTTACGTGTAGCTTCTCTATCGCGATCAGTATCGTTGTGTTTTGACCGGTCGCATAGACCGTGCCTCATTGGACAAAACCGAACAGAACCCTGAACTATTTCCTGATCTTGCTCCTCTCGTCGCACCGCAGGCCCCCGCGGTACCGGGTGAACTTGTATTTGACCTCGAGGTCGCGCACATCATCAGTCAGTCACTTACAGACGGCATCGGTGGTCTCTCGGCAGCAGCGGCGGCGAAGGTCTATCGTCTGGTCCCGCTATTGTGATAATACTCTGACCATCCCTCAGTTAGACTGGGCGTCCTCGGCCTCGGCCATTCTTGATCGATTCTCAGGGATTGATATCAAGCGATTGCTTGGAGGGACCGATCTTCATAGCGCGATTAACGGCTTTATGGCATCAAATGAGGCACATGCGCTATTCGACCGCCTTGACTTTTGTTTAATTCCAGCGAGGGTACACTCATTTTAAACTGCGTCTCGTATCTGATATATGGCTGCCTTAGGATGCCCAGGATGAGATCATCCCTAACACGTATGACGTCCTCTACCTGCATCGACGCGTAATGGCCACATCCAGCGGCGTGTAACGTTTACTGAAAGGGTCCTAAATGGGAAGACCATCCCTCCTCCCAGCTCGGTCCTGCTCGGCCTGCATGCTGCGTGCGCAAGGATTGCACACATGTCTGGAGCTGCTGCCATTCTTGACGACTTCGACCGAGATATCCCTTCGACGGCCGTTCTTACCCAGGGATTTTCTGATATGCGAGCCGACCCAGTGGCTGCTCAGGAGCTTGCTCGTGCATTGTACCGTCTTGCGAATGTGCGTTCTGTATACGTCTATTAGCTAACCACCCCTCCATCATACATCCCTCTGACTCATCTTCCTTGTTTCCTTGTCTATCTACGCCATTTTGCGTAACAAGAGTATTTGCAGCGAAGATTAACCGTTCAGCAAATGCTCTAAAAGCTGTGTGATTGCGCATATAATCGCACTCTCTTGTCTCCTTCCGTTTTCATGACAGATTGCGGACCTCCCATGGAGCGCAAGTATAATACAACCACAGTAGAGACCGATTGTAGCTCGATTCAATCTGCAAGCTCGCGGAAATAGCAACGTTACCGTGCTAGACTCCAGTGCGCCGGCGAGTCTTCGCGATGGCCGTACGGATGTCGAGCAATACGAGGCCTTCAAGACCATGGGCGATGCGGATCATCAGCATGTGAGTGCCTTCCTTTTTCCACTCATCTCGTTCTTACCCGCATTTCAGGCTATCGCAAAGGTTGCACGCCACGACTCGACCGCCGATATCAAAACCGTCTACACACGCGTTAAGGGCCAAAAGAATGTGACCACCGGCCTTCTTGAGGATGGTGCAATCTGTCCTGTGTGCACGTAAGTGATTTTTCACGCTTTCTATTATCTCTGACTCTTCCGCAGACGCAAGGGAGTCTCAGGCTCTGCTTCATTCCTCACTGGCAGTGTCTCATCGCTCCGCAGCCATATTGCATGGTGTGTTTATATCTTCGATCTCGTCTGTAATCACTCTAGGGTTGGGCATCCGATACAGTGTGATGAATGCAATCCCTCGTTTAATCATGCCCATCATTGACAGAACCGAATCGTCCCACCGACCACGCTTGAGCCCTTGACATTCGCACTCATGCTCCCACGTGCACCCAACTGGGTCAGCACTCTTTTCAGTCGGTTACATGCCTGGCTTACAGTAATGTGCTTCCTCGAGCTTTCGATGCCTGGGGGTCGCGGCATTGAGGTACGATGAACTTTTGTTAAATAACCACTCCTCACTCCCCCACTTTGCGTCTGTTCAACCTAGCTCAAGCGGCTATGGGGAAAAACGTCATTCCCCGCTCGCAGGTTTGTTTATTTCACTTAAACTTCAAAATGACATGAAATGACATGGTCGTTCCTACTCAAATTACTTGCCACTCGCGGAGCGAAACGGCTACTATACGGACCGAGCAGAGCGAACTTGAATCCTATAAGCCATATCTATGATGAGTTCCTTCCCGTAACCGCATCGACTCGCAAATTAATTATTTCGCAGTCTGTTAGTCTGTTACCATCGAACGGGCCCGATGCTTCCACCGCCACTCCGGTTTCCACCAGAGTGCAAAGAGAATCTCGCCCCAGTTCTCGACATCTTGCTTCTCCAGTTTTGTAGGCCGAGCGGAGGGCTCCTACAGCTTAACTTCTGGCACGATTCGTCCGACCACCCCTCCAGAATAACGATCTGAGTATTCCTTCAGGTAGCACGGGGGGAATTCGAAACAGATTGCAAAATCCAAAGAACCGGTCATCATTCCCGTTGTATCGACCCGACGGTTACCATGTGTGGACATGTCCTTGCAAGCAGTGAGTTTCACTATTACCATTTTCTCCCTCCTTTATGTTGACCTGCGCTCTGCCATAGCTGCATGACCAAGCGCATCCAGGAAGCCTCGGAGTGTCCCAAATGTGGTGCACCCATGTTGCTGTACTGCCTCTTTCGTCTTCACCTCGAGGGGTTCACGCCGATTTGATTCGAGCCCGAGCCTGAGGTTGCTATTCGAAACATTCCAGTTCGATCCGCCTCAGGCTTGCTCTCCTGAAATGTGTTTTATTCGCCATATCTGTCGGCTTGGCTGTCTCCCTGCTTTGTACAATCCAGTTGTAGTAAACTAAACTGTTCAAGTTTTAACTCATCAAATTTGATTTTGCGGAAGAGCAAGGATCACTTGGAGTAAGTATCCGAATTTTGAGTTCCGGAAAGTATGGGTGCAGTACCGAAATACAGGATATAAGCGGTGGTAAAAGGACGCCGTTAATGTCACAGATGTATTTGACGCACCACACCTGTTTCTGGCACGATTCAGAAGAGTTCTGATTTCAAGTCAACGTGTACAGTACATGAACGATGAATCTGAGACCGGCCATTGGATAACGACGAACAAGAACAATCTCTTGCAGACCACACGTAATGAGTTGAGGGACACACTATGAAACTCGCAAGGTATGGTATAGAATAGATAATTCGAGGATATCGAAGACGCTCAAGAGTCCTTAGTGAGCACCCCGCGCACGTCCCCGCTCTGTGTCCACACCGCAAGCATCCTTTCCCGTTCGCTCGACCTCTCTCTTCTACCGAGCGTTTGCGTCTCGTCATCGTGCCCGCGTGCCACGACCTGGTCGCCCACCCTCCGCTGTCTACTCTACCCGTCGTAAGCTAAGTTTTTCTGGCGTTCGCGTTCGCGGTCCCTCTCGCTCTCGTCACTTGCTTCTGGGCAGTCCGAGCACGAGGGCAGTGCATGAGGTCTTCCCTGCTCCTCGCACACGCCGCATCGCGTGTGCTATGAATGACTCATCGTCGTCAGCGCCTCCAGAGAACACCGAATGCGCGATCGTCTCGGGATTGTACGGGATGGGGCGCAGCAGGCGCGGTGGACGGAGTTCGGATGCGAGAGGAATCATCAGCTTTATCTCAGCTCGCTCCCGCTTGCCCTTCCTATGGTCCCTTAAGTGGGGGCGTACTAGGCGTCGAGATAGAAGACGGAGCTCGTATTGTAATTGCTCATGCGTGGCGTCTCCGAGTCGTCATTTCTCTCAATGGACCAACCGCACCCACGAGCCGCGCATTTCACCGCACCTCCCCTCCTGCTCGCGTGCGTTCCGCCGTTTCGCACCCCAATCCATGGGGTCAAATCACACGCCCTCCTCGCGGAGCTGCACCACGTCCTCCACGAGGGTCATCTTCGACAGAGTCTTGGGAATATCGCCTCTGCCGCATCCACCACATCCAATGCGCACTCCACCACCACGCGCTGGAGGACGTTCGGGAACGTGAGGAGAAGCACGGTGCGGACCTGGCGCATGCGCGCGCGTTGTGCGCCGTTTTGACGAGGGCGCGTGTAGGCGGCAGGGGATGATAAGGAGCCGGAGTGCGTGCTGGTGCCGTAGCGGGGGGAGAGGCGGTAGGGAGAGGGAGTGCGTAGGAGGTGTGCGGCAGCGAAGGCGGCGGGGACGTATCGCAAAGTCGTCTACCCGTGCACCCGCAAATGGGAGACCCTCATTTGCTCCGCGCATCAGCGCCTCGAGACCAGCATACTGCGGCAAATGCGCGATCGTCTCCGGCACATACAGAAACGGACGCAATAGCCTCAGCGGGCTCGCACCGGCGCCAAAGGAATCGTCGGCTTCATCGTCACGTAGACGCCCATCGGAGGCGGGCTCGGTCTCGTACCCAGCGTTGGCGTGGACAGCACGGGTGAGGTATCGCTGGTCGTCGTCCTCGTAGTCCCCGACGGTCGTCTCACCCTGCCCGCTCGTGGCCCTCGACCTCTTCCATTTCCCTGTCTCGTTGCTGCCTTCACGCATTCCGCCTCTTCGCGCACCAATCCATCCCCTCAAACCACACCCCGTCCTCCTCACGAATCAGCCGCACTACCTCCCTCGCTGTCATCTTCGCCGTGTGCATCGCCGGTCGAGCGTGCCACCCCCGCCCCCCGACTGCGATCCCGCCGATGGCCATCCCTTTCCCCGCGACCACTCGGCCACGACGCGCCGCACCACTCATGGAACACAAGGAACAGCGCGGCGCGGACCTGGCGCACATGTGCGCCTTGTACGCTGCTTCGGTGAAGGCGTACGTAGGTGGGGAGGGCTGTGCGGGGTCGGGTGCGTCTGCAGTACCACGGTGGGGGAGCGCAGAGGCGGAGGTGTGCTAAGGCGGGAGGACGGCGGGGACACGAAGCACGCGACGGAGTGGACTGCCCGGATCGCACAGTCGTCTGCACACAGAGAATGAGAATGAGCACGTTATAATTATGCAAGAGGAAAGAGGGAAGAAAGTGCGAACCTATCCTAGCACCCTCGATTATAATGACATCCACCGGAGCGAGCGGCGCACTGTCGCGGTATTAGCGTAGCGCTCGCGGTCTGACTGTGTGACGAGGACGATCTGCGGGGTCCGGCAGGTGCAGGTGTCGTCGTCCCTGCGCCCAGCGCTTCGCCATCATAGCCTGCTTCGTCGACTCGGCCCAGCGCGTCCGGGCGTGCAGTCATCCGCGGCAAAGCAGCCGCGAGCCACGCCAGGTACGCCGTTGGGGGTACTCTCGCCAAGTGCTCATAGCGCCCTTCCCGACCGCATCTTCATGCCAGAACAACCGTGGCTCTGCACCAATGCACCTCGATCTATTGAGGGAGCGAGGGGTGCAATGAAGGGAGGGTCTTCGAGTAGCCGTCGCTGACCACCGAAACGTGAGATACACCCAGAAAAAGGAGAGCGCCCCGCCGGGTAGCGCGTCCACATCGAAATACCGCCACGGACGGGTAGCGACGTGGGGAGAAGGAGTACGAGACGTTATGAAACGCATCCCGGGGTGCCCGATGGAAAGAACGGCGGCGTGGGCGGACGTGGACGAGAAGGAGTGTTGCGGGGCGTCGAGTCACGTGAGCTGACTTGGTGCACGACAAAACTTCAATTCTGGTTCCGCCTCAGAGCGAGCGAGTTGTGAAACGAAAACCACTGATATCGACCTTGTGAAAATGGGTTTCAGCCGCTGACGCACGTACGAGGAGGGAGGAAACTCACAATAAGAATTCGGGTTTTCGGGTCGTGAAGATCGCTATAACAATTCGGCTGCGCGTGTTGCGCTCTCCGCTCGTCTCGACCCACTCCCACAAGCTCCGACCAGTTCCCGTGGCGCTCAGAGCGGTGATCGAGATACAAACAGGCCGCGGGGGTGCGTCGTGCGTCTACCTGTGAATTGATCTAAATGTAGCACGCGACGGGGGCGGAAGCTGCTGCTGGTCGTGGAAGAGGAAGGAAGGCCACGCCGCGCAGTGCGTGATTGAGGGAATCCGAAGACGCCGTACGACTACACGCATCCCCGTGATGTGCATGTGTGAGGGAGAAGGTGAGAAGGCGGAGGCCGCCCGTGGGATGCGTTTGGAACGGCATGCGACGACGGCGCCCACGATGTGCGCAAGACGACTCCGACTCCTTCGCTTGCTTCCTATCTTCACGCGCGCCTGCCACTCCTCGAACGACACCTTCGCTACAGGTGGGGGTGTGCGCGCAACCACCAACGCCAGCGATCGCTCACGCGTCAGAGCAGCTGGTCGATTTCATGCAAGACTGGGCAATGACCACGTCACCGTCCCCGGCCGAGCACGCACGCCAGGCTGGAGCTTCAGGTGACACTGACAACGAGTTACTCCACATTGAATGTGACAGCACCGTCCCATAGCGGTATCAGCGGCAGCGGTGACCGCGTCTCCTCGTCTGGCGCTGGTGGCAGATACGGGGTCATCGTCCTCCCCAGACTCGGACAAGGGCGGTGACGGTCTGTACTGCTCCACATCCTCGCCGACAGACATAAGCACGGTGTCGTGGTGATGCTCTTGGTCAGCAACGTGCACGGCGTCGGCGAGAGATTCAGCGGGAATGCCCGCGACGGGCTCGACAAATCGCACGCGCGGAGACAGAGCGACAGCAACGGCTGCGCCTCCGTGATTGTCTCGGTAGGAGCCGTGTGCACGCTCCCGTCCGCAGCATCTCTCCTCTTTCCTTCGCACCCATACTCCATCCCCATGCTCGAGTATCTCCTCGTCCGCACCAGCAACGATTCAAAATGTAGATGTAGTGGCGGGAAGTGTGGCTGCAGCACCGAAAGGCGACGAGCCCTTGGGTGCTATCGATTCTGAGGATGCTTGAAAGCGCGGTACGTCCTCGCCATGCCCATGACTTCAATATCGCCATTGGCAACGCGGCCTCATGTGTGGCGGCGCGTGGAGCAGGGCGAAGGTGGGCGGGAGGATGGAGGAGGAGAGGGAGGGGAAAAGGAACGACGACGACGAGGAAGAAGAGGAAGAGCAGTGTTGGGTGCGAGGGTGGAGGCGCGCCGAAGACGAACGGCGTATGACCGGGTCTATGGGTATATGCGGGGAGCGCGCGCTAAGTGGCAGTGTGCGGGACAATCTCGTCGTCGACGAGGACGTATTGCGTCTCGTCCTCGAGCTCATCGACACATGAGTTGCGACCCGCCGGTGGCGAGGGAGGACTCAGGGCCTGCGCGGCGTCCTGGCTCGTCGTCCTGGCGCATGGTTGGCCGTTCCAGTTGCTGGCGTGTTCGTTGAGTGTGTCTGGAACGACGTTAGCAATAGAAGGAGGAAAAGAAGTACGGTGCAAGGAAAAAAAGATAGGAAGACAGGGAGTCGAGTATGTATCAGATGGGCGAATGGGGATGGAGAATAATAGGGATAAAAGCCGCTAGAAAATGGGATCTAATGCAGGCGAAACTCACGAAGGCGATTCAGCGGTGCATATCTCGCGCGCCGACTCCTCCTTCGGAATCACAGGGTTCTTGCGCACTGCGACGCCATTCAGATCCCCCCCTCGCAGAAGCGCTACCGCTGAAGTCTGTGCAGGTGGCGAAGGACGAAAGAAGACCTGTCAGCACTTTGATTGCGATGCAGGAGAGGAAGAAGCTCGGGGAGGACACGAAGTGGAGGAGTGGGAGCAGCGGGAGAAAAATCGAGAACGGCCAGGGGAGGAACGGAGGAGTGAGGAGCGGGGGTGATGGAAGACGAGGACGGAGAGATATACGAGAGCGAGGACGGAGAGGGTATGAAGGGCGACAGAGAAACATACCTCGTGCAAGGTCTTCTCGTCAATATTCGACGGCTGGATCTTCCCGCGTTAGAGGTTTCGTGAAAATGCTCTTGCTCGTTGCCGATGCTGCAGAGGTGCGTCAGTTACGAGTATCGGCAGCGAAATCAAGAGGGGAGAGGGAAGGCAGGGCGACGAGTAGGGCGGAGCAGCGAGGCTGGGTAGCCGGAGAAGGGACGAAAAGAGTGGAGAAGCGCAAGCGGAAGGAGGGAAGAGGGAAGACTAGCGGGAAAACTGGACGGGAGGTGAAGGAGTAAAGCAGAAGGGAGAAGGGAATGGGACGGCGAATGAATGACTAGCCAAAATACGCACAGCTGATGCTTCACCGTCCCCTAACGCCTACCCTAACTCCCGTTCGTCATCGGGCCAGAGCGACGCTGACGCTCTTGCAGCAATGCTCAGCGCCCGTTGCTTCAGCGTGCGCCTCAATGAGGTCCCGGGTCGCGGCGGTGTTGATAGCAGTAAGGAAGGCGGAAATGCAATGCGAGACGGAGGCCAAGCTGCATTGGAGTCTTGGAGGCAGAGGCCTTTCCAGCCGAAGTGGAGGATCGTCTGCGGCACAACGAATTGTTAACATGGGAGGACTAAGGCTGGGAAGGAAGCAAGGAATGACTGAATGGGGGGCAGGGAGGAATGACTGTGTGGGGGAAGAATTCGACAATACGCACCCCGAGCGCGTCAATCTTCTCCTCCAGCGTGAGCTCACCGAGATGAGAAGGACGAGCAGTGCCGAATATCGCGCCAAGTATCGATCCTCAGGCCTCAATCCTAGTCGGCTTCAAGTCGGCTGAGCCCAAGACAAGGGCATCGAGGGGAGTAGGGTTCGCTGACATGACGCGTTGTTTGTTTGGGTGTGTTTTGCTTCAGTTTGTGACAGCCGATGCATCATTCCCCCCACGATCATGTCCTCTGTGACCGGGCCTCGGTCGTGGCGATTGGGGTCTGCTGTCTGAGGGTATTACCTGTGTACCGGGGTTAGGGAGATGCATGTATCCGTCCCCATACTGCCCCTTCCAAGCCACCGCAGCAGCCCACTTCGCCCTTCCCGTTCCATGTGCCCGACTTCCCCTTCGAGCAGTGGAGGGGCAACAGCAGCTACAAAAGCAATTGAGGGCGGGAAACCGCGCAAATGCAGGCACACCTCCAGACGACGGGGATGGAAGCTGCGAGGGGTACGAATACAGGAGCGAGTCGCATCCTCAAAGCAGCCGCTGTCATGGGGTCCTGCAACGGCGGACATGGGTAGAGTTGCGGGCATGGGTAGTCTTTGTACTACTGTGGGCAATTGAACCGCCGACGGTGACGCAGATACCCTCAGAGCGGGGAGCGGTGCGTCCGAGAATGAGCCTCGCAGACACGGTGTAGCAGCTGCGCAAGGAGGACGGGGGATTGGAGAATAAAGAGAAGGAACGCGGGGGCGCGAGAGCGCAGGAGAGGGAAGGCGAGGAGTGCCGCGCCAGGGGAGGACGATGACTCGCCTGCGGGGACTCCCCGCATCAGTCCGTGCGCCAGCGAGACGAGTCTCGTGTTTTTTCAACTTCAACGCCTGGAACGGCGCCCAGCCCACCGCTGCCTGGAGAGCACAAGGCGTTGCGCGTGGAGGGGCGCGAGCGGGTCTCCAATGTTATGATCTTGACGTCGTTAGACATTTATTTGCTTGGCTCACCTTGTATTCCGACCTCCATCTCGGTGAGCCTGCGCTTACAGTAGTATCGGCTGATTCACAGACGTCAGGGGTGGCCTCGGGCTCGTAGCCCATGCGCTCAGCATGAATAAGATTGCGTTCCAGAGCCAGGCCGTCAGTAGGGTACATGCGGAGGCGTGGATCGAGGAGGCGGGAGGTGTTTGATACGCGATATGACTCTGAGGAGAAGAAGTGGACAATCTTGAATCATGTTAGTCCCGTGAATGCAGAGAGGTAGGCGATGTCGTTCTCTGTCTTATCTTTCCTTGCTCACGTTTTTCAGTCGTCCTAACCGCCACATTCTGCGGCTCGGCGTCGATCATCAGAGCGTCGCGAATGCGTTCAAGTGAGTCTCGTTCATCGTTTTTCTTCTTCCTTTCTTTGTGGTGCGGGTCGTTGTGCGTTCAGTGCACCCCTTCGCGTTGTGCGCCGTCTTGTTCCCCGTTCGGACCTTAACTTGCACAACTCGGCGGCCTTGCGTCCCCCGCTGGATGTGCTCTCCCGCGTCCTTATAGGTCGGACTTTATCCTCGCCATTACCATTCCCTTCGTTTCGAAACCCCTTTCTGCTGTTGGTATCGTCGAGTGTCGGTATCGTTTGGTTGGTTGGCATCAAGGATGCCAACCAACTCGATTTCAAATTCATATCCTGGGTTCAGATTCATTTGTGCTGGTGCGATTTGCAAATGCGCGTCGTTTTGTTTCTTTCCTATGCTATTTTTAAAGCCTCATTACTGGGCCTCATATTTCTGCTCGTTTCTCTTGCCACCCTACTTGCTTCTACCTGCGTCTCGTGCTCGGCTCCGCCTGGTAACGGATGAACGACGCTTTTATTCGTCTTTCCCCACGTTGCTCGTCAACGCATACACTTATGTGCACCCACACGCCTATGCATACAGTGTTGTGGCTTCGGCCCCTGTTGCCGACACCGAGTCGCGCGGCGAAGGCGGGGACGGGGGTCGTTGCTTTTTTTCTGGGGGGATGGTTCCCGACTTTCTCACTTCCGCTCTCTATCATTCCCATTCCGAAGACATCGCTGACCTCGTGCCGCAAAGTTTGACGGTTTCCCTTCATTTCGGGCGGTTTCTGCGAGTATCATTGTTATCTATCCAAGTATCCCATGAGTTCCAATTCTCCAATCTATTGTAAATCGAACTGAACTATTTTCTGCGCTCAATCGGCGTCATTTGTGATACTTAGGCGTTTTTCCCTCTTGTTGCAGATCTTGTTTTGGATGTTTCTGCTACCCTGTGGTTCACAGCAGTTTTTCGACCTAATGCGGAGTTAGATGACATCCTAGTCGCTGCATGACTTTCTTGCTTTCACATCGACGTCGAAAGAGCTCGTCCTCGCTTTCCACAGCACCGGGCCTCCCTCCTCCATGCGCCTCAAGTGCCGCCAGTCTCAACACATTCAGCACTCCATCACGCTTGCCACGTCTCGTGTTTGCGCGGGATAGGGGGTCGCAGGGTACGGCGTGCAATGCACTTTTGCGCCGTTTCCCGCACAGTTGAAGAGGTTTTGGTACCGGATGGAGACGAAGGTGTGTTCCATCCCTTTACCTTTTGTTTACCGAACCCACACTCGCACAGCGCTCTTTAGCAACATGGCATCGGTGCGCTCGCCTTCCGCGACAACCGCGATTGTAAGATGCCTCCGACGCAAACCGGGAAATCCTACATCGTCGCCATCCGACATCGTATGTGCAGAAAAGCTTTCAATCAGGTGCACTTCGGACAGATGAATACAAATCGCCCCGTCGCCGAGTGGTCTGAAGGTGAGCGTTTCTACGGGCTCTTTTTACTTTCCAGTCTGTCCGACCCCGAGGCTGCACTGTGGTTGTCCATGTAAGTTGTACTGCTCAGTGACATGCTTGAGGGTGTACACGCGTATTGTCGAGGGAAGGGAAGCGTGAGGCGCAGTCGGAGTGGCTGCGGATGCTCACGGGGAGCTCGAAAGCACGGAGAGTGCGTCCCACGCATGGTACCGGGGAAGCGCTGTGTCTTCGTTTTCGTTTTCGTGCGTGTGCGCGTGCCTTTTTTTTTTGCTTTTTATGGATTTTGAGGGGCTTCGTTCTGTATCCGCGTTGGGTATCGTGGATTGTGGCTATTCGTTTCTGCAAACTGGTCGTGTAGGCCCGGGCACAAGAGCAGAGCGTGCGATGTGGAGTTGCAGCCAAGCTGCAGCGCCATCTTCCTGCAGATGAGGCCCAACGCTTCCACAGCGCGGCGGGCCTGGAGTCTCTTAGCCTCGGATGCGCTATCCCCGTTCCCACCTGCTTCCTCTATCCATTCCCCTCTCCTTCCTCCTCCCCTAGCAAAAATGCTGACCGCCTTTCCCTCTATACTAGCATGGTCGTTCGCAGTGAGTCTCCTTTTCTGTCTCTTGGCAATATACCACAATGCTGACATCTATTCTTTCGACACCCACCCTCACGGTCTCCGCCGCCCCGGCGCGTCCTCCCCGAGCTGCCCGCCGAGCTCTGGATCCTCGTCCTCGAATACTCGACCTACCTACCCCTCTTCAGACTTCCCCTGAAATCGACTTGCCGTTCTCCTTGTCCACTGACTGGCAGGTTCTTCTCGCGGAGAGTGCCAGCGACGAGCGCATTGATGCACGCATCCCCGCGCCGTTCAAGCAACAGGTGTTCCGCCTTCGCTCCAGGCCTAGCGGCCCCAGCCCGAGCACCAGGAACTGGAACTGCATTAAGAGGTAGTACGCCTTGAATCTGTTGGGAGCCAGTGGTGGGGTATGACGATGTGGATGGTCACGTACGTTGTGTTCTCTCTCCTTCGTTCGTGGTTGTCGATGCCCGTAGATGGTCGTACATGGTGAAAAGCACCCTGCTGGGGAACACCGTCTTTGTTGGCATACATGCCGAATGTCCTGATATCGGTGCATGTCCCCCAACCTCTCTCCTTTTCTTCTTTTCTTTCAAACAGTACTCACGCTACCCATTTCATAGTTCTCTCGAAAATGCTAGATCACCTCCGCCTCCCGCGCCCGAAAGTCACATTTGTGGCTTTCGTCATCGGGTGGTTTCGTTTCACTTCCTTCCTTTTTACCTACCTACCTTTCTACCTACACGCCACTGGCACATGCTACTCGAACGTGAAGTGAAGCTGACGGCCCGTAGGTACTTCGGCCATCACATCTCTATCCGTACCGGCGTACCCTGTCACACTGTGGAGTTTCGGATGGTTTCTTGCGCCACTCCACTACTTTGTTTTTAAATCTGTTGCTCTGTTCCTTTTCTACTCGGAGTCGTGTCCTTTTCGAGGATGGTGTGTGCGTTTTTGGGGTGGCGTGGCAAGCCAGCTGCAGGTGGTTGTGCGTCGTGGTGACGTGTGCGTCCGTCCTTGCATTTGGTGTGATATACCTCTGTTGGTTCATTCAGTGTTGGTTGGTTCTGGGTTTGGAGATTAGAATGTAGATGTGGCTGCTACAGCGCATTTATTCATTCTTAGGGCGGGACGTGTTGATTCGAGCGGTAATTTCTCCTCTAGCACCGTTTTCCAGACGATTCATTGAATGGGAGCTCTGAGTCGTGTCCTCAAGTCGGAGCTCTCGAGTCGATGCATGCTTGCTTGCCTCGCGCGCGGAGGAGGTCGTGGCATGTCATCTCGTGATGGGGCCCATGCCTTCGTGGTTTCTTTATTTGATAGCAGATTCGAATCACATTTGGGTACAGCGCTGGTCGACTTTATTCGAGAGGCGAGTGGCAGCGTCACTTCACTCTCCTACTCGTCTCGACTGTTTTTATTTATTCCTGAACCGGGAAGGCCTCCTCTTCCCAGAGATTATTGTGCTTTCTAGTGTCTTAGTTAGCCCTTCGTTCTATTGGTCTTCTGTTCTTTCTTTGCTCGGTTGTGACGCGTTTTGAAATTTGAAATTTGAAAACGGTATGATCAACGTTTTGAGTTGGCGAACGAGCGAGAGCGGGCGCGGGTGGATAGTTGGCGCGCAATCGCAGGTGGCGATGTCTGTTGTCCGTTCGACAGGCGACTTTTCTGTTTCTCGAGTGATGTTTTTCGAGTCGCTTTAATACGAAACCTCATTTGACGACATCAGCCAAAATGGCAACAATTTGAACAACTCGACCAGAGATTCCTTCGCAACGTGACAAAGCGCACTTAGATTAATATTAATATTATTAATAATACCTAATCATAAAGAACTCGAAAAAGTGGTTAGTCTGACAATGGTCACGAGGCCTAGCAACGGTGACTGCAGTGTGTGTCTAATTTAATAATTAGTCACCGCCGCCAGCCAGCGAATTGCCAGTGATATTGCAAGTGAATTGTGCTTCATGATATAGCTGCTGAATATTTTACCAGCTATAACTATCCCAATGGCTCGCGACCGACCTACCAGGTCCACCATATCTACCACCACGACTCAGAATATGACAGCGACAGCCAAGGAGAAGCACACAGAGACTGCCGTTGTTTCCTGGTCCATAGATCAGGATCCCTTTGCGCAGACTCTGTTCAAAAAGTACGATTTGGCACTTCTCTTGCCGTGGAAAATCCTCGTCTGCATAGGAGACCACCCCCAGTGCCAGGGCATTCCATACGACTTATTCGGCGGCCATCGGCACAGCACAACTAAACAGCGTAAAGTGCTTGGGCCAAGGGCCTTCTCTGCTTCTACCATGGAGGACCTTAAGATTTGGAAGGTCCAAAAGTCATACAGAGACTTTCCAAGGCCATCTGCGATCGTGAAATATATTCCTCTGCTTGCGCTTCACGAAGGACTAGAGTGCCAACATCCTGAATGCCCCTCCCGCTTTGTTCATCGTTCCCCCACATGATGGCAAGACACTTTAGGGACACGCATCCCCGCACGTCTAAAATGGACCACTGTGTCCGTGTAATGTGCCAATCCTTCATCTGGGATGGGGCCAAACATCCGTCATGGTGGTTCCGTGTCGACGGTGTTCCCGAGCAACGGAAGGGCGAGCAAAAATCTTCCCTCGATTCAGTGGACCAAACCGCGGAGGAAAACAGTGATCACGGTGCGCACACAGCTGATAGTTCGACATCGCCTAAAGTCAGTTTGACTCGCAGGGGAGACTAACATCGCAGTCAGCGTCACAAAAGACCCAGCCCATCATGTCAGCGATTTCGAGGCGTTACAGCTATTCCTTGCTAGTCAGCTTGTGGATCCGCAGGCGGATGCTCAGTCCGACGACGACGATCCATCCGATGATCAGTCTGACGATGGTGACCAATCCTCGATTACACCGCGTATGGATCACTGGACGAATCAGCTGCAATGGCACAATCTCATGGAAAAGGGCGACCTTGACGAGTTGAGAGCTAGATTAAAGGGACCTACAGCGCTCTCACAGGCTGTCAGACATTATATCTCCGAGGCCGTGGACAGGCTTGACGAAGTGAGCCAACTTACCCTTATAAAAATAGTGGGGCGGGCGGGGGCAAGAAGACGACGCTATTTCTTGAGAAGAAGGTCGACATCGGGAACTACGTCTCCACGTGGACTTCTTTCCTTGCTATGGTCCTACTCGACCAACATAAACCCCATGAGACGTTCCCTGCACAATTGTCATCGGAGGTCAAGACGCACGCCAGAAAGTTGGGTTCGAAGTTGGCCTCTGGCAACGGGAAACCATCAACAGCTTGGGTTCACAGTCTCATCATGTCGCTACTATCAACCAACCATCGACAATTGAATCAGACGCTGGAGGCTTCTCCTTTGTTTCGCTTTGCTGCGGTGGACAGTCACAGGAATGATTCGAAGATCGATGAAGCTACAAATATCAGTTCAAAGATGGGCCGTTTGCAATATGTATTCCGACTATGTGTTGTCTGGCAAGGACTGCTGGATGTGACTGACGGCCGTCACCCGGATTTCGAAACGTACGTTTTATGAGAAAACCGCGTAAGAGTTTCGCCACTGACCACAGTTCAGATCCATCAACGAGAACTTGCATCTCATCAGTGGGGGTCGCAAATTGTCAACATGGCAGATTCTGCAGAGCATCAAGGGCAAAGCATCTCGAAATACTCGCAAGGAGGTCAAGGATGTTCGCATCGAATGGTCGGCAGATGGAAAAGAGTTTCTATATGCACCTCTCCGCCAAACGATCACGATGAGCGACCTCCACACATTCTTCCACGACATTCATAACAAAAGCCAAAAGCACTTGAACGACATAGTTTTGAAGGGGGTCCCGACGGATCAAGTGGATGCGTTGTGGGCGAAAATGGAGCTCCACCGAGTCGTGGATGACATCACCCGCTCGGATGTGCAATATACATTTCTTGCGGATCCAAGAAACCCATTTCATTCGGATCACCATTATCCCCTCCTCGAGGTTTTGATGAAAAGCCGCCCAGGTTACTTCGGAACACTGTCCAATATCCCCGGAGGGTGTCCTATTCAATGGAATGTGAAGAATGTGTCAACGTGGTGGAAAAACGCGGACGACACCATCCACGATTACATCATGGGGAGCTGGACCCAAACGCCGGCATCATGGAGGGGTACAGAAATGGCTGAAGTCAAGCTCGTAAACATCTCGACACGGGAGCGGGAGTTGTTATATCTCGACAACCACCTGACATTTGCTAGCGGATACAACAAGACGACAAACCAGACCGGCTTCGACAAATCATTCTAAGAGCACCAAGCAAGGTGCTCGGAGATCAGTTGGCCTTTTATCTGGTTTACGTTCGTCCTCTCTTGGTTTTCTGGGCACCCGTTGCATGTCCGGAAATAAAAGATGCAGTTCAGACGTACCGGGAGTATCTCTGGGTGGCGGCAGGGAAGCGATTAATGTCCCAAGATATCGGCAAAGTACTGGAGAAATCTACATTCGAGCACTTCCAATTCGCCATCTCAATACGAGATTGGAGACATATAGCCATAGCCATTATCCGTCGCCATCTCACCGTCATTGGAATGGCACTCGATGAAATGATGGGTGAAGGAGGGGCTTCCGATAATGGCGAATCAAATGCAGCGTGGAACGACTCTGCAATCTTACGCGAGTATGCGACACTTGGAAACAGGTGGCACAGATTCTGGGGGTTTGATCGCGAAGATAAGGCATCAACGGCCCTTTACATTGCTCCCAGCATGGATCCCGCATCCCGTACAGCGGTGATTGTAGATGCAGTCCAACTCATGAAACGGAGTGTAGTTTCGCTGGAGAAGAAACTCCAGTACTTGACGATGTCGGATGCAGCCCAATTGTAGTACTTTTGATATGTATACAGGGTTAAGCATTATTGGCAATAAAAGCTGGCATTTACTTATCGAGTGGCACCACTTTATACGTGCACAAGCTGCCCGAAACATGTGTAGCATACGATAGAAGCGATGTGTACTAAGTAAGTACGGGTCTGCGATGTGCGATGACGTAGCTGAAAACACGGTAGAGTCACGTCATTCCGGGCGCTGCCCTAGAGCCTGAGTCTACTAGTAGCCTAGTACTAGAAGTAGGCTTAGGCACAATATGCACTAGCATTTCGTCTTCCTAAAAAAACGAAGGAGGAATGACATACCGTTGCTCATCCGTACTACTATCCCCATCCCATTTGTAGGGCGCGTATGGAGGGCAGACAGAGGCCCGGCGCGGATTCGTGGATCAATGCGCTAGTGCTGGAACTAGGGTATGGTGTTGCGTCGTCGTCGGGTTGAGTATGCGAGCTCGTGCTGGTGTTGGGGGACGTCGAAATAGAGAAGAGGGAAGGGGGAGCTCGAGGACGGCTTTGTGGAAGGAGGATGGTCAGCACCTGTGATAATGAACGGAGAGAAAGACAAAGGAAATAAGTGCAAGAGGATTGCTACGAAAGTAGCACAGAGGCGCAAGACCAAAAAAAAATGAAAAAATCAAGCAGAATTTGCTCAAAAACGCGAGAGTTGCAGAGACCGAATCGAGAAGTATATGGTCCGCGTCTGGAGATGCGGAGAAGCCTTCGGGAGGCGCGTAGGATGCAGTACCCGAAAGGAGGCCGGTGAAGCACTCTCTAAATGCCACATAGGTAGACCGTCTGGTGGCGACAGCGAACGCGCGTATGATGCACGAGGGGGAGCGCGCTTCTGTGCACACCCAAATAGTTGATGAAGGGTGCAAAGGAAAGCGGAGAGATAGACACCAAAAATAGCAGAAGGAAATCCAATAATTGGCGAAAGAATTCCCATTAAACGGGGTGCAGAAAAGTAAAAGTCTGCAACAGAGAGACGAGCTACACAGCGTGGCCTTTGCACGGGCTAAGAGCCCCGCGGAGCAAGAAAATGTGGCGAAATCCCAATAAACTACCCGAAATCCAGATGAAGCTGCCACAATTGAAGGGAGAAGGTGGAGGCAACAGAGGACGAAAGAACGAAAAGGAGGAGCGAGAAAGAGTCCAAGAATACTCACCGACTCTCAGCTACATCCAATCCCTCTGCATCCGAAATGGAACGTGGGTCCGTCAGACGCCAGATTTTGGATCTTGGCGCACTCACTGCGCCCACTTGCGAGGCTAGACGTGCTTGCACCTGGGGAATCGTCGCCGGATGAACCTAGGCCAACGACAGGGATCGATGCCGTACAGAGGGCGGCTCGGTAGCAGGCCGCGAATTAGATGTACTTGGGAGCGTGCGCGCCTCCTTTTGTGCCAAGTTCTAGTGTTGCCGCGGTCCGGTTCCGTCCGGTTCAACACCCAAGTTTGCTGAACCCAGAACCGAACCTGGGGTTCGGTTCAGCAAAAACCTTGAACTTTGAACTGGACCTTGGGTCCAGGTTCACCGAGGTCCAGTTCAAGTTCAAGAGCGGTTCGGACGCGTTCGAACTAATTTTTCTTCCCACGCCAAACAAAGTACTTATTTTGGATACAGCTATGACACGATGTTGCTTACAGTCGATGCTGACTCTAGATTTGATGCGCGTTAAGGCAAACAAGGACAACATGAAATCCTTAAGCCTCTGCAGGTCGAGGGGTGATTTCCCACCATCAAATATATGGATTGGAAGGTAGTTACTAATAAAATGAGAGGACATTGAACTCCATAGCAAGGGCGGAGCCGGGGATGTCGTGAACTTCGAAGAACTTACAGTAGCGCCCAAGGTAGCGCCGATGGGGCTCGGCCGACGTGATGTTTTTTCTACGACCAGGTCTCGACAAATTATTTGAAGGGGCCACAGACAAATGACTCGGACAATAGTAGTGATGGGCGCGCACACTGGCATGGGCATATAAATTTAACTTGTGATGGGTGGTACAACAGTGAAGTGCAAAATGAAGCAGACGATGAACTACCGGACCTTGAATAATACTTAGTACAGTGTAATGTATATATTCAGTTCGAAGTTCGAACGGGTTCGGACAGGTTCAGTAAGGTTCGGGGAATTTTGGAAATTCTTGAACCATGAACTGGACCTGTGGTTCGGTTCAGCGAACGTCACAGCCACTGAACCGGACTTTCGGTCCAGTTCAGGTCCAGTTCAGGTTCAGCAGCGGTTCAGAACTGAACCGCGGCAACACTAAGTGCCAACGAGCACGTCCCGAAAGAGCACGGAGCGTGTTGGTGCCTCGCGAAGATATCGAAGAAAGTGCCACGCGGCGGCTGAGGCGACGGGCCTTGCACCGGATTCGTCGTGGGCTGCGGACGTAGGGAGATGAGACAGAACCGACCCAACAGCTCCGGGGAAATGGCGGTGGCGGAGCGTCCAGACTTCCGTTCCGACGTGAAGTGCAGCGAGTTCTCCCCCCGGCGCAAGCGAGGTGCCGGATTACGTCGTTTCTGCGGGTGCGATATGCCGTGCCCCTTACGGTCGCTTGACGAAGGACAGGCGTACGTCGGGGGCCATATGGTGCCGTGCTTCTCAAGTGCTTCTGCAGCTGTACTTAACACTGGGCCCGGCGGGTAGTGAGCGTGAATGACGCCACTCGATTAGGACTGCCGGTGAACGTTCGCCGTCCCTGCGAATGTGAAGATAAAAACCTTCGCCCACTCAGTAATTGGTAAGATCTGTGTTCGATATTTCATACCTTCAGAATTTCCATTACTCGTCCAATGTCGCCCTCGGGGATCGCATAATTCAATTCTGTCCACCAACCAAACTCCATGACGAATAGAATGCTGTTACTCAACACACGATCGCCATCGAACTCGGCGTCCTCGGTGTGGATGTGCGGCTCGTCTTTCGGTGTGGCGGATGGAATATCTGGCGCAGGGGCTTCTGAAGGTGGGGCATCGACCTCGTCTTCAGAGTCGTCAGTATTGTCAGCAAGACTGGGCGGATCTTCCTCGGCGTCAGCCTCTGCGTCGGGGATCGCAGCAGGTGCGGATGGTGGCGTCCATGGAGTTCCTTTTGGGGCGTTCGTCTCGGGGATTGCCTGGTTGTATTCCTCTGCGGAAAGAGCTTGATTATATGCATTTTGGGAAGCGTAGCGGTTGCACAGAGTCTCGGCATGCTCCAAAAGATCATCGAGCGTCGGAAGTGCATCTGAGGCTGCTAACGCCTCAAAATGAGAGTGAATGTCGGTATCCATTCCCAGAATAAGCCTTGATCCAAATAAGCGATGGGAAAGGAAAAAGAATGCATAGACTTACCGCCAACAATCAAGAATGTGCGCTTCCCAAATCAAAGTCATGCTTCGGCTGGTCGGATAAAAGTCGCATTTTTTGAGATCTGTGGGGCGCTTCATATTGGCGGCGTTTGAGCTGCGTGAAAGGGACGAGGGATCCTTGGATGCTGAAGGCCCGTAATGATTAGACGCGCATGAATTGAGGTCGGTAGCCTTCGTGTGCCAAGTTTCGGGCGTGCTGATAACATTTCGGAAGGACTTGTAGATGTCGGCGGAGACTGCGAGATACTTCCGCAGACCCATTACCGTGGAGTGGGATGCCCCATCGCCCCGATTCCGTATCAAGATATTGTCGTACTTCTCGGGCTCAATCCCCATCTGCTCCTCGAATTCCCGCAATGCACGCTGCATTCCCTGCGAGGTTCCTTCTTGTTCGGCATTCGTGGCCAGCGGTTGAAGAACTGTCTTGCACACCGGGATTCGGTGCTTTGCGATTGGGGGGTCACGGAAGCGTGCGGAAATTTGCGGATTTAAATGATGCAGGAAGGGGGTGAATTCGGCTAGGACACGAACGGAGTGGAGCTTCGAAACCCCGGCAATGTGAGCCCAATCAATGCTTTGGAAAACACTTTCAGTGGTCATCGTTAGACGGTCTTGTTGAATGACGCGTGCGATGTAATCAGACGCAGTGAATGCACCGGGCTGATAGCCATTGAACTTGAACGCCGTGCACGCGGTACCTATTTTGAGCTCGTTCTCGCGTCCCAGACCGTGCTCGAAAACCGCCGAGTAGTACTGAACATTGTCGAAGATTTTGCCCCATGCAGATTCACCGCGTGCTGTCGCATCTTGTACGCAGAGTCTGAGAGCCGACATGTCCGCTGCTGACATAGAGCTGAGAGCCTTTCGTACGGTAATGTCGCTCACAGTTGAGCCGAAGCGCGTATAGATGCGTTTGACATCGACATGGGTTAGGCAGGCAAACTGCCAAATCCCAAGCGGCAACGCGAGGTTTCCACTTGCGTAGGAATTTCGACTGATGATAACAAATGAGCTCAGAGCGGCGACTTGGATCTGAGTGAAGATAGAGTTAGGTACGATGATATGATGTCCGCGACACTGTAAAACACGTACCGCGGGATGGGGACGCCTCTTTCGGATAACCACTTTTCCTTTGATCCGGCGCGCGCAAAAGCATTCCGTGATGTACCAGATAAATGGGTCCGCGTTTCGGTACTCAGCTGCGAGACCGTCAATCGTAAACTCCGTATCTTCCCAAGTCGCCACTCTAGCTCCAGCCTTTCTTCCATTCGTTGTGGCGCGGATGTGCGTACGACTGTCAGGATCATCGCTCTTCTTCGCAAGGAGGCCAACGCGCCGGTAGATCTCATCGCCAACAATTCTCGTAGACCATGCAGTGAGGAAGGGACGAGCAAAACGGATCTCGGACAAGGGTTTATCGTGGGAGAATGCGGCGTTCACCTGGTCGGAGAATTTCCTCTTGGGACTGAGTGTATATCAGGTCAAGGATTTTCTCTAATCTAACTTTGGAGTGGCCTTGGAGGAAACTGGTTACGGCTCCCCTGTGGCTTGACGTTCGCAGATCAACTTCTCCGGGATGCTCGAAGAATGCTTCCAGGAAGTCGCCAAAACTGGCAAACCCGTAACTGTCGAGCACATCGTGGACCTTCTGCTGCTTCGATCGTGCTGGGGCGCGTAGACGTACTTGGCTACTGGTAGACGTCGCTGATGCAGGTGTTACTGGAGTTGCTGGGGATGAATCTGAGCCGGGAGTATGTCCTAGCGGGGGGATGGGACCGTCAGTGGGACGATGCGCTTCCACGGCCGGACTTTAGCCACAGGCTGCGGGTTTTGGTCCATCGCAGGTCCTATTGGATGCTTGAATCGGTTCTACGCGTGTCTGGTGCGGCGTTCGGTAGTGAAGCGAGAGAAAGACGCGAGAAGGACTGATGTAACGCAGTGTGACACGACGCGTTTTTTTTCAAAGTCCGATGTTTATGTAACAACTTTGACCTCCAATGACGGATCAAAGGGAATCGACAGACTAAGTACAACATGCGAGGCACGAGCACAAAATTGTTGTAGCGTCTGTTTATAAGAGACTAGTTTCGTCGGTCAGCTTCAGGACAGAGGGTAAGTAGCTGACCGGCACAGCGACTCCGTGCACGTCACCACTTCCCCCCTTTATCACTTAATGATTCTTTCTCAGCGACCCGAGCGAGAAGGCGCTCGGAGGCAAAGATCAGGGCATGTTTGGTGGTGTTTTTCGTGGACACTCAATGGGAAGGTCAAATTTTCTTCGTTCTCACTCAGTTCAGATTGCCTTGCCCAAAGATTTCGAAGCTTTCAAGATATACCAATTCGAAACGCTTTCGCCTCCTCAGAATTGTTTTAATTCTGTGAAAACATCGTAGAAAGATCAAATGATTTTGATTTCCCATTGACCCATCCATATCTATGACATATCATCCAAAACTGTATTCCAAAAAAAAGAACTTTCTCAGAAAGTTCTTTTTAGGAAGTTACTTAAACTTTCTCGACTCGCGACCTGATCACATGACCCGTCACGATCTTAGAAATCACGGGCCAGTCACAAGTCAGTCACGCTGGTTGACTAGCCATGGACGCCCCCGCCGACGTCCGTAAATGCGTGCGGTGCTCCAACATGACTACCAAGTTCAGTCGCTGTTCCGAGTGTCGTAAAGAAGCTAGGGAAGATACAGCACGGCGAAGAATCAAAAAGAATCTCGGACTGCCCTCGCAACAAGGTGTGGCAGAACGATGTCGTCGCAAGTTTCACTTTCTTAATGGATCCAGAGGGCACTGGCTTGGCCACTTCCAAAGTCAGAGCAAGCCACGCCCCTTCGAAACCGAGCCCTCGACATCAGGCACAAAACACAGCAGCTAGCATCGGCTCTAGCAATCATGCTGCTGGAAGCTTGTCCTCTGCACCCCAAGGTGCTCGAGGGTTCATTCGCTGATCCCAATTATGCTAAAAACCTTTCAAGGCCCACCTACAACATTGTCCCCGCTAATGAATAATGTTCCCCCTCCAGGTCCTCCCCGCACATTCACAGGCAAACCCATCCACAATCTAGTTAAGCAGATGGAAACGCGGACAGAAGAATCTATTTCTGCGGATCAGGGGCTCTGTGTGTTGTTTGATAGGTTTTCCCGTTTGCGTACTAACCTCACAGTTGATGGCAAAACGCTCCGCTCCGTAATGAACACCCTTGTCGTCCCGGGCGTAACTGGCTGCCTTCTTCTGGCACAGCCCACTGCGAATGGTGTCGACTATCTCTCGTAAGCGTAATTGATTTTTCCCGTTCAATGCCTTACGGGTGAATATACAGGTTTGGCGATGACCTTGCCCGACATAGTTTGCTGCCTGTCTTCAAAACATTTGTCACAGGTGCACAGCCTACTCCACTGTATCCCTCCATCTTGCTCAAGAGCTCCAGACCAACTCCAAGCACCCCCGATCGTTGCTGCATTGGATCTTCCAGGCGGCGTAATCCCCGAGCTCCGTGTCAGTGCTGGCGCCACTTATCCTCCTCCTCTGCATGCGGTGTCGTCGAAAGTGAAGGCAACCGCTAAAACAAAAATCCAACCCAAAACGGAGGTAATCGGGCCCAAAATGAAGGGGGGCTATTGCTCTCTATGTGATAAAATTGCCGAGAATCTGGCGATCCACAAGCGCAACGTGCATGCGCCGAAGGCATCAGTAACGTATACTGACAAAGTTGAAGAAGTTCTTCACCGACATCCGGGCACAAAAGTTTTCCATTGCGGAAGATGCGTTTTCCAGCACCCCAGTGCTCTGGGAATTCGGGTGAGTTTCAGAAATAGGCGCTCGTACATCATTGTTTTTCTCACCCACCAGCAGCGTCACTGTGCGAGATGCCTGGGTGAACGACAGGCCAAGTGAGACCGGGAGGATCTAGCGAATCCGGCTAGAAGATCTTGAGTGGCTATGATGGCAAGGAGGTAGCGCAAGAGACATGTCATGTACTCAATGTACTTTCAACAAAAATGCCTGCCGGTAGTTCAAACGCTAAGGACGTTCAGTCTCTTGTGATTTGGTGTCCCAAGAACTAACTATTACAAAAAAATCTCAATTCGAGGCCGGTATCTTTCAGGAGATTGGCGGGTGTAATTTTGGAAGCACACCTATGTCGCAGGTTCCAATACTTAAAATGAACAGAAAAACCATTTTTTTTGGCTCGATCGGCCCGTTGAAGTCGAGGAAGCCCTCGGTCGCACCGTCATGGTAATAAATGAGCTTCCAAAATTCCACTAGCCTTCAGGTTGTATTCCAGATTTATATATATCATTTGCTTCCAATGTAATCCCAGGCTTGAGGGGCGGCCTGGCCGCGATTTCTGAATCCCCAGACCTCGGGCTACCGAAGTCGCCTCAAATTGGACTGAGAAAACGAAATATGGAGCGAAGAGAAGAAAATCGGATTCCGGGACGTAATCATTTCCCACGGTGCGTAAAGGACCATTAGATTTCAATCTAATGAATCAAAGATGTGTAGTGACGAACAAAAAAAGCGATCACAAAAATCTAATGAAATTAAGCACCGCCACTATTTAGTGTTACACGTTCAAACGTTACAGTAAAAAATCCTGAGAGCGCAAACGCCACTGTGCAAGCAAATCAAAGAACGATTACATAAGTACTCGTAATTTGAGAAAAAGTGCTGGAGAACTTACAATAATGCAGAGGGACTTGGTGTTGTGGGAATGGAGCCTCAAGCACCAAATGTCCCAAAACTCTAACGCGCGCTCTTTGGTAGGGAATTTCTCCCACTTTGCGTGGTGAACACCGTGGACTTGGGCAAGTCCGTCCGCACTGAGAGATTACCAGTTCGCTATGCTCTCATCGCATGGTCACAGAAAATACGCACTTGTTGAAGTAAATCCCAGGAATTTTGCCCTTGATTACGACGTAGTAAAACTTGGTGGCGTCGTTATCGTGGTCGGTGTGGTCCAACCCGTTGTCATAGAAAGTTGGGACACAGGGAGGGCCTTGGTGCGGCATAGGAGCAAGAGCAATAGATGAAGCAAGGGTTTGAACGACTGCAGGTAAGAGGCGAGAGCACCAGTCAAGAAAATCAATCTGACCTAGCGGTTTATACACCGCCAAAGTGCCCGCATGTTGGCTCAACCTGGAGCAGTCGCATGTAAATCACCTGTGATTATTCCTGGTTCCGGATGGAGGTCGGCTGGTTTCCAGCTGAATATTCCAGCCAACATACCAGGCAGTTTCCAGCTGGATGACCACGTTACCTCCATACTCCTCTGCTTCCTGGAAGTGGGCTTACTATTAGCTAAACTCTCTAACTGCTTCTTTGTAATAATTTTGCTGCGGGCCAAATCCAAGTCGGCTCAGGTCCTCAGCCTCAGGAATGATTGAGAAGAGAATTCACGAACCTCTCGGATTCAACTTGGATATTACTACAAAATTTGTTGATAATTTCACAAACATCCTGCCGACATGGCTGGACACGAAGAAGTATACCCCGTTGGTGGAGCAACTGCTGGCCCACGAGGACATCAACCGAATGGCTGGGGTTTTGCCGGGAAACTGAAATGACTGCATTCAGCCATGTTCCAGCTTTGGGCACCGAGGCTTTTCGCTTACTACCGCGATTATGATCAGAAATTGAGAGGCGCATTGCCGCATCTTAGGCGTCCTTTCCCGAACTCGGTTTTTTCCTGCGCAGCCTTCAATTTCGGCCCGCGTGTGTGCACCTTCATGCACCGCGACGTCTGTAATCTCCCTTTTGGGTGGTGCGCTGTTCAATCCGGCAACTTTGACCCAACACTCGGTGGGCACCTTGTTCTGTGGGATGCAAACATTGTCGTGGAATTCCCTGCCGGTGCCCTCATCCTACTCCCTTCGGCAACCATTGCCCACTCCAACGTGCCCGTTCGAGACCACGAGGAGCGTGCGTCCTTTACCCAGTTCACCGCAGGAAACCTCTTCCGATTTGTCGATAATGGCTTTAGGACGCAGGATCAGCTCTCTGCCGCAGATCCTGCCGAATTTGCACGCTTGATGAAGCTGAAGGAGTCGCGGTGGGAGGACGGACTGCGTCTTTTCAGCACCGTCGAGGAGATGCTCGACCCATCCACTTAGTCTCTAATTTTTTTTTTGGTTTGCCATGGAGTCACTGAGAGAGACGATATAATTTGACATATAAACTACTTGCACTAACTAGCGTATATTACAAAACATTCATGTCTATTCGTACTCGTATTCATAGAAAAAACTTCTTTTTATTCGTTCATACAAAATGCAAGGCGACAAAGCTTTCAATCATTGCATTCATTGTCAATTACGACACGAACAAACTCCATCTCACACCGTACTGTATGATCTGGACTCGACGGGCTACAACTACCGCACTTGTACAGTCCTCTAAGACCCCGTTACATTCTTCCCTCCAACTGACTTTGCCCTCAGATTCCGCGCAGTTCTGGAGAGGCTTGTCCAATTCATGGCGTCACTTGATCCCGTCTGGAGGCCGGTACAAAGCGCGCAGTTCCGCGTCAAGCTATTGAAGATCTCATCGACACTTGGGGTCTCAAATGACCGACGACTACGTGACGCGCTCCAGAAAGACGACGGCCTGGACGAATTGGATGAGATTGAGGAGAGAACTCAACCGATATCACCCACCCAATCGAAATCACCCCGTTCTCAGACACGTCCAGAATGTCCAGCACCGCGGACGACGGTTCTCCATCGCCTACAATCTCCGGATATTGATGGGCGTCCGCCAGGTGCTTCGTCCAGGGCTCCTTCGCACCCCGCTCCCACGCTGCTCGGCAACACCCGCTGCGCTCGACGCCGCACCGCTCCCCAAGCACGCCAGTCGAGCTCAACGCCACCGTCCCCACACCTACACCCACAACGTCTACGCCCGCACCCGCACACGCCGTACCGTACCCCTCTCCCCGCCACACCGCGTTCGACGAACCCACCACATCGCCCGCTCGACCGTGTCGCTCTCTGCGCACGCTCGACCCTCTCTCGATGCCTCGCAACGCCGAACGAAGACGAGGCTGAACACGATGGTTGGATGTCGAGTACGGGGACACACGGGGGACACATTCATATCCCCACTGGCGGTGCTGGTGCGTTTCCTACCCCACCCTGCCTTCGTTCCACCGCAACACACGGGTCGGCAAAATCCTCGACCAGTCCCGCTCGACACGTCGTCCCGACGTCTACATACTCTCGAGAGCGGGAGGATGGCGGGAGGAGTTCGTCCTCGACGTCCCGCTCGACACGACACCCCCCACGCCGCTCGATGCTGCACCGCTCTGCACGCTGCACGCCCATACCACGCACTCCACGCATCCCCGCATCACCCGATGCAGCACGAGCTCCGCCGCTGGCACCTCGCCGCCACTGTCACGCCCACACGACCCACCGCGATCTCAGACACCGTCTCGACGCTGCGCATCGCGCCTTGCTCACCCCGCACGCTGGCTCTCACGCACGTTGCACGTCGCAGCGCTCGTTCACCACGTCGTCGACTGCACCGCTCTGCACGCCGCACACCCACCCCGGTCACTTCGCACCACGCACTCGACGCCGTAACACCGCACCCCCGCTCACATATGTCCCGCTCACCCCGCCTCGACGCTGCGCACCCCGCCTCGACCCCACGCACGTCAACGTCGTTCTTGTGAGCTCGACGCCGCCGTTCGAGGCTCCCGACCCTCGACGCCGGACCTACGTCATCCTTGACGTCGTCGCCCTCGCTCGTCGTCTCGCTGGACTACGCTCGCACCACGCACTCGTTCGCCACGTAAATCGCTCGCCGTAGCTTACCTTATTAAAAAATGTCAGTAGGTACAGAATTCCAGTTGTTCCCAAAACATACCTGGGACTCGTATGGCGGCAAAGCACGCACTCGTTGCCGCTGGGTACCCACTGAGGCCCAGGTTTGAGCCGGAGGCGGCGCGCGCTCACGGATCCCCGCAGTGCTTCCACATGCCGACGTAGTCCCTGCGACGGGCGGGCGTTTGTCGAGTGGGGGGGTGGAGCGTTGGCGAGGGGGGGGAAGCAGGTGTATGTCCCCTTCTCCCTCCCGTGCCGTTCTTTTTTTTTAATGAATGATGGACGGAGGGCAGCTTCGACTACTCAGGCTACTTCACCGCCTGTACGCCATGCTAACGCCAACACCCAGCTCTGGCCCGCAATCTGGCTCCTCCCCCTCAACGCCACCTACGGCCCCTGGCCGCGCTCCGGCGAGATCGACCTCGTCGAGTCCCGGGGCAATAGCCTCACCTACACTGTGCGCGGCGCTACGTCCAGCGCTCGACACTCGCCACCGCGTCGCTGCCCCCCCACGTCGTCTACAACCTAAGCTGCTGCGCCCCTCTGCTGCTCCACGACGCGTTCGGCGCCGTCTTCGCTCGCACGTCCACCCCGCTCGCACGCCGTGACGTCGTCTGCGCACGCCTACGTCTCCGCTCCACCCTCAAGGTCCTCGACCAGCTCGTTCGCACGTCGTCATTCATGCTCAACGCGTCGTTCTCGCACTGCCCACAACGCTGTCGAGAGGAGAGAGAGGAGCAAGATTGCGGGAGGAGGTCGGCATCTGCACGCCGACGTTCTCCTCCCAACCGGCCTCCCCGTCTGCTGCACGACCCCCCGCGATGTCGGACGCCGCCACGCCACTGCACCAGGCGTGCTCTTCACTCGCACCGCGCACTTGACGCCTCCGCTCTCGCCTACGTCGCCCTCGCTCGACGCACTGCACGCTCTCGCGACTCTCCCAACGTCGTGCACGCTCTCGCGACTCTCCCAACGTCGTCTTCACTCGCACGTCCGCCACGCTCTCATCTCTTGTCCACGAGCTGCACTCGCCACGTCCCACTCTCACCGCGAGCTCGACGCTCCCCATGCCGCTCGACGCTGCACCGCAGCATGCTGCAGTCCCACCCCACTCTCTCTTACTGCGAGCTCGACACTCCCCACGCACGTTCCTCACGCACGTTGCACGCCGCAGCTCGGCCTCGCCACCGCACGGCCACGCCGCTCGCTCGCACCACGCACTCGACGCCTCCCCACCCGCCGCTGCCCCACCCGCCGCTGCACGCCGTAACCTGCTGCACGCCGCCGCTGCACGCTCTCCACGCTGGGGCTGCACGCCACACCGCGCTCGACGAACGCACCTCGACGCCTCGTTTCTCCCAGAACTGCAAAACTGTAAATATATTATTGTTAGTACGTATACAAATTTGAAATCATTGACAAAACATACCGAGAGAGAGAATGCGAGCGAAGAGAAGCACTCTACTCCACCGACTGCCTGCTGAGGCCCAGGTTTGAGCCTTCACGCAGGATGGCCGGTGGGAACTGGTGCGCGGGCATCCCCCTTCCTGTGTCGATGCCTGCTGGCAACGACTTCCCTCGCCGCTTAAGTGCGGTTTCGGGCTCAGGGTGCACGCGAGGGGACCCCTTAAAGTGGTCCCCGCGCCATCCTCGCTGCTGCTTGGAGGCGGCGTGGTCCGCACCTCACTTCAAGTAAGTCGGCAGACGCTTGTCCCCGCGTCTGCTGACTCCTCGACACCGGCGCGCGGGCGCACCGCGGCGGCGTCGAGTCTGAAGTGAGGTGGGAGATGTCCTTGTCCAAGGGACATCTCCCGGCGGACGGGATAAGTTTTGTGGTGTTGGTGGACGAAGGTGGGAACGGCCTGTGCGTGAAGTGGATCAGAAGCGGTGGAATGAAGACGTGACGCACGACGGGAGTCTCAGCGGCCGGATCGAAGCAAAGTGAAAGAGAAAATGACACCCCAATCCTGCGCTCACGCCTGCTGGCGATGAGCTCCCGTAGCGCTTAACTGCGACTTTGGGATCAGGAAACATGCAAAGGGGGCCCCTTGAAGTGACCCCCACGCTCTCCTCGCTGCTGCTTGGAGGCGGCATGGTCTGCCCGCACCCCGCTCCAAGTTCGCCAGCAAACACGAGTGGCCCGTGCTTGCCAGCTCTCAATGCGAGCACATGGGGGAGACATGGCTGCAACGAGTCTGGGACGAGGTGGGACACTTGAATGTCCAGGCAGACAAGGTACTTGTAAAATCGAAAACTCCTGTATATGCGTGGATCAGTATGGGACGGCAGGATAAGGGGTCACTCACAGAAAACACGTCGGGCACATTAAAGTAGCTAGAACGTCGTTGATTCAGATAGTCCTTGTTTGATCAAGAAAAGAAGGGAAAAACAGTCCTCAGCGACGACACCCTTTCACATCTCCGTTCGTCTTCTCCTTCGCGTTCTTCACCTTCGTCGTCGTCTTTTCCTGCACCTTCCCTCCAAACGGTGGCTGCGGAGGACGTCCGTTCTTGAACATGACCCATTCACCGTACCAAATGCCGCGTACCCCGTAGTCGTGTGCAGACCAACCACCTTCCTCCACGCGCTCGAGCTGGCCCACCGAGTAAGTCTTCGAGCCCTGGCAGCCTTGGATGGGGCAGTAAAGGGTGACCTCGGTGTGGGTGTAGGTCTTGGCTCGAACTTTATACGACTGCAGGCCAAAGCAGTCCGGGCACTGGTGGGGGACAGCCTGTCCGTACGGATGCCGCGCGGGGTGATGCCAGGCATACCGGAACACGTCTCCGTTGCGGAAGTATACCAGGACGTCGCTATGGATGCCAAGTTCGTAATGACTGGCGAGGATCCGAGGCAGGCCCTTCCCGTGCTGGGCGATGAAGAAACTATGTACAACATCTTGAAGGAAGGTGTTGGCAGAGGCGGGCAGGAAGCGTTCTGCAGCGAAGCCTATGCCGTACTGGAACTGTGCACTGCATGGAAGATATGAGCGGACAAGGCACGATTCCACGAAATGACAACTCACTTCCGAACAAAAACAGACACTTCATCTCTGGCGACTCCGCGGTTTACACCACCGCATGCGATTAGGGTGAGCAAAGACCCAGTTGCTTTTTCGACTAGGCTTTGGAGTCCATGAGGGATCAGAAGCGGCAAAACCTTCGAAATGTCATTCAAGGTCAAACGAGGAGGCCCAACTTACTTGGTTGGCAGCCGCCGCAGCTGTTCCCCCCGGTGCAATCCAAAGATCACCAGTGTCGGGCGTCGAGTGTGTTGTTATAAAAACCACCACCGTCTCAGGCTTATATCTGAGAAAATGCAGGTTAGCACAAATTGAGACTGAAAAAAATGGTACAACTCCTCAAGGTCGGCAATGGCACGACTAATACTCTTGCCATAATGAGCGCGTTTTTTGGCGTCCCAGAGATTGTAGGTGAGGTCGACGAGCTTGAGTTGCGCTGGGTCTTCCTGGTAGTAAGGGACGAGGTGACGGTGAACGACATCAGCAGCGTCGCCCACCAAACCCATGCCCTCTAGACGTATGGTTATGACAACCATACGGGCCGTGTCAATGATCGGCCACTGGCCACGGAGAGTCTGCGAACCGAGGTACCGAACGACACCAAGAGGCTGGCCATTCAGCCAAAATCCCTGGGTTTGTAGACAGTCAAGCTGTTACAGCAGTGAAATGAAGAAACGCACCTGGTAAGGACCATTACCCGCCTTCTCCATCGGAATGCCCTTCGCGTTGGTGACCCAGCATTTTGCACAGTAGAAGATACTATCTTCGGAGAGCTCGGCTGGGAACTCAATGCATTTATCACAGAAGTTTCGGGGACAGAGACTGCATGGGACAAGGCGACCCCCATCCTCGCAACCAGAGCACCACTGGAACAAGATCACGCGTGTTGTTGAGAGGAATGAATAGGATACATACATTATTAGACTCCCCAGAGGTCTTGAGCTTGGGATATTTCTGCAAAAGTCGTATTAGTAGGCTTCTTAAGCAATAACACAGTGACACACTGGGGCAGTCCTGGACTTTTTCTGGGGTGGTGCGGCCTCCACAGAAGGGTCAGGGACCTGAGAGCTCAAGTCAAACTTGGGTGCAGGTCCACCAGTTGACTTTTTAGCAGTTTGCTTGGTGCGTGCCATGAAAGACAAAGAGAGAAAGACGACGCGCTGGCAACAGACATGTGACCATGTTTGGTCACATCACGTGATCACGTGATCACTCTGCCTTTCTGAGAAAGTTTCTCGCGCGCTACCTAGGTTCGGAGCAAGCCTGTCTCCGCGCCGGCGAGCCGGTGATTCTCGGAGAGAGGCTTGGTCCAAACTCGGCAAAACAAGACACGTCTAGTCGATAGAATTTCTCTCCCATGATCCCTCCCATGTAACCTGGGTCTTGTTTGGATAAAAACATGATTTCCTCGTGTGATACTATTGAGCACATGTGTCGACGCAGTTCTATGAAGGATTCTGTCTTTTAGATGGTCATATTAATGAGCTTGTACTGAGAAGTTGCGTGTGAAAGAGCCACATTCACCGCAGATTTACGGAGCCATTTGGGCCTCAATTATGATTCTGATTAGGGTGATCTATTTGAATACTTCCTAGCCAGGTAAGACATCAAAAGTCCAGAGAGGTCGACGGGGTATCTGAGGCGGGAGGAAGTGCTTTAGACGTATGCCTTTTTCCCGATCTTGGCACAAGCCCCTTCCAGGAATCCCCTGAAAATCACGTGGATATCATGTGATGAAGGCGGCTTGTTCCGAACCTACGCGCTACCCAACTCTTTTTTTACAGTGCAAAAAAAAAAACCATCAGGAAACAACAGATAGTATTTGAACTCTACACATCATTCTTGGCAACTCTGAAGATGAGCAGGCATAAAATGTGCCAGAAAGTAACAACGGCAACGACTGCAACGGCCCAACATTTTATGGAGGACTGTTTTGTCAACTCCGTTACCCGCACCGAGATGAATGAGAACATCATTCTCCCTTTCATTTAAAGGGCCCGATTCTGTCTGAATACCCGCAGAGACCTCTGTGGAAAATCCATCGGTAAGCATGATATTAAATCACTTTGGCTATGAACTCACTCGACGTTACATAGTTCAACAAGAAATCCTTGGTGTCCATAATCGAGATCTTCCCATTGATCTGCACCCCTCCTTCCTCCCCGAGGTAACCATTCAGGTAAAAGCCGTCGCCATCCAAAATAGTAGATTTGCCCGACAGGTAGCGTTGAGAGATCGAGTCGGGTGGGAACTGCATTGGTGTCTTCTGGATAGGGACATACACCTCCTTCAGTGTGCAGGTATGATATATCCTGGTGAGATTCACTGTGCACAAGATAAGCACCGCAAACCAAGTATTGAGCAAGACTTACAGAAAAATTGACACTTAGGCTGTATATAATGGCAAACAGCCACTGTGGGTTCACCGCGCCCAGCACAGCTACGGATCCGGCAGGAGAGTTTTTCTGGGTCCCCAACGATCAGCGTGGAGGTGTTTATCGCGCAGAAACAGGCCCAATGGAGTTTCTCGCGAAGCAAGTATTCAGCTATAAGTTCAGGTGGCACTTGTACATTTCCGACGAGGGGCCTATTGTGCGTCAATTTTTTGCTGAGAACTAGGCAGTAACACAACACAAACCAGGCAATGCGTGCTGTGAGACGCAGGGTCGGTGAAAAAACGACAAGATCTTCACTATTGCGTTGGGTTGTAGCAGCTGCACCGTCAAAGAGGGCACCATTGGGGGCCAACGGCACGCTGGAGAGCCAGTGTTGAGCGGTATCCATCGCTGGGAAAACCAAGAGGGTTGTGGTCGTGTTCGTCCTGAGAGCACGGAATTTTACGAGCTCACTGACCGAACGGGGACCTTGGTGGCGTGCCTTGCACCGTAGGCTATTTCCTCGAGGTCGAAGGTCGGGTTCTCACAAGATCTTTCTGATCACCTCAATTTCAAGAAATGCGTCGTTTTTTTATGCGATATAATACATGAATGTACATAGACGCAGACAAGAAAAATTCTCGGCTGGCCGAACTTAATCCTCTGCGCCCGGGGCAACCACTGCTTGCCCTGGATCAGTGCACCGCCCACGGGCATCAAGATGAAGGGCATGGGCAGTAAAAGTTCGTACAAGATCACACCGCGCGCAGAGCACAGTCGCGGTGGAGGTCATGATCCAGACATCGGTGGGGACCCCGAGCCGTGAGTTCCACTCTCGAAGAGCAGCCCCGATTGCCGTATCTTGTGCATGCCCACGCCATTCCGGATAGATTTCCTCGCCCTGTTCATCGAGGCGGTACGAACGGCGTCGAACAGGGCCTTCAGACTCCCGACATGCAGAAACTGTAGAGAAGCGACGGTGAGATCTTAGACAATGAACAACGAATACAATCTTTTTACCGGTTAATAGATCAGGGTGATTTGTGCAGATTCCCTTAACCCGATGGCCCTTGTATCCGTCAGGAGAGAATGAATTCGAGCAGCCATCACACCGAACGCTCGCCCGTATCAAGGCGGAATATCCATCGAAGGTGACGCCGTGGGTGCTGCTGAGGTCTTGGACCCCTCTCCCGATGGAGGTGTACGCAAAATCTGAGTAGTTGTTGGTACGATCCAGGCAATTCTGGTAGATGCGCTGATCGTAGACTTGCAGGATGGTGGAGGATTATTGGCATCCCATGCGGGATGGTACGCTGGGTCCTCTGCGTAGCATCGTCAGTAAACTGTTAATCGGCCACACATAAATGACATATACCTTTGACTAGACCCGACATTACAAGCTGATGGACTCGATCCATCAGGTTTGTGTCTACAAAGAACCAAGAAACCACTGTGAGTATGTAACATGTTTAGTATAAGTAAGGCTCACCTGATATACGGTGTGCGTCCGCTACTCGATGCTTGTAGAATGCTTGGGCTGGCAGTTGCTTGAATGACCCTGTAAGTACCATACGTCCTGTGCACCCGTAAATAAAAAGTATTCAAGAATCAATCGGTCAATACACACCCAGGATAGCGAGGAAGCGGTGAGGCAAGAGCTTTCGACGCCAGAAAGGTAATCATTGAACTTGAGGATGGTCCACCGTCACGGCTCGATGAGGCAGAAGTTTGCGAGGAGGGTAGATGGGGTGTGGTAAACGGAGATAACGACCGAGACAACATCAAAGACTGAGATGACGGCTGAGACGATGAACTGGATGGCTGAGGTGGCTGATCCCCGTCCTCCTCTCCGTCAGAACCATAGATTTCAGCTGGTAAATGGTCAATCAATGCTCACGACCAATAGAACACTGCATGCCTTGGTGGCGACGCTGATCCTCCAGAGTATAGAGGATTTTTCTGGGCTTCAGGGAGGAATTAAAACTGGGTAGATGCCGACGTTAAACGAAGACAAAAAACCTGAGATAGTGAGTACCCACTTTGAAACGCGCATTCATGGTCGGTCGCCTTCATGTAGTCAATGAAGGTACCGTCGTGAGGTTGCGATAATTTGACGACCAAGGGCTCCCAGCGAAGACCACTGCGACGGCGATGGGGACAGAATATAGGCGACTGGTACTTCCAGGTTTTGGCGAGGCCAGAAGCGGCTATGTCGATTGGTTTCCCCGAATTGCCGTTGGTGCGCTTGGGCCTTGCAAAATGTCAGTGATGAGAGTACGGAAAACGAAAGATGGTAAGGCAATACCTATTGATCTCCTTCCACGAAGATGAGCCATGGTCGTACGTCCAAATTTTACCGTCGCGCCCATTGATATCTTGAAACTGCTCAAGCGCCTTTTGGAGACGAGCCTTCTCCGTTGGCTCTGCATTATGGTCGGAGTTCGAACCAGCAGAAGAGGTGCGAGCAGAGTTATTGTAGGGATGGTAGCGGGGTCGGTGGTGTTGATGCTGGTAGCTTTGTATGGACTCATAGTAGAAAAGGCTTAGATGTACAAAGACGAAAGCAAGCAACAGGGCGGCACAGACAGAGACGGTCAAAAATTCAAACCCTTCTTATTAGGACAGCTCGCCAACGCCGAGGACCCTTGTACATTTTTGAATGGAGCGGAAATTTTCTTGGAGCATTTGTCTCTGACAAGCGGAAGAGCGGGATGAAAGCAAGGATAAAAGTATACTTGAAATACAAGCCGAATCTTGCGTGTCACGCTGGTCTAGGCAGTAAGGGCTGGGATCAATGTTTGTATCGCCCCGAACACAATACAATGGCAAAACTGGAACAACCCGACAAACCCGAGGCAGCTGACAGCAGCTCCGAGGCCTTCCGTCCATGACTGACGGCCTTCTCAGCTTCGCCTTCGTGATCTACTGCTTCTCCCCGCGAACCGAGTTAGAGTAATGCACTACTGACTCGTACGAGATTCTCAGTATTGAAGCGTCTGTCTAGGAGAGACTACGATTACCGCCACCTCCTTACTAGATTCATACTCGGTCCCCCTTTGCGATCTCGTCCTCCCAGCCGGCCGCAAGACGCTCCTGCGCTCGCTCGTCGAGGCGCACCACGAAGAGGCCGGCTTCGACAATTTTGTCAAGGTCGCAGGGCTATTGTCAATCTGTTTGGTCCACCTAGAGTTGGTACGTCGTGTGTCACCCTCCTCATTCTACTCCTCCATATGTGTGCCCCTTGTTAACGCGGAGGCGACCAGCGAGCACGTCAAGTGTCCGCTGTACGTCATTGGCAGAGGCGACTTGGCGCGGCAGACCCGGATTCGTCGCTGGAGGGCCTTCGCCGTCACCACAGCGTATAAAGACGCATCCCTTTTCTTTTGGGGATAACATCTTTTATTCATCCTGCTCTATCTAGACCGATGTGTTCCTCGAGCCCCGCTCTCTGGACGACCTCGAGCGCAACGCCAAGGTAGTAGTCTTGGGTAGGTAGGTAGGTAGGTAGATTACACGGCACGGTCCCGCTTAGGAACGCCGGGCCCAGGAATTATCGAAGTACACAGGCACTTTGGGAGTTTTCCTCTTCTCTCGCCGTCGCTCCATACTCACTCACCACTTCCACAGCCTCCGCCACGTCGTGTACTACCGCGAAATCCTCTTCCTCATGATGAACCGCGCGCAAGCCTTCGACGAGGCCTTCCTCTCACGCATCCACGTGGTGCTCCACTCTAGTGAGCTCTCCGCTGAGTCCCAGTCCCGCGCGCAAGTCTAGCGTGTGTTCGTTGCCCGCGCGGGCCCGGGTATGTAGATCGACGGCGTGCAACTTGAGTAGCGCGGACGGCGCGAGGTGAATTGGCGTCAGATCAAAAACGCGGTGCGCCGGTGCGCACTCAGCCCTGGATTCAATACGAGCATGATGATGCAGTATGCGGTGCTGGATGTGGTGTCGCTGGTTGCGCAGGGTGGGTCCGCTCTCTCTTCATTTGGACCTACTTCATTTCCTCGTTTCGTTCTTCTCATCTATGCCGCGTCTATGCGAAGTCGCTGCGCGATCGCGTGAACGACTGCACGTGGTACGTGCTGATTACAAGCGACGAGGGCGGGAAGGTCATCGCCACGAAGCGATTGTGGATGCGGCGCTGGGGGGTGTCTGAAGGCGAATGTTGGAGAGGACGGGAGGGGGGAGGTCTTGTGGACAGCGGGGCGCGGTGTGGCGCTTTCCCTTCATTGGTTGTGGGTGATGTCTCACTGACGCGAGGTTTTGTGTTCTGAATTCATGAACAGACTGATTTTTGGGTTTGCATTATATTGTATTTTCAAGCGACTTACATATGTGCCGAGTCCATTGATTTGAAATTGACGAATACTGTCGTTGTAAGCACGGAACGAAGAAACGTACTCGTATCCTGCCGCGCGCACAGCCCAGCTCCAAGTTTTCTATTGCATATTGATACTGACTGCTACACTACTACACTGTGGAGAGAGTTCGCAGTCGGATCAAGTGCCGAAGCATTTGATTGATTTTCTTGGCATTTGATCCGACTCAAATCGACTGCAACTCAAGGCCCTCGAGCTGACTGCATGCAAAGCAGTTGCCGTGAATACACTCATTCCGACTGCTTCACTGTATATTTTTTTGAATTTCCTGCCTAGCCCTCCCAGAGCCAAATTGGGTGCCTAGAAGGTGAAATCTCACCGGGTTACTTGCCGAGATCCCGATCCTGCGCATCATCTTTACCACACTCATGTCACCTGATTTCCTTCGCCTTCGCCGTCTCACTCGTCGTGTCTGGAACGCTACGAGTGACTCAGTAACTCTGTGCTACTCATCCTTGTCCTAGAACCCACAATTCAATCTAGATCTTTACTATCACCTCCTCAACCTGGTCATTGCTCCAAATCTACAGTTTCTACCTACGACACATTCTGTCAATTTCTGTGTATGGCTCCCGACAGAACCAAGAAAAGAAAGAAGTGCCATTGCACCCCGTATTGCAATAAACCTCGGTCTTACTTCCCGTCAAAGACACTATCGAAGTGTTCCACATCCAGAGCTGATCGAGCCATCCGAGTCCGAATCCGAATCGTCCCAGTCTGACAACGAAAAGGACTCGAATTCTGACACCCAACCCCCTCAGTATACCCCTCAGTCTCCCTCTCATACCCACAATTCCATCGAGTCGAATATCCATCAGCCACATAATCCCTTGGGGCAAATCGACGATATGAGCACTTCCGACTCCGATTCCGAATCTGAGTCTGACCATGGCGGGTACCCATTCAACTCATTGGTTCCAGAACAAGATGCGGACTTTGAGATGGATGCATGGAGCGGCTTTGACGAGGTCCTTGATGCGGACCAACCAATGTCAAAAGCTGAGATGATCAGGCAACTCGAGGAAATGATCGCGCCGGGCCAGGAAGCAGAGCTCTGGGCTATCCGTGCGTCCCAATCTTACCTATGAATAGTCTCATCTTAGAGTCTTCCAGGTAATGAGACACTGACCGACCAAGACCGTGATAATATCCGCGCATTCCACCTCAAAGTGATGTCAAATATGTCCCGCGAAGTCTACGAGCAGCTGCGCCATGCATTTGACCATAAACTCGATCTGAGCTCGGAATATGTAATGATCCATCGAATGGCCATTCTATCCGGCGTCGAACCTTTGTGGTTTCACTGCTGCATAAATTCTTGCATGGCTTATACCGGCGACGACACAGACCGGACCACCTGCAGATTTTGTAATGAGCCACGTTTCACTCATGTCTTGGGCAAGCCCCGCCGCCTCTTTTGCTATCTCCCCATCATCCCTCGGCTGCAGGGTTACTTCCAAAACCCTGATATGGCCAAGGTACTCCTGTACCGACACACGTACAAGCATGAACCGAACACGATTGCGGATGTCTTTGATGCAGCACACTATCGTACCCTCCGCAAGCAGAATGTCGTCGTCGATGGTGAAACCCTTGCATACAAATATTTCTCAGGAAAAAAATTCACCATCGTCGAATGGGACGAAGAGCACTTCCGCAACGCCTGCTATGATGACGACCACTACCTTAAACTCAAACTTTTTGTCGAGTTCATTCTTGTTCCATTTGTCGCTTGCTCCCTGATTGCTCAAGATTTTTTGGATTTCAACCTACAAGACGCCATATTTGAGCGCAATAACAGCAGAGAATTCGGGGAGTTGGTGCACCCGGAAGACGACATGGATGACGAAGCGAACACAATCCACGAGCAAAATGTTATGGCTATTCGGAGCATACAGCAAGAGCGCGAGCGGCAGCTGAAACGAGACCGTCACCCTGACGTCCCTCAGCCTCCTTCACCCCAGCCTCCCCGGCCAAAGGCTCCCCCTCCGACAGCTAAGCTGACGGTTCCTCAGCCTCCCCAGCCCACAGTTCCTCCTCGCCACCGGAAGAATCCTAATCCTAATTCCAAGCAGCTCACAGTAAGTCGTTATCTTTGAACACTTGTGAGCGACTTTGACAATAATATAGATCCTGGTGCCCCCATTGAAAACACCGGTGGAGGAGACGATTTCAATTGGCGACTTCAAGCCTGTGAATACTTTCAATCCATGCTTTTTCGGCCTCGGTTTTTTGTTGATTTCTTGTAGCCCGAACCCAAACTCAAGAAGGAGAAGCCAACGGCAACGAAGGAGAAGGCAAAGGGGAGGAAGCAGGAACAACCGGTACATAAAGCTTCAATTCATATGTGAATGATTGCTTACCTCCTTCCCGATATACAGGCACCTATCGCCGGGCGGTCTCGTACAACTCGCTCAAGTATAAAGGCCAGCGAATCGTGATATCTTGGACTTGCGATCGGGGCTGTATTTGTATTGCTGGCCGTGTATTTCTTGTAACTCAACTTTGTTCTTGCAACACTTACATCCATTGTACAAGAACCATAGAGATAATTGCAATTTGTCGCACCGTGTATCGTTCAAAACGAACAGCCTGAGGTAACCAATCAATAGTGACAATGAGACTTGTGTCTGTACGCAGGGCACTGCCGAACCTGATGAGCATGCAGTCCTTCATAAATCATCTTGATGCACACACCATATTTTTGTACTATTTTCTTGAACCCCCCTCCGCGCTGGGCAGCGTTAACGAAACTGCAGGAATGACAGTTTGGCGATGTTTGACCTAACAGTGCGTTACGGTCACATTGTGACACTACGCGACTTGTCTTCCGCCACGTCGTTTTCGCCATCCTGGACTGCCTCTCCACCCGATTATACCCATCGGTACAACCTCAAAGTGTTCAAAAGGCCTCAAGACGCGTCCTTGCCCCATTTCAAGCCGGTTCAATGTGTCATTAACGTCTCAACGCCAAAATACGCGTTTTCCCAACAAGGGCGTGCTTGGATAAGACGGCCATCCCAATTCCTTCTAAATCACCTTGAAAGCATGGTGAACCATCCCATCTTCCTCCTGTGGCTTCTCATATAGACCCCACTTTGTCGTTGAATGACAACAGCAGGAGCAGCACCGCAAGGTACAGCTCGACTACGGGCAGGAGGTCGTGCGATTCCGGCGTTGGTGGTTCCAGTGTGGGTGCGTCCCACCCACCAACGGATACATTCATGCTAACGCTAACGTGTCGGACGCAGGCTCCCCGCACGCCACCCGCCACCGCCGCCTGCCTCGCTCGACGACACCCCGAATTCGTCCTACGTCACCGCCTCGCTCCTCTCGCGCCTGATCACGCCCATGGGGGTGCTGGGCTTCCGGCGTATGCTGCAGGCCTCCGACCTCTGGTGCATGGGCCCCGAACATGAGACCGCGGTCCTCACGGCACAGCTTGAGGCCGCGTGGGCGCGCCGCGTCGCTGCTGTTGCACAAGCTCCTCCGCGGCGGGACCGGCCTCACCACCGGCTTCTTTGTGCTATCCCTGCCGCTTGGAGCTCGGACGCGCGGCCTCGATTGCCGTCACGCGTCGTTCTCGTAGACCACCTACGAGACGATGCGTGATTGCTCGTTTTATTGGAATATCAGGCGCGTATATTGACCTTTTCTTCGCGCATGGCATAGACCCTTACGTCACGATGCAGCCACGACTCCGCCTGCATTCGGAATCATACCGAACGAGTCGGGCGAGCAGATCCGGCGCAGATCGCTCACGAGCATGTCACCCTTGACTCGGATGTGTTACCGCTCTCCATTTTGATTCACTGATGAATTTCGGTCAGATCTCCTCGACATGAGCTCTGGCAGCCCTGCAGGCCTGCGGTGCCGATATTGAGACGATGTTGGTTAATGGTACGTTCGCACGAGTCCGACGTCCTCCTGATGTTTTTCTTCCATGATTGAAGGACGTGCATCGTGCGTCTCCCCTCGCTCCCTTTCTGACTTATCCCCGCTGGCTTCAATTCCCGCAGTACTCACCGATTCTGTGTTTCTTTCTCTCAGCTCATCGCATCAACCTGATTCACCAGAGGTGTGTGTTCCGAAATCAATATATTCACCCCCACCCGCATGTTCGCTCGCTAACCCCCCTCCCCAGGCATCGACAACATCCTCGTCCTCATCGGCGACTTCCCAATCGCGATGCCGACGGTGCTGTCCGTCACGCTCGCCGTCGGGGCCCAGCAACTGGCGAAACATAAGGCTATTGGTGGGTTTCCTTTTCTCCCTTGTTAACCCCTGTGCCGCTGCCTTCCTCCGCTCGCTAACGCTCACCCCCAGTCACTCGCATCACCGCCATTGAGGAGCTCGCAGGTGTCACGATCCTGTGCTCTGACAAGACCAGCACGCTCACGGCGAACAAGCTCACGCGTTCAGGCATGCGGCGAGGCCGGGGACGCGCGCAGGGATCAAGCTGCTCAATTTCAAGGCGTTCAACCCGACGGGTAAGAGGACGAAGAGTACGTATCGGGAAGAGGCGATGGTGAGTTCGGCGTTGGGCGTTGTCGAGCGAGCTGACGCCCTCCCTCCCCTCCTACCCATCCAGCCACCGCTCCCACCCCCCGGTGCGAACTTCCCGCCGAGGCATGTCTCGTCTGACGTGCTCTCGTTGAGCCGCCGCGCTCTCCGTGAACACGTTGATTGGCATGTTTCTCATCGCCCAGCACCTCCGTGCTGGTTGCGTAGAGTACCTAGCCTTGGACTGACAGCCTCGACGCGACAAATTCTCGCTCCCGACATTCGGTTCCGGCGCCTTATTCACGACGTTCGCGTCGCTCCCCATCTTCATTCACTGATGAATTTCGGTCAGATTCGCTCGACGTATTAGCTCTGCAGTCTCGTGGCGCCGATGATATGAAGGCGGTGTTGGTGAAGGTGCATTTATTTTGCCAGTTTGTTTTTGATGTTCACTTCTCGACAGCTTGCCCTTGTTGTATTCCCTTGGATTCTGGTGCTCACCCTAGGCCAGCATCGTGGTGACTGCCCGACTCAAGTGGGGGATGTCGTTGCGGGGTGTTTGCGTGCGAGGTTGATGGTAAAGGTCCGCTCCCATACGTCGTCTCGTCTTTCTTCTTCCATCCGCGAACTGCCGGCACAGTGCTCATGTCCGACTTGTGTTCAGGGTGCACGATGACGAGACTTGCCCGGTGCGTCAAATCAGCACTGGTGGGGATAAAAATGTGATGAATAACTTACAAGCGCGTGCGCATTCTTTCGCGCTCCTCCATGCTGCGACGTGCGCGTGTCCGCCGCTCGCATTCATCTTCACCCTCCTTGTACATCATCTCCTTCCTTGTGAATGGCGCGTAGCACTAACGTCGCAGAAGCGCCGCACCCGAGGTCCCGCCGAGCAATATTCTGAAATGGAAAGTCTGAAAGTCCCTCGGTGCCCCAGACGTCTTGGACGCTGTACGGGGAGCTCCACTAATTTCCTGTTGTTTACTTATGTCTGATGTAATCTTTCAGCGCGTCGCCAGAGCCGGCGTCCAAACGGGTGGTCCAAGTCGCAAACCTTCCAGCTCTCACACTCACAGCTTGACTACCGCTCATCCTGGCGTCGCTCGAGGTCGGGATACAAATGCAGAAGCGCGTGGTGCCAGTGACGGCTGCAATGGGGACTATTGCGTGCGTCGTCCGCTCCACATTTCGTTCGAGTGTGGTGTTTTTATCTCTTTCGGACATCCTTTCTGCGCTGAGCGAATGTTCCTTGACTCGACCTCGGGAGTGAGTGAGCAGAGCATCGTCCTGGAATTGCATTACTGACGGTTTTACTGACTGTTTTGCAGAAAATCGGTAAAGGCAGGACATTGCAATTGACCGCACAATCAACACCACGACCCTCCGCGCCGAAATCGCCAAAGTCTACGCAGGCCCTTAGACAAGAACCAGTCGCTGTCTCGTGCGTTCATCATTGGAAATACAGGTGCATCTTTCTATTTTGTCGCCGATTCTATTCGGACCTTTCTCGCTCACCTGGAGCGCTCCGACGTCACCGGCAGACGCACGGTACGTCTTCCTGGTCCCTGCCTGCGCGTAGTGGCTCACTCTGTGATCTTACTAGTCCAGCTTACCACGCTTCATCCAAGCTCACGAATGCGTCGCCTTCCACGCGTTCGAACCGCCGTGAGTTTCTCTCTGTCTCTAGGACGAATGCGTGAACTCATTCGTGCGTAAACTATGGACTCGACATCGTGACGTAGCTCAAGTTTGACACTTGTGCAACGCGGATGCTTCGAGCCCACCTCATTTCAGACTGTAGACGGGGTGCGTGAAATATGTCTGGGACATATCATCTGACAGGCACATTTCAGATACCAGACAGTCTATCGTGTTTCGGCTGAGACTACTCCGCGGGTGAGTCCATGACCATTTGAACCTCTCTTCTCTTTGAATACGGCGCTGACTTGGTATCTTGCAGGATCTTTCGAAGTCGAAAGTTTGTTGGTATACTCGGTATGTTATTCTGGACGTGTCTTTAGTATTCCAAGTCTATGTATTTTATATACATACCGTGAAATATATGTATAGTATGCAATTGTATGCAAAGATTGGTGCAGTGGAAAGAAATACCTAAAAGCCCTCACATCGACTGTATGAAAGCTGTCGATCCAACTGCCTCAGAGCCCTCAAACCGACTGCAAGCCCACACTCGACTCGAGTACCAAAATGGCAAAAATGCAGTTGGATCGACTGTGGTCTGGCAGTCGGATCAAGGGTGTACCGGCAGTTGATTCAACTGCTCCACCACACTCAGATCAAGGGTTTAGCGGCACTCGGACCGACTGCGCATCCTCTCTACAGTGACTATTAAACTCAACGCAAGCCGGGTGGCTGTGTGTGCGCGATGACGTAGCTGTCCCAAGTTACGAGCCACGTCATCTCTATCGATTTTGCGTCTTTCCTTCGATGCAGTTTCACGAAACTCCCATTTTTGCGCAATCTCCGTGGCGTAGTAGCGCCCTTCGTTCTACGTCTCTGTTCACAGAAACATGGCAACCGCCAGCAGCCCTGAATATCCCGGAACGGCTCAAGATCAGGACTGAGGCTTTCATGGTTGCAGTCCAAAAATTATGCGAGGGTGTCTGCCTTCGAAACAAAGATTTCGGGGAATCTAACCGGGGAACCATGATATGGGATTTTGTGTCCCAGTGGCTCAATAATCAATCACCACCCGATAACCCCCCCCACAGGCTCTTCGTATGATTCGGGAAATTTTTACACCCGTGCAAGTCCTCGACCATCTCCTCAGCTTGATGGAGGATCGGAGTCCCGCAGAGATGCCGAAAATTCCCATGTTAACTTTGAATTCTCACAACCCACCAAACCGTATTGCAAGCACATTTTCAATTTTACCACTCGTGAGAAAGCACTAACATTTTTTGCTTCAGGATATTTTAAAACTTGCAAACTGGCCAAGTGTCTTCGATGATCTCGAGGAGCGACTGGGAGAGCAACAAACTGCACAGCATCTTGCCAAAGATGTGGCGCAGCTTCCCAGAGATGTACAGGAAGTAATCATGTTCGCAACGTCAGCCAAAAAAGGTCAAAATGGTTGCTTGCTCAACCTTGAGTACACAATATGGTACCTGGACTGGATAGTGATGAAGGCCAGCATTGTGTGGATACTTGGAGCCTAACTGATAGCCATCTAGGGAAACACTCAACTTCCCAAACCCGATAACATTAAAAACATAATCATCGAGTAAGTCGGACTTCTTCTGGTATCCTACGCTTAACCTACTGTTTTTTTCAATTCAGGCGTGCTATCCGACGGGGGGTTAAACTCACAGACGCTTACAAGAAGCTGATCCCTGACGTATACGACATTCACAAAATCACGCAACCGTTGGAAATTGCATTAAACACCTCTTTGATATTCCTTTTGGTGAATATCAACCTCTCTGTCCAGACATCTACCGTACTTTCCCGAATTGCGGTCAGTTTTTGTTATCTTTTGTAGACCTCTCCCGTTCTCATGGTATCCTGCATAGTTTTGGCAAGCGCTGGGACACACGCGTCAGCTGAAATCAATATGGAGCTATTTACATGCTCATTTTTCTGTTCAACAGATGCTCCCACATTGAAGGCGGTCGAATCGTGCATCCTCGCGCACCTACTATCATCGTGTTATGAGGGCAGCCATCCCAAAGTTATCATCCAAGGGATCATTGCTGATTCAAGTGTTCTCCTGGCCCGTGACCTCGGAGCCGACCATGTCGAGCGGCTACGATTCAGTTAGTACCATGACATAGATTCTCAAACTGGTGTCTGACATCATGTAGTTTTGCCTAGACCTAACCCTGAGCCTAGCCCTGAGCCTAACCCCGTGATCCTGCGCACATCCCCTCCAATACTAACTTCGACCTCGCCATGGGCCGATACTGGCACGAAACTCATTGTTATGGATTCGGAATACAACTCCGAAAACACGTCTCTTAGCCCTGATTTCTCTCGCTCAGAGGCGTCTTTTCCTGACCGTCTACCACTTCCACACTCAACTCCAGCGTCCCTATCTCTGAGGTCCCCATTCACCTCTCCTCCGAGAACCCCACTCACCCCCCCTCCGAGGCCACTCATCCCCCCTCCAAGGCCACTCACCCCCCCTCCGAGGCCACTCACCCCCCCTCCACGGTCCCCCTCATTACCATCCACTCGAAAACGGAGGCGGAAATCCGAGTCAGAAACTCCAGAGAAGCCCCTCAAAAAATACCATAAGCGCCCTTCCAGTAATTCCAGCGAGGACGAGGCTGAAGATGAGGATGAGGGCAGGGAGACAGATTCCGAGGACGGTGAGAAAGATATCGCAGATATGGGGTGTGGCATGCACATGGAGAATGTGACATATGTGAGCAGGATACGATCCCTTTTGCTGTACTGTCATTAATCTGGTAAACACCACAGTCTAGGACGACAGTGGTTCTAAACCTGGGTTCTGATGTCAGGTCTTACGTTTCCGAGGTATTTAATATGAGTGCCCTGACCCAGTTGTCATTCTTACTAATATCCTTATAGTCCACCTACGAGTCGAAGTTGCTTGAGACTCTTTTCAGTAAATATTTCGCGGAGCCCTCAAGAATATTCGCGACCGATCGGGAGAATCTGCTATTGCGCGGGCAGACTCTGTTGAACACCCATAGCGCGGTCTTGTCGTTACTGGATCAGACAGTGCAATTGAATGGCAACTCATTCGCCAAAATGGGTCTAGTTCAGTTTTGCACCGAGGGTATGTCACCACGAACAGTTTTTTTTCTTACATCCTTATCCTCCCAAATAGATGTTGTGGAACAGACACCCAAGAATTTCCAATCCACGGAGCAATTTCTTCAAAGGATCTCCCAAGCGGGAAACCCTCCATGGCTTAGTGTGCCGCAACCGATAATCGTGGACATTGCCAGCCCGCTTTTACATGAGGTGATGGAGTAAGTTTCACTCTTTTGCTCAGCAATCAACAAATCATTTTTGACACAGGGGCCTCAATACAGGCAAAATCGCAAATATCCATGCCACAAACTATGGTTTCGACCGGTGGGCATCGCCTCATGGTTGGGTTTCCGTGGCTACCGCAAACGCTCGGACCCCGGTTCAGTTTACATTTTGGACAACCGCATTGATAGTCGATGATGGTGAGATCGCGCTTTGTGTTGCTAAACCGATTAGATCTGCGGGATATCCCGAGCTCTTTGCCTTCGAAGACCTATCGCCTGAAATGGTGTTGGTCTCCTCTGTGGGCTGGGACAGAATTTTGCTGCCCCAGGGAAGTGTCTTGTATGTCACTTAATCTTTCTTTGAATCTTTTCACACAACTCATCTCTTGTTTTAGTTTTCTGCTCCCAAATACGCCCTTCGTATATTACAGCTTGACCCCAACACTCGTCCGCGGTCTTACTTTTTTCTCCACTGCCAACATGAGAGATACAATCTGCGCCATATATCGAAAGGTGTTCGACGCTCCCCTGGAAATCCTTCAGGTTTTCCCCATTCTATATAGGGTATTTTCCTTTTGTTTTAGGAATCTTAGAGATTTGGCAGACAGGGGTGCGTTTATCTATCTATATTTACTCAACAGATATACTGACATATAATCAGACCTCATACCTGGCGAGAACGACTTCATTCTTGGTCATCTTCCAGACCTTGAATCCTGGCATGCGCTGCTGGATATGATTTCCCTAGGAAATCTTCTAACTCTAGCACCAGCACTCGACTTTCGGACCTATGCTCGAGATAGTCAAATTACCATATCAACAGTCGAAAAGAAAGATCGTTCAATTGCGGTACAAGATGTGGCCCAGTTCAAAAAATGGGTTCTCTCGCGGTACGAAATCCAGGATCAAAACTTGGATACTTTGTTCGAAGTGAGTGAATTACTGTAATGCACCTCATGATTGTGTCTTGATCTCTTCCAGGACTCCTTGACCCAGAGCGCGAAAATGCTCATCTTATATCATCGTCATACTTTTGGTCAGATTCCCCCTCCAAACAATATTCGGGTATCTGAAACCGAATTTCAAACGGAAATACTTGCAATTTTGCAGGAGTCTGGGTGCAAGGAGAGAGAAACAGACTTTCTGGGGTCAACGATGGAGGTTCCTGTTGTCTCGGACTTTATGCCATTCAGAGACTCAGAGTTTAAGGTCACCCCCCAGTCATAGTCACCAGCAATGTATTAGGCTCCGCTTATCTTATTGTACCGGTTGGGGAATTCGATGTCGTTCTCGGAGGCGAGGTTACTTAGTAATATTGTAGGATGTAGTGTAAGGACTTCGTTTCTTACTTTACCAGCGCAGCGACTTCGAACAATGTGTATTGTGAAAAGTACTGCACGTAGTGGTGAAAGGTAAGAAAGAAGTCAATAAAGCCAAATGTCGTGACAGTATTCATAAGGAATCGGGCAAAGCCGGTGGGAATAATACGGTACGGTAGGTCTTCAGATCTTCAGATCCAGCTTCAGACCCCCCGCCAAACCCGTAACCCTGACAGGGAGTAATATACTCTACACTAGCAAAGTCAATGGCGGCCACCGCTGGCCACCAGTGGTTACCGGTGGCCATTGGTGGCCATCGGCAGATGATGATCGGCAATGTCCTTCATCATGATTCGGTGACCTCCCACCACCAGTGGACCGATGATCCGAACTCCAGTGGACTTCACCGAAAATCAGCGGCTTTCACTATATGTCTCGAATTCTTTGTGATTTAGGGCAGATGTAAGATAATCGAGCGCTGTACTGCTTGTGTACATCAAAAAAGGACTTGATACGTGTGGGAGGGCTCAATCCAATATAAATATGACCGATGAAAGATAGAAATTTGATTCAAACCTTGAATGTCACTGGTCAGGTACGATTCTTGAGGACAGAAATCATAATGGAATCAAGTCTTGAGTAGTGCGGTTAAACCAGGCAAGTTATCATTGCTAAAGAGCTGAAAATTGCCCGAGATCATACTCAATTCCGGTGTTATACGGGGGAAGCCAGTGAAAACCACTGGGACCCTCTGGAAATCCGTTGATGTTTCCGACCAAAGTCAGCCACTGATTACCACTGGCTTGGTCGGAAACATCCACTGATTCCCAGTGGAAGCCATTGAATCGACAGCGGAGACCAGTGCCGATCAGTGCCGATCAGCCGATCAGCCGTTTGATCGCTCCGCGTGTATTACTGCAGGGATGGACTTCGGCAGCCAGGCATCCGGTGATCGCCGATCAACGGATCAAACATACGTGTTCAACTAACGTTGAACTTACTGTGCACCTGCGGCGCTTCAGCTGCGCGCTTACGGCGCAGGCTTGTAGTTCTTTTTAGATATAATGGGTTTTGGAACGGTTGTACTGGGTCTCGTGGCGAGGAAACGCGAAAAAGAAATCGGAAAAGGAAGAAAAGGGAGAGAATTCAAGATTTCATGGCATATCCTTGCACTTCTCCCAAACTAGTGCTGTCCACATATGATATTAATACGAAATTTTGCATATCATATTATATCAATATCATATTATGGGGTCCGAGGCCATATCATATCCGTATTATATTATCTGTGTATGTATTAATCCGTATTATAATATATTATCGATATATTAATAATATACTTCTACCACTTTCAGTATGCCAAATCCCTCTTAAGATCAGAAGAGACTTGATAAATGTTCACTTTCAACACTTTATGAATCACGTTGGGGTCAAAACAGCGAAATCAGTTCAATTTGAACCTCTTGGCAGAGACTGAGTCGGAACTGCTTTTGATGCCGGTTTGGACTCGGATCAGTCTCGGCACTGGCAACTTACAAGATCCCGGTTAGTAAGTCAAGCTTTGGTTGTTGATTCAAGATGATTCAATACTCGGAAGCTCTGGCTGCGCCAGCTAAAACCTTGCTTGCAACGAAAAAGGGACTTGAATCCTCTCGTGCTGGCCAGAAGGCCCTGGGTATTTTGTGGGGTCTGTTGATTTTGTTCTTGAGACCGGGGCCCGACGTCGATCTTCTTGCGGAAGACGACCGGCTCGGCGCGCTGGATGCGACTACGAAGGCGTAGTGCGATTAGATGCAGGGCGTAGTCACAGCTTCAGCGTCCAATGCAATGGATTTGTCGTCGAGTAATTTTGTGATAATTCTTAAATTAAGTAATTACATGGAAAATAAGTTGACTGATGGGGTCGGGTTGGGAAATATTCCTGCTCCCTGCCTTCGTTCGATGCACCCTATATTCACCTGCTCAGCTCCACGCGGCTCTCCTGATACATCCTGCATCTTATTTGCACCGGGTTTGGGACCCAAACCCTACTTTGACCGGGGCCAGAGATTGGTTCTAATACGTTGAAATGAACTGCTGCTGCCTGACATCAAAGACGCGTTTGCTTGTTGATCAGCAAACAACGTTTTTGTTTGCTGACGCGTTGCGCGTTGTTTGCTGATGCGTTCCTTGCTGACGCGTTGTGAGTTTGCTGATCAACAAACACACGCCGACCAAGGGGGTTCGACTCTGTCAAAAAACCCACTTGGGCCGTTATTTTTTTTTCCGACCTTTTCAGCCAACCTACCTACCTCGTAAGCATTCCCACGGACCATATATGGTAATTATTCACGTGATTAGTTCGGCGCTTCCCGCTACTTCCGGCAGGGAAGCCATTTTCTACGGTTCTGCCAAGTGCGGAGGAGTCTCCACTCACTGTCAGTGTCTCCTTGATTTTTGGGGGCTTTTTTTGGCTGGCGGAGCGGAGACTTTACGAAGATCTGCGGAGACTTGCCATCAATTTGTACTTGATATGGTAGGTGATCTTGCCATGCATGCCGATTCGTAGTGTCTAGAGGTGCAGGACAAGGTTCTGACACCCAAGGAGTCCCTACGAGGCCATTTGGGGCCTATCTGGGACATTTACTGAGAGGTCCGTTTTTTTTTTTTTGGCCTCGCGGCCCAACCTACCTACCTGCCCCCTGTCCCGGCTTGACCGGCCCGTACCCCCTTGACGCCGACCAGTCTGAGTGACTGAGGCAAGTAAATTTCTAGATCTTCTCTTGCAAAACTTACTTGATCTCTGAGGCTGATCATCTCTCACGCTGATCTTTCTCAGTAGTCTTGGTATTTTTTGTATTTATTGATCGCCTCCTTCAGACTCAGCATCCTGCACCCTGGGCGACTAAACAAACAGGGTAATACTGTGAGGTCCCAATAATTCTAGAGGTAAGGACACCGCGGAAGTCGTCAAGAAACTAAGTATTTCACCCGAAGCTGAGAGGGTGAGATGTTGGATTCGAGAAAACTAAAGAACGACCTACTCACTAGCTACTTAAATAGGCTGTATGGTACTGCGCACATTATATGGTTTATGATTAGATCAGCTGGGTGTTATCACGTTGACAACGCCGAGCTCTACCACCAAACTCTCGCCCTGCCAGCCCCTCGATTCACACCTATGGGACCAATGGTAGGTAGGTAGGTAGGATTACACGGCCGGTCCCACTCAGGAACGCCGGTCCCAGGAAGATGATCCCGGTGTACACGCACTAATAAAAAATGCAACACCCTCGATTTTTGTACACTGTGTGGCCCGACGCTGCTCAGAAGCCATTGAAATGATTGGCTAAACGCTTTTTAACGCTAGGACGATCCCTGCCCGAATTCTTGCATAGGACACGCCTCTCGAAACTCTTTGAGATGCCCTTCTCTGAGTTATTCGCAACTCGGTCACCGAGGATGAGAACGTCCTCAATACGATGCATCCGGCTTGCAGATGCCTCACGACATTTCGCTACAAACATATTGTCAATAGACGTGCGCGCGAGATTGCTGCTAACCCCGGTCATTTGTTCTCCCTCTTTGCCTGAGGAAGATACCGCGGTCGAGCTGAGGACCGGAATGAAACGGCAAGCGTGATGTTCCACGCGTTCGTGTTCGCCCACATGCATTTTTGCCTCGTCGATGGCCGACGCATCGGAAACCGAGAGTAGACTGGCCACAGTACGTTGTGGGCCAGACTTGCCCGATGACTTCTCACGCGAACGAGATTTAGTACTCGCCTCGCGCGAGTGACGGTCAGCGCTTGCTTCCCGTGTTGGAAAACCAGTGCTGAGTGAATTCTGACTAGATCCGAGAGAACTGCACTCAAACGATAGAATTTCATCGCGCAAACAAGTCTCATGCGAACGAGAAACGTTTCTCGGTGGATAACAGCGATCGATTGGGCTGCAATCCTGCAGATAGCGGGATTGGGACTCGGTTTTGCGATGGCTCGGTTCGCGTGAGCGAGAACGAAGCTTCTACTTCAACGATGCAAGCTCCTGCATGCCTGCCAGGAGAAACTCGTCAAGAACCAGTGCGACTTGCTGGTCGCACGGAATACCAAAGCCAATGCAATACACTCACTGCTCAATCATCAGAGTGTGAAGATTCGAAATCTACGCACTATATGTTACTGCAAGACTTGTTCAATAATAACGAGTCACCCAACTTGCACCCAACATTTGCCGGCGTTCTGGCAAGCCAGACACTCCGCAACCTCAGGATGGGGGAGGATCTTCAAGGAGATCCATCTCATCCCGTCATAACAGCGATATTATTCGTACGAATCGTCTGCCAATCAAATCTGCAGACGGGGGAGGAACTCATATCAGTTCCATTCGCGCCGAGGCTGCTGAGATCTTTGATTTGGACGATGGTAATTTCCATCGTGAATTGAATTTTTCTCATTTCAAATCCGCTGTGTCTGCACATAAGTACGGTGTAATAGATAACCATACATAGGTTCAAGATTGAACCTCACTTTGTTGCACAGTCCTGTGGACTGCGCTGGGGAGGAATCCCGATAAGTAATTGGGAATGTTGAGCATGTCGAAAATGAATTTCGAGATACTCCAACGGAAACTAAAACAACTTCTAATTCGAAGATGTACATGCACGGACCTCGCCAAAAAGTCGACGTTCGTGCAAGCGAGTTGATGTCGGCCCGGGATGCCGTTGTAAACAATCAACGACACCGGCGCTCTCGTCCTCCACTACCTCTCCTCAACGCGAATCACGCGAGTCTCGCGTAGTACACGTGTCTTCGAGTTCTTACTCCTCAAGCAAGTGTTCACCGTCGACTCCGGAAGCTCCTGACCTTCCGACGATGCAGAATGCTGTTCGAGCCGCTACGAAAGATGTAGAGGTAGACAAGAGACTCTAGCTGCAGGGAAAACGGAGTCGCAGAATGGCTATGGGATGTGGTCGAAGGGTAGAGGCGAGCTAACAAACTCCAATTTCTCATCGCCATACATCTTTCCATTCCCCAATCGTCTTGCAGCGTCCATCTGCGCGTTCTCGGCTTCAGCACCCAAGAAACAGCACACCGCGACCGACACCTATTCTCCCGCATGTTCGGCCACCTCCGGTGATGCTCCCTCATTCCACTCAACGTCTCGTCGCTCTTTTTCGCTGGTGCGCATGTCTTCAGCGCTGCTATCGGTCCCGCCCAAACTACTGGTCAGCCGCAATACCGCGTCTTGCACATCTGCGCTTCCGCGCGATGTGTATGATGGTCGGGAGAGCACGCGATCTAGGCAGGAACCGCCGGCGCAATCTCATCACGCGTCATCTCGTTTTTCCACATCCCTGCGTCGAGCTGAGTCCACGCCCGTTCTTGCTGCACCATCCGCCGCTCCAATTCCTCCACCATCGTCGTCTCTGGTTACTACGCTTGCACCGAAAGCCACTTGGTACAGACTCAATGGTGGTTCCTCAATCGCGTACCACGGCTTCGGGTATGGACGTCGAGTGCAGTGCTCCGCTTGCGGCGAGTGCGCTTCTATTGCGTCCATTCGGTTCGCGTCCTGGCGCGTCACACCTAAGCCGAATAGGTGCTCCCTTAGGTGGCGTGTCACCTCCCGAATTGGTCATTGCTGATGTCGCAGCGCCTTTTGGGCGCAGCCGTCCAAGTAACAACGATTCTGCGCCTGCGACATTTTCCGTAAAGGCCACATCTTGCTCCGTTTTGCCCCCATCTCCTGCGTCGGCTACGTCTCCCATCACCTCTTCTAAGTCATCTACATCCTTTGGCCACGTCCTGAAACCCACTCGCACCGTTCCGACCTCTTCCTCTGCAGTTCACCAATCCTGCTCGACATCTCCTCAGATTTCCTGGACGTCTCGCATGCACTCACATTCGCCGTCAAAACCACGGTCAAGCCGCAGTACTCCGTCTCGCACCTCCGCGTCCCAAAGCGACGAGTATGGTGTCCGAACTAGTCTTGTGGCTTTCTCGTCGGATCTGACTGCAGACCCCACGTTCCCGCACGGGCCCGCTGCTGTGATGCACGCGCAGAAACCGTCGCCGCCCTCAAAAGCAACCACCATGTACTCAATGTCCGCAGCCCCACCTTGTCTCGCGTTGTCGGGTATGGAAGCTGAGCGTGGTGTTCCGTTTGCTGCGGATGCACTGCCTTCGCGTCCATTCGGTTCGCGCCCCGGCGCGTTACCTCCTGCAACGTGTTCATTCCCGTCTAACATTGAGGCGGAAACGCTGCCCGTGTCTTCCATGCGCTGTCGCATTCGCGTCCTTGAATTCGTACGACGCGAGCGCGTTGCTAGCCGCTGCCGCCGCCTCGAGTCGTTCTTCAATCCGGCACAACACTTGTCTGCGGTTCAGCGTCCCAAGCATTAGCACATACGTCATAATGGGAAGGATCCTCCATGGCGCGCTGGTACTCATCCAGAACATGCCGGACGACCTCGTGGATACGCTGCCTTTCGGACGTCACCCTCAGCGCATTCCGCGCTCGTAGGTCCTTTCTGAGTTCTGTGCTCTAGTCGTGGCTGTTCGGTCATCTGCGTTGGATGCGACAACGACGTAGTTCTATCTTTCTTGCTGCCCGTTCCTCTATTCATTCGCTTGTATTGCTCTCTGCGTCGCGATCACTTGATATTTTGCTGTTCTACGATTGAACGTTACCTCCATCCACTTCCTTTTTGACTTATTTTGGACCTCTACGTATAATTTACCTCTAACCTCTTACAACGATCATCTACAGAATCTACCAATTGTGCTAGTTCTCTGTGGTGTGATCTAAGAGCTGTAAAGCCAACCATTACAATAGGCTGCGGCATCTTGCGCCTCAGCGACCCGCGGAAGCTGCAACCGTACTCACATGCACGACCGAGCAAGGCCTTCTAGATATGCCCATCGATATATGGTGCGCAGCGAGTCGGTTCTTTTTTTCTTTCCCCTTTCTTTCGTTCTCGTGTTATTTTATTGGTTGTGTTTTCTCGTTCTTTTGCTGGCTCAAAGTTGGTGATCCCAGTTTCTTTTATGGACATGAATTTGAAGGATACAATGACGTGGCAGTAAGTACTTGACTGTGGTAAGGGCTCATTGGGCGACGGTTAATTTATTCAACGATTCTGTGACCACGCCAAATCGTTTCCCGAGACCAGTGATAGATTCATCCAACTTTCCGCCGTCTTTGACAAAGCCCCATAAACCGTGCCACCTTGTGCTCTGTTCCCAAGACGTGTTCGCTGTTCCAGATGAAGAAGAATACGAGTAGCCAACCGCATATATGTGATCCCCAGTGATGGAAGTATGCCCTGTCGCAAGGTCCGCGACGCGATTCCGTGATCCTTCAGGCTTCTTCTGGATTTGAAGATGCTGTTCCAATATAGCATTTGTGATGTCTCTCCAGTGACGCTTACCAATCTGGATTTTCATGAGCGTCCGCGAGAGATTCTCAGTAAGTTGGTGGATATCTCTGTCGTCCCATTTCCACCGCCGCAAGGCAGAGGTCCATAGCTTTGAGGGGCGCTCAGATGGCACCTGGAAGGCAATATTGGACCAAAGCTCTTCCAACGGCCTGACATACACCAGATAGAACAGTATCTCATGGCCCAGCTGGTTAGGTATATACTGAGAACGAGCGCTGAGATTTGTGGTTGTTGCGTCATTACTGAGGAATGAAAGATGACCCCGATGAATCACCACGTTGGGTCGAGCTCCTGTCGCCGGATTGGGCCCTATAGCGAGGTTCAAGAGGAATGACGCGGACACAGGAAGCCCGAGGAGAAATGACACGGCGGCGCAATAATATTCCACCAATTCGTGTACCTCAAGAAACCAGGCGCGAATGGCGTCCTTTTTCCAAATGGGAACCGCGCTCCCATTGAGTGGCATGTGGAACGTAGGACTTGGGGAGTCCATGAATGTTTTTAGCAGGGTTAGAGCCGGTTTGCAGGGAGTGGTTGGGAGATGCTTTGATATATGGGAAATCAAAGCGTCGGAGCCCATTATATTGTCGGGTACCGAACCGATTTCCTTCCAAAACGGCGCAAAGTCGGTTCCCATAGCGCCTCTCATGACTTTCTGGCGGAGTATTTTCTTGGCTGTGACGATTAAGCCATCAATGTAGTCCTGAATTCGAGGCATCGTTAATTTCTCGTCCATGCCCATGTGGGTCAATTCCTGCGAATCTTCGGACCAAAATACATTGGGGCGAGTCATGCCTTTGTCTAAGGACGTCGCCAGCCAGACAATGTGCTGCAAAACGGCCCAGGTGGACGGGGCAGACAGGTGGTCGCCTTCCTGACACTGGACATGTCGCAAAAGTTCCGCTACGATTCTGGACATATGCTCAGTTTTTGAGTACAACAAATTGCAATATCACTGACTCTGTTGTCGGGCGCGCGGCTGTGGATTGCTGATATGCCTCTTGCACAATGCACATTCGGAAGAGGTACTCAAAGGCACGGAGCTTGTATCGGCACTGGCTTGGCTGCATAAATTTGCAACCCCCTCGACCGATTTCAAGACAATCCAATGCAATATAGCGAACCAATGGACATGCCGTCTGGTCCTGCCGTAAATCGCCGTGACATGTTGAAAGAAGGGCGAAGAACACGGCTTGAATCCTGGTCAGTATCGCAGAAGTGTCAACTGCCTTTGCTGGACTGTCTGCTGCCTTCAACCGGACCGCAAGCTGAACTGCCTGCATTGCAACTTCTTCGCTCATGGGAACGGGAAAGGATTCCACGGGGTCCTCTAGCTGGAGAATAATGAACTGGAGGAGAGCTGCCCATGGCTTGGCGTAGTCCTTCCCGTAGTCGTTGATGGTGGTTGAGTTTTTCTGAGCATCAGACTCTTTGGGTAGCATGGTGAAAACGATTGGGTTAACGTCTTTCCTACGGGCCTCCAAAACCGAGATGTAGCGGGTAACATGATCAACCAGAGGTTGAAGCCAGTCTGGGGCGTATTCGGCCACAATTCTGGCCTTGACGACAACCGGATCGGCGCCGTCTATCAACATATGCCATCTAGTCTTTCTGAGCCACGGAGTAAGTTCGTTTTCACTTTTGGGAGACCTGAAGACCGGCAATTCCCATGTCTCCTTTTCCAACAAGTATCGGTGTAGGAGGCCATATTCAGTCCTGATGTCGACGTATTCAAGGGTCGGATGAACCCTGAAATAACGGAAAGAAGACGAAGCCTTCGCCCCTGGCGTCGAGGGCTGTCGGTAAAGACGGAACATATGACAGGGAATATTCCGCAAGTATAATTGTTTGAATGGAGTATTGGAATGATTTTTTTGAAAGTGCAGGTCCGTGTCGGCCTTATCGCCGACAAAAAGAGGTGGGAGACAGCCTGGATGATTACACTGCTGTCCTTCTTGGATCACCATACCGGGTATGGGACCAATTATCCCATGGGGAAGATGGCCATGTATGTCTGCCTGCCGCCACCAAATCCCTTCTTTCCTAAGGGCGGCGAGGAGCTGGTTGGGGATGTGGAGCGCTGGACGATGTCCCAGTAAATGGCGGGAGATGTTATCGCCCGCGATACCGACTTGGCAGTCGTCGTCCGTGCAGAGGACGAATTTCCAGGGCATAATCACCTGCAGGGGTAGTTCTGCCTTCTGAAATGTTGCCTCGAAATCAAGATCTATCCAGGAAGTTTTGCGATCGTGTTCAGAGGCCATATTTTTCTGAGGGACCATCGGGTGATTGTTGATAGCCTGAGATGTGCTGGGCAAACTCCCATCCAAGGTTAAATCTCGAATACCATCGATCAAGGAATTGAGCGCTGAAGCCCTCCCTGTGAAGACGACATCGGATTGGCCAGTCTGCGTGGCTGACACTGGCGCACAGGCTGGCTTTGTAGCACGACCCGTGGGCGGAAATTTGATTTTCTCGGGATGAGGCATGGGAAAGGTGCAGTGAAGATGATGAAGCAGAACAAGATCACAGGATCGCTTCAAGTTTCGTCCTAACCCTAGGGCCTGGATACATCAGCGCAAGTCGTGTTGTACTCAGCAGATCGCAATCGCACCAAAGTAGTAAGTAGTAAGTAACACGAGACGGCGAAGCCGCAGAGAAGGTAGGAAGGAGATCCAAACAATACCCAACGAGTTGGCACCGTCACTTCGCGGAGCTATCAAACGGCTGATCGGCACTGGTCGGCAATGGATTGCACTGTCGATTCACTTGGGGGTGGGGCCGTCGCTGGCGCGCGGCGAGAACGAGTACTTGAGAATTTTCCAGAGCGCCGTTCAACTTGGGCAGAAAACCAAAATACCACAGGTGACGAGCCAAGCGCAAGAATAAATTATATAACGAAGACGATGGACAATTTCTGAAAACAATATGGTTCGAAATGAAGTAGCGCGTGAAAAAGAACCAACCTTCCGCGGCATACGGACGGTCTCCACCTAGTGCGCTACGAACGTTGTATAAGACGCCTCTGTTTTCGGTAGAGTAGTCCATGACACCGAAGACAAAACTCGCAAAGATCTCGCGAAGAAACATCACTCTAAAACTCACGGGCGAGAGTACCGTTGTACTCTCTCTGCTGGGGCGCAAAGAGATAGTCGCCAGCATCGCAATGACGCGCCGGAGGGTGCGAAGGGTCTGAGCGGGGAAAAACTGCCTGTCTGCGATGCAGAAGGACTCCAGGACCTGAAGGAGCAACATATAATTGTCAGCGCGTGCAAGGGCAAGAGGCGATCAGACGACGGATGACCTCCTAAGTAGAAGCGCACAGAGTGAGCGAGTACGAGCGCGCGGAGGACACACCCCCCTCACGCACAAGCACGCTCGACGAAACGAGTAAAAAGAAAGGCACGTACCTCGGTCGTCTCGCAATACACGAGATGCATGCCAGCTGGATACGAAAGAGGAGAAGCGTGCCGATGATGGCGCACATGTTGGCGAGGACCGACCACGCAAAGAAGGAGTCGTGTGTCAACCCCATACAGCGTACGGCTGAGTGCGTCGACAACGTAGAGGATGATTAGCATGAGATAAGAAGTAGAAGAGAATATAAGACGCACCGCGTAGAAGGCTCCGGAGCCCGTGTACATGCCGGAGTTGCGGATGACGTTCTCAATCCTTTGAGGACGCCACAAGTTTCCCGTAGATCAGCCGCCGCACGAGACGGTGGACTCAATCATGGGCTGGAAAGCAATCAGAGACGAGAGAATCAACCCTGAATGTTGCCACGAAGAGTCCTGCGGTGCCGCTTGGCTCTGCCCTTGATGAGTCGCTATACAGCTGTGAGCTCGCTGCGAGCAAGTAAGGATCAAGGGACAGCTCGTACCTTGCCTCTTTATCACAGCCAGATGCAACACAGGCTGTGCAATGAGTATTCAGGAGGTAGACAAGTCTTAAGGAGGGTGGCTTGCTGGACGAGACGATGGTGCCAAGATGATGGTAGTGGCAAGGTAGTGGTCGGAGAGGAGATGTCACACCTAGTGACTGTGACCTAACAAAAGGCCCGGGAACTTGAACCGTAGACTTCGGGTACTTCTTCTGCAAGACTGAAGATACTGACGTGTACATAACGTAGATAGAAATATAACCCCCCAAAAATAAGTTCCCTCGAGTAGTTTTGACACGACGAGAGTAAAATCGGATTCTGTGACATAAGCAATTCGCACGATTCCTAAGATTCATTAGATCGAAACCTAATGGACGGTACATATATTTCAAGGAGTTTTCACACGATCACAAAATCGTATTGAAACTGAGCACTGCCACTAATTAGTGTTACACGATAGATGAAGACAAATGCGGGAGGTCAAAAATTTGAGGTGAACGATTACTAAGAACGATTACTAAAGTACTCGTAACTGGCTTCCACTGCGGTTTGTTCGGGTCCAAAACATTCACTGATCTACGGTGGATTCCATTGGGCCCCACCGGATTTTTCTGCATTATTTAATAATAGGGTTTTTGCTCTACCTCGTACCATGATTGATGCCGCTTTTCAACTCTTTGAACTTTAATAATCCATAGCAGGAGGTAAACCACATTTTTGTCCTTCGCAAAAGGCACATGGGATGATCAGTAAGGCATCGACACCGATATTTGGGCTTGAAATTGAAGCATGTTCTCAAGTTCTATAATTTTCAAAAGTCGACTCTTCCTGCATGACTTGTTATTGTATTCAACAATACGGCTCCACTGGCAGTGGTGCAAAGTCCTCAGAATTACTTTACATTTGCGCCAAATCACGAAGACCCTCGGGTTTGAAGGCCGATGATTTTCGGTGAACTCCACTGGAGTTCGATGGTGGTGGTACGGATCAGTCCCAGGTTGGCACTGGATCACGACGAAGAACATCGTCAAGCACTATCCATTGACTTTGCTAGTGTAGGGTATAAACATTACTCGATGACATGTGTTCCCGAGACATTGAGCTACGTCACCGGAAAATGATCGGCAAATCATGTCGAGATCGTACGATTCGTATTCCAACGGCCAACTCCTCATTCAAGCACAATGGTCTATGACTGGTCTATGATTCAGAGTCAGACGAAGTAAAGAGTTGGAAGAAGAGGACGACGACTCAGAAGGCGACGAAGACGACAAGAGATCTTCCTCGAGGGTGAAACTCATCTACCCTGGTAATGTCTACTACGCGACCATTCAGTGATTCACTCGTCTATTGAGGATGGTCAGACTAAATACAGGGAGAATTCGATAAGTCTTGGTCTGAAGTTTTCGTCTACATCGCAACGACTCGTTCGGGGGTACGTCGAAGTCTCTCGTAGACAGACGCTTCAATACGGTGGGATCTCGTACCTCGATCGTATTCCGTATGTGGTATTCCAGATCTTGTCCTGGATTCCATCTTTCTCTCCTGAACATTTCCAAGGCGTCGGAATCAACCTGTTTGTAAGATTTATCATTAATATTGCCACGTCCTTCGGCTTGTTCAAATGGCTCGGACGGCAGACACCGCTATTATATTCGACCCGGGCTTCAATCCTCCACAGGTCTGAGTTTATTCCATTTGATTTTGTGTTGAGAATTTGAACCCATTATCGGCTAGCAAGGAGCCCGATGATGCTTTATCATACTGAAGCTCAAATTCATTCATAACTCAGGCGATCGCTCGAACCTGTCGGCATGGCCAGACAAAAACATGTCTAGCGTTCACACTAAGTGTGAGTCAACAAACTCAGGACATCGCTAAATATCAAGGGCTGATGAATGCACTGACTAGGTTGATAAATTTGATTGAACGTTCCGGGACTTCTCTCAGCTAACGGATTTGAAGGGCGGATCATCCAGAACGGAAGCACTGCAGAAAGCGCATTCTCGATGATATCATTGTTCAACGTATGAGCGACGTGGAAGCGAACTCCGAACAAGACCTCAAGTTGATTCTGCAAGAGCATACAGCGGACTGATTATCGACCCATGGCTTTGATCTTTTTGACCACCCGTCCAGATACCGATGAAAAAACCGCTAGAATCATAGACGATGCTCTCGTGAAGGCGGAGTGCGAAAAGAGAGCCACTGTAGCAGATTTAATTAAAAATCGACGGCCTCAATATTTGATACAAGCGGCCGCTTCGCGGATTCGCATCTGATGCAGAGTCCACTTCCCAAAGTTAACTTTCAAACTCGCCTCGGCGCCGGCGCAGCTGGCTACTACTGCGCTCTCTTCCCTGGTCGACGTTGCGAACGCATTGCTACCGATTGTGATTTGGGTATGGTAGGGAGTTTTGTAAGTGCCGTTCAGGTCTTTGGGGTGCGGGGAGAGGGAGCGCCGCCTATTGCTGTCGGTTGTACTGATCAAGGTATTGATTGCATAGGCTTGCTGGGCCTTGCGCGGTGTTTGATGCTCCGCCCAGGATCTCATCGGGGTTCCTCCCTTCTCATCCTTGCCTTCTTTATAAACAGCTTCACACATGGCAGTGTAGCGGGCGCAACGCTCCTCATCGCGTGGCCAGGCTTCTCGTGGGGCGTCACGCAGTGGGCGCCGTTAAGTTTGTTGGCGAGCGGTCGTGACTCGTCTTCCTTCGTCTATGCCCTCTATCCTCTACCTCTATCACCCCACGCTCAAAGATGCGGATGAGAAGACGGCATATACTTTGCGATGGGACCCATGGCGAACAGGTGGCGAGTCGCCGTCGAGCGTCCGCTCCCTCCCTTCAATTTCGCCATCTTTGAGCGCGAGCGCGCGATGAATGAGGTGCCAGTGCTGATGAGGTCTCTTATACCACGGAAGCCATACTCACCTCGCCGGGGCCTCGCCCTCGCCCTCTCCCGCTGCCTCTTCTGGCCCGGCGGTGGTTCGTCTCGCAAACCCATGGACTGCGAACAGGAGTGCTTCCTCATGCCGGAAGGGGGGGAGAGTCACAGTGAAGACAGAGCGAACGGAGACGGGTATAATGGGGCTTTTTCAGACGAGGCGCTGGGTTCGGACGAACAGAATCATATACATTTGTACCACGATTCGGTGGTTACTCAGATTAGGAGCGGTAATGGGATTTATATTTTGCGGCTCAGTGAACCAGCCCGAGACTAACTTGTAAAGGTGTAGGCACTGCAGGAAAACAAACTGATCAATGCAGCTGGCCGCCAGGCTTCCGCGAACTAGAAGTGACAGCTTTTGTGATATGTAGGTCGTACAGTGCCAGTGGTTTCGGCTTTGCAGGTGTATGTACAGTATTCCGCCATTCACAATGTAGTGTAGACGGACTGGATGGCAAAGGCTCTGAATTCTGTAACAAGTTCACCTGAATATAAAGAAAGAAAGGATATAAACTCACGTCACGGAACTGCAATAGCTGCGGCCTCTGAGATTGTGACACATCCTGGGGACATCCACCCTCAGACACGCGCTCCCCCACACCTTTTCTCAGCATTGACGATGTTTTGGATGTCCCGAACTCTGCAAGGAATAGTTTGTCGGACATGCTCTCGCACGTGTTCCAGGAGTTCATCTACAGAAGAGTACGTCTTCGAACACCTAAGGATTAGTTAGTCCTTTGCATGAGTCCAACACAACCTTCACACCAGTTCCATCGACATTGCAAGCTGGAATTTTCTGGCGAGTCAGATGGCATTCGCTCGACTGGGCTCAAGTGTCGCAGAGTGACGTTGTCACGGGAGAGACACGGCGGCACGTGCTGAGGGTCACACAAGTTGACTCAGACTGTGACTGGCGACTAGTCACTTTCACTTTCGCCCATGACCCCCGAGTGCAAAAGGGAAGCGAGGGAGCGCAAAGCGCTGACCAGAAAGACATATCGCGCTGAGGAGAATGGTACGATAGCAGTACCTCCCTGTCATGGGAACCTATGCTCAGAATCACACCAGCAGTATTACCGGGCGTGCCGACACACCGTGCGTCGCCTCAACTGGCTCGTGCTCTCCCTAACACCCTCCGCAGCTGCGCGGGAACCTTCTTCATCAGTCCTTCGGACAATCTTTGATGCAGGCTGCCACGCTGGGGCAATAGGCTGCCTCCTCGTTGCGGACGGTTCTTCAGGGCACATTCAATACTCCACGGAAGTCCATCGGTTTTTGTTTTTCGTCTACACCTAACCTTTTCAAATTAGCCGCTACCCTCGTCAAGTTCTTGCAAGTCGGTCACCCAGTTTCAACGTGTCCCCTGTACATGAAGTCCACGGTGACCCAAATTTTACGAATGGAAATTGTGATTGTTGCTGAAAGGTTTATCGCAGACGAAATCGGCGTAGAACTTGAAAATGAGTTTTATGGTGACCCAATTTGACATGCATAACTTGTACACCGCCGCTAAAATGGTTTCCCATAGACCAAGCTGCTGGTTCTCCGGTGGATCTGGGCTCTGTACAATCATTGACGCCTTCGTCTTCACTGGACAATGCGGATGCCTTGCCCAAACTTGAAACCAAACTTTTCAATACCCGGCCATGGACGAACATCATCTCGGTATACCTTCCAGCAGACTTATTGTTCCGTTTTGTGACATTCCCGCCGCCAGGAATGCATTATGGCAGCTGATTCGAGCAGCGGTGTGTCGCGTACAGCAATCAAGAAGGTAGGTGCACGGTATTTTCTAGTTTCTTCAGCTCACAAATCACACGCAGTACGCTGAAGAAAAGCTCAACATATCTTTGACTCCGACCGTTCTCAGCTGTCTCAATCGCACCATCCAATCTGGTATAAAAAGCGGGATTTTTTTTCAACCGCGTGGTGCCTCTGGCTCTATCAAGATGGCCCCTGCAATACTTAGAGAGAACATAGTAGCGTGTACGTTCACTCTCTTTTACCCAACCATTTCGCTAATAGACTGATTAGCCAATGAAATGAAGAATCCTCGGCTTCAGGCCGAAAGAAATGCCGAAGGACAGGCCGCATTGGTACGCTGTGAGTATAATACCACCCCCCCTGTACGCTGATTATCTTCTCGCAGGACACAACCTCTGCCACAGACTCAAGAAAGAATGCGGCCCCCGTCCTAAAAAAAAGCATAAAAGAGGGTGTAAAACCAGGTGTAAAAGTCGGGGGTTATTGCAACACTTGCGCAATATATTGCGACGCTTTCCAGTCGCACCAGCGCCGTGTGCATTCGAAGAAGGCAGACGTCACATATTTCGATGGCATTCAAGAAACTATTCACCGAAACTCGGCCACCGCGCTCTTCCATTGTAGTAGATGCGTTTATCATATATCCGACGGGCAGGGACTTCGGGTGAGCTACAGTTCTGATGTTGATTGTAACTTCTGGTACTCAGTGTCTTTAGCGTCACTGTAAGGTCTGTGGCACTGACAAGCTGGCTAAGGTATAATGCTAGACGCGAAGAGCATCTACTTATCACAACGCCGAAGGGCAGGTTGTAACAATATGATTTTGAGCACAACCGGTTGTGTTTTCGTCAAAATCTGCACAACTTTGGTGAATTCAAGGCATTATCGCACAACTCTCTGATTCAGCAGAAAAATGCGTCACCAGCAGCAAATGCCCAACTCCAAACGTTACAAACTTGTTACAAACTTTGCGAGCCCGCCAGACCCACCCCAATTTCTGCAATCCAAACAACATCTTACCTGAGTGGGCCCGGGACAACTCCGACATCGAATCAGATTCAGCTCAAGTATTCCGAGAGAATACCCTAAGAATACCTGGGACTTAGACTTAAAGCAAACTTCAAGCGGCGTTGAAGCGGCGAGGCTCGATCGCTAACAGCGGATCAATGAATCACGTGTTGTGACTTAGCGCGTTTGCAGTGACCAACAAACAAACGCGGTGTCTTTGAGCACCTAAGCGTCTCCGTATACGCGGGGGCAAACATCCAATCTATTGTTGGATGTTGTGCTGGTGCTTGCCCCCCAAATGGACAGGAAATATCGTCCTTTAGCTGTGGCCGCAGTTTTCTTCCGCGCTCCTCCGTGTGGGTGTCCGAGCCCATCGTCCCCACCTCGGCCAGCGGCGTCAATGAAAATCAAGCGTTTGGGCTGCGGCTCCTCGCGGTGGTTGAAAAGAATGGACCTATAAGGTATATACGTCTCCCGTCGCCCTTATCTTTTGAGTAAAGTCTGACATTAGCTGTAGAACATAAGTGACTCGAAAGTGATGCGTAAGAATGTGATCTAGACGTGGCCCGGGATTTTGTGGCATGCGGGTCCTGGCGAGGTACGCTTCCCCTTTGTTGCTCATCCTTCTATACTCACCCGCCTTCACCGAGTACCGTGACACGCTCGTCGCCCGCAAGCGCTGCACTGACGGGAGGTTCTTCTCTGTCAACCTCCTCTTCTCGTTCCTCTCCGCTAACGCGACCATCGACCGCCTCACCGCCCACAACGAGATCACCTTCGCCCTCTTCTACGCCATCCTCGTCCCTTGCACGCTCGTCGTCGCGCGCTGCGCCGCCACCGGCCCTGAGCGGTTCTTCCGGCTCACCAGTGCAGCAGCCTCGTGCGCGATGACGCAGACCGTCGTCGTGGCGCGTGTGTCGATGCTCGTGTACATCCAGTGGGTGGGGCTGATGGGCTGCGCCATATGCGGCTCTCGCGGGCAAGCTGATGCGGCACAACGCGCGTCTTTCTGCCTTATCCCTTGTAATCACAGAGATACTGACATTGCGCTTCACGCTATACAGGTCCAGGGCCTCATTAGGGTCCGACGATCGCGGTGAGTTTCTCGTCAACACCTCCCACCTATCCTCACTCACATGCCGCACAGCGACGTTCCACCGCCTGAACGCGAATTACTCGTTCCCGATGCCGGTACCTCACAAGAACGAGAGCGACGAGCTCGATGCCAATGGGAATCCGTACGGGAACCCCGCTTCGATACTGTATGGGCCTGTAGGAAGGCGACGGCCCAACGGCCGTGACGTCGCCCAACAGACGGGGGCGACGCGACAGAGTCGGGGGTGACCGTGACCGTCGCCAACTTCGGCGACGGTCACTGCGAATTTTTGCGTTTTTTACCCTTTTTTCATTGATGTCACACCGACCTCTTGGCGACCGAGCGCTCAGTGACAGTGACCCGCCTAGACGGCGGCGACGCGACGGGCCCTCCGTGACCGTGACTGTCGCCTCCCTACAGGCCCGTACAGTATGTATGGACAACCTATGCTGCCGCCGCCACCGTCGGCCTTCCCTGGCCAGACGCTGAACGACGCCGCCCTCATCTACCCCCCCCACTTACTTTTATAGACTGACTCACTCCCCAGTCGAATTCGACCAAAGTCCTGCCGGTGCAGTGGAACGAGGACGCCGTTGCGAACCTCGTTCTCCTCGCCAACCGCAAGACGCTCCTGCGCTCGCTCGTCGAGGCGCAAGCCGGCTTCTTGGTCCACCTGGAGTCACTCACGTATCCCTCCATTCTCCCCTCCCCTCCTCCGTATTTGTGCTCCTCATTGCTCGCGCGGGTGGGGTTTCTTACAGGCAAGAGTGTCTCAGCTGAGGCAACGAGCGAGCATGTCGAGCTCCCGCTGCACGTCGTTGGCGGAGGCGACTCGGGCACTCACGCGACTGACCTGGATCGTCGCTAGAACGGGTCTTCGACCTCGCAGCTCATCAAGGTGAGATGCTCAGATTTCCTTTTGGGGATAATACCCTCGTATTCGTCCTGCTTTATCTAGGCCGATGTGTTCCTTGGGCGTCGCTCGTCGCATGACCTTGAGTGCAACGCCATGGTAGCGGTCCTGTGAGTTTTCCTCTCCCTCTCTCGCGGTCGCTCCATACTCACCACTTGCACAGCGTCCGCTACGTCGTGTACTACCGCTGAGTCTCGGTCCTCGAGACCGCCAAGGCGGACCTGACGGCTCTACCGTCCGCTCCGCCCACCCACTCGCCCTCCGCGCTGGGCACGGCGCCTGTCTCGCAATCACACTCACCCCCGACGCAGCCCTGCTGAGGAGTGCGAGATTCTCACATTCTCCGTTCCGTGCACAGCGCCCTTCGCGCAATCGCGCTCGCCTTTCATGCGGCAGCGCTCGCACTGCATTCCCCCGAGCACGTCCAAAGCGCTCAAAGCGTTATGCTAGCACACTCCCGACTGTGGCAACCCCGCACGCGCGCGCTTCACCGATGTGGACGCGATGGCAACGCGCAGTGCCAGGAGTGGACTCTCGGAATACGCACCCCAGTACCTGGTATTCTAGACGAGCTATGTTGTGAATGAGATGCCAAAACAAAAGGTCTTGCTTGCGGACAAATTGTTTGGTCATCGCCTCTCTCCTTCTCCCATCCTCACTCGTTACGTTCCAAAAGACCCTTGTACATCTGTATATGCACGTCGGAGTGCCCTAGGCCTCGGGTGTGCTCAGCTTCATATTTTTTTTCGGGTTGTGCATCGAGTAGTAATGTACAATAAATATGCGCCGAATGGCTCAGATACCGCATCTGCCCGGCGTGGAAGATGCAAGCGCCTCGCTGGTCGCCCTGTATCCTGCATCAATGCTATCGCGGCGTCCATCTCCTGTCCACCACGAATTCGTGAGTGGGCTGGTTCTTGATGAGGAGACGTTTGTGTGGATACAGGTGTGCTTCCTTGCTTCAGAACCGTACCTTCCATCTCGAAAATCAACAAAAGTATTTGAGATGGGCCCGACTTTCCTACCGCTGTCGACGCTCCGTTACCAACGAACGCGCTTTTCCACCCGCCCATGAGGGAGGTGCGCAATAGATAATTATGATCTCTTCCATTCATTCCGCCGTTCTCCTTTCTTCTCGCTCCCTCGCTCTCTCACTCGCACGTAGATCCAACCGTTCGCACAGTCCACATCTCCGCAGCCGCAACCTCCTTCGGTACGCTCTTCCCTGTTTTTATCCGCCACCCCCATCTCACAACCTAGAGGTCCCAATACTGAATCCGCGCCTCCTAGCAGCGCTCGTATCGAAGCGTCCTTTGCCACCTTTATCCCCGTGCTTGCTGTTTCCATGCATCATCTTTCGCGGTTCGCATTTGTTTCCTTCGCATCTTCCCATTCCTTCCCCTCCATACATTTGATTTCGTCTCCTCGCCGCCCATGTCACTCCTCACGCTAATTCATCTATTCATTGTTGATCTATCTATGGGCGATATAGTACTGTGCAAAAAATCGGAGCCCAAAAGGCAACTACAACTTGAAGTTACGAGTACGTTAGTAATCGTTCTTCATTCTCGTGTAGGCCAGTTTTTCGTTCGCGCTGATTTACGGTAATATTCTATTCGTCAACGGAAAATAGTGGCTGTGCTTATATTCTATACTATTTTGTGATCGTTGTTTGACTTTGTCAGTAGGTCGATTTGATTCATTAGATCTCAATCTAATGGTCCTTTATGCATCGTGGGAAATGCTTACATCACAGAATCCGATTTTCCTCTCTGTCCTCAGCGTTCCACTTTTTTATTTTCATTTTGGGCGGCTTTTGTAGGTGACACTCATATCTAGCCATGCCGTATATGATTCCACGCTAATCCAGCTTAAATTGAACAGAACCGCGATTTCGGGAACTCGATCGCCGTCATTTTGTGACCGGCTTCTTTGTTTTGGGTGTTTTTGTGGTACCGTTGGCTTTTTTGAGCACTTCTACGACCTTCTCCAATGTCAGAATTCATCCAAAGTCGCCCTGGTGTATGCACTACGTTGAACTTTCGACATTGATCCTGTTTGTCACTGTGTCACACCTGTGACTTTCCTGCTTCGTCTACACCACTACGGTCCTCAGGGTATTCTCCCCTACCACGCAAACGGCTCCGAGCGGAATCGCATAATGAGCGGTGTCTACGTAGGCAATGTGCACTCCGACGCATTCTCGACCTGACCGTTTTCCACAGGAGCGTGCATGGTCGGAGACTCGGAATTCCTTGACATCCGTGGCATGTACGAACCCATCGTTGCACTAGTACCGGTGCCGAGCCGCAGCACCGCGAGTCTACTAAGGGAGAATGGGTTTGTGAATTTGAGGGTCGTGGGGTGCGGCGGCGGCAATGAAGGCGGTGTTTCAATTTTCATGTGCGCCTCCTATTCTATCCAAAAGTTCCTAATTGCTATTGCGAAACAGCTATTCTTTGCCCACCCTGCGCACCTCGCTGGGCGCCCTCCCTGACGACCTCGACATCGGCCGCCTCTCCTCCGAGAACTTCTCGTTCTCGTCGCCTCATCTCGCATACCCCTGCCCCATGCCCACCCCAACTTCGCCTTTCTCGGTGATGGTCCATTTCGCATTGAGCTCCAGGCCCTTAAGCTATGCTCAGCGTCCCCACCCTCTTCACGGGGCAGCTCACCGGCCGCGTCAGCCAGATGTTTGAGCGCGGATGTTAGGAGGTGCGCTGCCTTCTTTTGCTTTGTTTTCGCCTTTCTTGCCTTTCTCCTTTCGGGATTATTTTATGGTTTCTTCTTTTGGGGGGTGCGGGAGAGCGTCGTGTTCTTCAATCTGAAGCCGCGGGCGTCTGGCGGGAATTATGCGCGCCTCCCTCTTCCTACCTCACCCCTTTCCTGCCCCTGTTTTTCACCTTCCTCTATTCCCCCCTATACGCTCCACGGTGGGAGTGCGACCTGCCTGGGGCGTTTTTGTTCGTACCCCCCCACCTCGGACACCCTGACCTCAAGAATGCTGCCACGCCCGCTCCCATCTGTCTCCGTTTACCCCCGACAAAATTACCAATACTAATCCCTTGCGCCAAATCGGTGTTCCACACACTCGAACAGCTCCTCCTCCTCCTCTGCCTGCTCGCGACAGACTCGAAGCCCTCGCGGCACAGCTGTCACAAAGCCCTTATTGCGCAGCTCGCCCGTCGCTGGCGCGCGGCAGGTAACGAGTACTTTTTTTTTGACTGAATGGTCCCAAGTGCATATTATACTTGGGGGGTGGGGCCGACGCTGTGCGCGCGGCGGTAACGAGTACGTATTTCTTAAAAATATTATTACATGTATAAAGACGACAACTTGAGCGCTGAGGTCGAAAACTCCACACGAGAAATGTCAACAAACCAGCACCCCACAACACTGCGCACGCAGGCTGCACAATCGGTGTTGTGCCCATCATCAGCAGCCTCCCTACCACTCCCATGCAGCTCTCCAACCCGGTGCTCAACGTGCCGCAAGCGCACCAGCGGCGCCAGCGCATCCTTTACGTAGACGCACATCACGTCATCGCCCTGCACCCCCAAGTATTGAGCTGAATATTAGTCAACTTGACATGGTTGCAACTTCGACTTCACTGCAACCTGGATTGCTGCAGCTTTTTTTGCGTCAACTCAACTTCAGGTGATTGCAACTTTCCGGGGTTGCAACTTTTTTTCGCCACAATTCCGTAGTTCTTGTTCATTTTCAGAAGCAAGTTAATTTACATAAGTCGTTATACATGTTTCGGGTATGCTGCCACTGCATAAAATATTCACATTTTTCACTAGCAAAATTAGTGAAAAATGTGGATTTATTTTCACACCTTTTTTCTCTGGGAAAGTAGATGAAAAACTTGAAACATTTTCATCTTTTTGTTGACTTGAGTTATATTTCATTGAAACACCCTGGAGGCAGTGAATTTCAAGCTGTAACTTTGTAGCTGCAAAGATGTTGCTGCAAGATTGGTTGCGGCTGAGTCTTGAGTCGCAACATTCTGAAATTGGACCGCTGCAATTTGTGTCCCCTCCAAATTGGCTCGTATTGTCTAGTTCAGTTTCGAAGTTGTTTCAGACATTCAAGTTGCTGATTTTTTCGTCCAAAAAGCTAACTTGTTGAAAATGATTTTTTGCACGGTATATCGCCCACACATATGATGCTTTTGTGGTATAGGCCGCCGAAACATCTCCGCCTGCGATACCAGTGCATTTTCTCCGTTTCTTTTCTTTTGGGACCATTTTGATTGTACTTTTCGGATGAACATGGGGGAATGGGAATAGGCGAATGTGCAAATGGAGATGCGGGGTAGATCTGTTGAGGACCGAACGGGGAGGGGAAGGGTGTAAAGGCGGCGAGTATGCGATATGCGCCATTTCACGGGAAGGGACGGAGCATGAGCGGGAGCGGGGGATGAAGAGGAGGGGACTCGGAAGTAAAACTAATTCGATGAACGCCTAGTCAATTGAGTGAATGGCAGAGACAGAACGATTGGGCTGGAGTCCCAAAGAGAGGTATGTGATGACGCACATTCGCTGTGGGCACTGGTTTGGACGGCCATACAGCAGAAATGATGATTCAAGACATTGAAGAGATCACTGCGGCCAACCTTATCGTGTAATCACGGAATTATCGGACGCTGTAACCTGTATTAATATTGTACAACGTGTTTGAGGGGAATTGAAGCTGGGTGACTTCACGTTTCTTACTTTGGAAAGTGCAATTGCAAGTCCTCCATCCAAATTATTGCGGCAGATTGGCGACAGTTTCAAAAACCTTTCGTTAGGAGAGATGGGAAGCACTTAAGTAGGTAAGCACTGTGGGTGCTACACGGCGCCGACTACTTAGGCCCTGTTCGGGATCCCGAATTACGATTTACACCTGTAAATAAATACTATTTACACCGTTTGGCGGGGAACAGGGCCTCAGAGTTAAGACTTATCCTTCCCTAAACAAGCTCGATCAATCCCAACCTTATGCATCTCGACAGCTACAGTTCCAAGATCGTCAACAGCTGTTTGGAAAGGTAGGAAGACTCGGAAGAGTGCTGAGAATTCTTACCTCTTCAAAGACCACAACGTAGTCCTCATTCCATTTGTAGGGCGGTGGTAATTGGACAGGGGGATGTGTTAACAGCGACACTGTCAGGCTCAGACTCATTGGACACGAGTCGCCCTGTGAGATCACATTAGCAACCAAACGACCAAAATCAGTGCGGAATACTCGGACTTACCTCAATGTAGATTTGCCCCTCGGATTTTGACAACACGTCCCGACCAACTTTCCTCTCCGTGTCTTCCGAACCGTGGCTCTGTTGCTCTGGAATTCCGTGACAGCAACCACGGAAGGGCTGCGTGGGGTATCGTTAGGCATGTCGTACATGGGTCGGTTGTGAAGATCGGCCCCGGGTAAGATGGAGATGGCGGGCAGGCTCGCGCTCGGCGAGTGAAACTGCTCGCCTTTCCAAGGGTCGGAAATGGCATTCAAGTCGGCTACCCTGAAGTACCCTCTCCTGGATCCGACGATCTGTAAAACTCTGGTAGTTGCGGCTAATAAGTTAGACTCGAACACAGCCGGACGCTGATGACAGTCGATCAAAGGGCTAGCGGCGACGGAGAGCTGATGATAGGATTCAAACTGATACTTAGGAGCTTGGGGGTATGTATAGTCGATTCACACTTCGATTTCGACTCGCCGGGCCTTCAACGCTAGAGTAGATAAGTGGATACTTCGCACATGGGCATCAAGAGTCTACTTATCTTACAAACTACGATCCTGATTTTGTACTAGCCACTTGGCAAATAAGTAACAGTTTTATGTATGAGTCTCGGTCGAAACATTTCGATAGTACGCCAAAAGATCCCACAATTCCCGTCGAAAATATGAAATATCACGGGACCCGTCAATTTTGAGGTCCGACTTGGGTTCCGTGAGATAAAAAGTGCCCAAGGATTTGAACATAAAGATACTCACAGCTATGGTATCGCAGTGGTCACCAGGATTGGAAAGAAACATTTTCGCAAAATACAACAGATAAACTCCGCAGTCGTAAGAATTTGACTGCTGCGCGACCTACACAACATGATTCAGAATGCACTGAGTATATTTACAGGCATCTTGCATCACCTTGATATTTTTCTCTTGAGCCGCTTGAAAAGATCCGGTACTTCCAGCCTTGTGCTGCAGATACCAATTCAAAGTATCCACCACCGTCGGATGCACCCAGCCCAAAGAATCCAAACTCCATATTTGAGGGCTTGCAAGATCAATGACAGGATACAGGATGGTGACGAGACTTACCTCAGGCCATCGATATAGAGCGGAACCTCGTCATCCTGCAAGTCCCGGGAGAGTGTCTGGCGAGGATTAGCGATGATCATTAAGTACCAATGCTGTCTGTGCCTTGTCATTATCATAGGATTCAGTGAATTGATTACCCCACTTTTCCGCATCGTTGACAGGGACCAGGAGAAATTTTTCCCAAACAGGTTTGTATTTCGGTGCCAGCTCCTCACTTTTGCGAAGTCTAAGCTCGTACTGGGAAACAAAAGTAAAGTTAGACCATGTTCGATATATTATATGATTGCTCACCATTGTTTGTAAAAGAAGGATTCAAAAATGTGGATTTGACACGCGAGGTCTGGATCTCGTATCTTTAAATCTTGGAGGAAGGCCCTGTGAGACAGATGAAGTTCGACCATCATGCACTAATCAATGCCCATACTTCAAGCAAAAATTAATGATCTCGTCGTTAAGCAGGGACCCTGGAGCAAGGCGAGCCTGGTCGGCTTGTGTTATATTGGTGAAGGAGGACAGGAGGTATCTGTCTATGAATCAGAAGATGAGAATTACAAAAATTGTCCTGTACTTCAAGCTGTCGGGGTCACTGCGAGCCAATTCTTGGCCTACACGGGGATTAGAGCTTGAAGCTGCCACCTGATCGGAACTGACGAACGTAAACCATTCATTTTCTCCTCCAAGAGATGGGACTCACTTTTCGGTCTGATTTTCGGCTAGCCAGCGGGTTTTTATCAAATGGATCTTGAAGTCGACGTGCTTTAAAAAATCCTTAGAGTGGTTTTGGAATGTCCCATTGATATGTTTTTTGGCATGATCTGCAACAGCAAATCGCGATCCACAAGGACAATGGAAATGAAGGTCGCTCAGTGAACGGTAGAGTTTGACATTGAATAGATGGTTATTAATGCGAATTTTCCCATGGACAGTCACCCGGTGGCCTGATGCGCAAATATGCTTGGGCGTAAAGTCGCCTGCAGACAGACATTCAGGACAAGGGAGCAGCTGGATTCGCAACGCATGTCAGGTTTCTGCCATGCATTGATCGACTGGGAGAAAACTGACCGAAAGGCCTCCGTCACGATCATGGCTAGTTCCTAGTCTAGGAGTGGATGCGCTCTGATGCTAGTCAGGCGTGCTCAACAAAATATGTCTGCGCTCACTTCAAGAAAGGAACTGCTGGGAAAAAGGACTTCCTGCGTCTTTGAATTAACCTCTTCAACCGGTGGCAAAACATCCGCCAGCATCTCATCAGAGTTTACCTGAATGCTAGCGGTGTCTCGACTTGACGAAGTTTGCCACGGGTCAGTACAGGTATTTTGGAGACAACACGGGGGCACATCGGTGGCAGGATCAGGCGATACGGAAAGATGAGGATCGGCAGTAGCACCGTATTCGTCTTGAAATTGAGGTTGATGACAGTCCACCGTTGGGACCTCGAAGGCAAAACAACTTATTGCGCGTTCCGTATGGGTTTTGAAGTGGTTCAGGAGAATACGGCAGTCCATCGCCGAGAATCCGCACCCAGCGCCCATGTAAGCTTCCCAAGGGCACATGAGATGACCCATTTCTCTCCGCACATTGATAGCTGGCCGTAAGGAAGTTATTGAACACAACCAAAAGACGATGTGACGTACGATTTCCAGCGGGTGAAACAAACTCGTATCTCCCGGAGTGAAAAAGGATGAGATGGTTTGTGAGATCTGATACTTGATTGATACAGATTGTGAATGGGCAACTCATGACCTAGACGAACGTGGTCAGCCCATGAAGCATGGTTCAGAGAATTGGGTAACTTCGATCTCAGCGCAGTCGTCCACGGAAGATTCCTGTCACCGATCAAAAAAGAACAGGAGAGACACAAGAACGCACTGGAAAACTTGCGAAGTGGATCCCGTCGACGGTACCGGCTACTTGAACGACATCCTTTGCATGAGCTTCGTGCACATGGTAACACATCACCACCCAGGTGTCGTGCACTGCAGCTTGGCATACAGGGCATGTCAAGGGGCTATGAGCATTGTCCCGGACCAATTCATAGATCTTGGGCTGGCCTTATGGACGGCTGGGAATCAAAACGAATTCCTGCAAGAAAAATGCGGTAATCTCACCGGTCTTGCAGGTAACAATCATATGCATGGCGCGATGGTAAAGATTGCACTCCTGTTTACTATGCGGATCAGCCTTGAAGACGCAGCAAACGGGACCCTTGGACGCGACAACGGGTGGTCCAATGCTAGCGTTCCAAAAGTTGGCTTTTTGTCCTCCAACCATCGCCATCACTTTCTTGCTTGCATGCTCCTCCAAAGGACTTCGTTCCAGATTGTGGTCTGAAAGTGAAGGAGGACGCATGCTGTGAGTGAGTTGGACAGATGAGAAAAACAAATGATATTCCCGTACGGAAGAAGTTTGTTGGCACGCCGGCCGGTGTTATGTAATATGTAGGTAACAAGCTGGTCGGTGGCCATCGGCCGCCTCCCACCTCCTCAATTGATCGGACTGGGCTGCCGACCAGCTTGTGGTGCATGTGATTGATCGGATTCACCTCCGAAAAAGGAAACGAAAAACCGAGAGATTTTATTAAGAGTTTGATATTCCTCAGCAATTCGTCCACTACCCCTATTCTAGGTTGCTAGCGACCGCGGCCGTGTGCGTACTGCGGCTTCAGTAGTCCTTCTTCAAGTTACGGTAGCTACTTCAAACTCTGTGTCTTTTTTATTTCCTTTTTCGGAGGATGCGCTCTGTATTTCCGGTTTCACGGATGTGATCGTCGTAGTACCCGACCTCCTATTAGTATCAATCAGTGCTTGTCAACTTTTGAGTAGGGGGTGGGGAACTGTATTAACCCCAAGACTTGTGGCTCCAGGAACTTGGTGAACAAAAGCAGACACCTGACTGCGCAGGGCAGCACGTAGTTTAATCTTGTCATATTCTTTCCGGTCGACCAGATGAAGGTAGTAGGAACCACCTTCCTTATGTGCCCATGATACATCTTCTGGAAGGAAAGGATGTTGAGTTATGCAGCATGGAATGAGCGAGTTGTTTATCTAGTATAAACCGTCAGGAATCAAATGGAGGGTGGGGGGAAGGTGGGATCTGTCTCACATGTCGTTCGTTGGTTGCTGCATGCACCGACATTCCAAGAGGTTGGAGTGAAATAATATAGGCCCCATTTTTTAGAGCACCAATCATTTCGACAACACTCTGATTGACTATTGAAGCAGGAGATCAGCGGAAGTGCGGGACGTGAGTGAAGTCAGAAAACTGACGCTCAACCGAAAAGCGCTCGTTGTTGACGAAAAGAACGTCTGCTCGAGGAAGCAATTCCGTCAACCTCGAACTTTTTCTCATATCACCCCGCTCCACCGTTATTTCCCCCGGCGTATATCCCAACGTTTTGCAGTCCCTTGCGAATACTTTTAGATACTTTTCCGCGATTGTGCCAAGCATATCGTTAATTTCGATTCCGAAACTTTCACATCCGGTCTGGAGGCTTGCCTGGGTCACTACGTTGCCAACACCACTCCCGAGATCCAGAAACAGTGAGTTGGGTGTCATCTCCGTGAGTTGGATAATCTCATAGAGGAGAGGTGGCTTGAGCTCTCCATAAGCGAGATTTGGGTTTGAACCCAGTTGTTTTAGTTGGTTGATGTGTGGGCCAACACCGGCCTGGTAAGTGGCCTCCAAGAATTCAATCAGTTCCGCTTGTGTTGGCTTGAGTGCATACGCATTGAACGACTGGAATAGGTGCCTTGTCATGGTTAGTGGCCCAGAAGGCACAGTAACCCAGAATGCTCACCTGGAATGCGACCGCATCCGGTCCTTGTAACAAGTTTCGCCGCAGAGGTCCTTGCTGCCTCGGGTAAGGGCTTTACTTTGAGTAGGAAGGTTATGGGGAAGGGTGCAAGAGAGGGAATGGCACGGAAGATAGAGATATTATCTGGAGCGCTGGTGAACGAGAATAAATAAGACTCCATCATCCAGTTGAGCATTCCACCGCGGTGGTGACGTGGCTCAAACTCCCAGGAAGCGACGTCACCATTCTTGATCACGTGAGTGAGCAGGTTGAAAATGCTTCTTGAAGTTCTTCTTCCGTACGTACGTACTACCACCACCTTGCGAGCGCTTACGCTTTGCAACCTGGACTCTACTTGCTGTCTCCACACACCAGCAGGGTTGCTCTAATATACCTATGTCTACTGCTTTCTCGTCAATTCCGACACGTCAGCCTCAAGTGCTGAGGCGACGGCTCGAAGATCTGCGTTGTCGTCTCGTTCCCGCCATTACAGCAGCAGGGCGAAACGAGTTCGCGTTGGAGAGGAGTCCTGCGATGCAGACGCAGATTCACGCACTGCCAAGAAATGGTACGAAAATGGGGAAAAAAGGCCTGTGAGTGATGATTCACGGGTTTATTCGCGCTCGCGACCTCGTACGGATGTGGAAGTGCATGGTGGTGAGGCTAGTACTCGTCCGCATCGTTATTGCGAATCCAGTGCGCCCCGTCAGCGTACGCACACCGATTCGCGTCCACACGAACCCGATCCGCACGCGCGGGCCAGGACGCGTCCCTCTGCATCGATTCTCAAGGAATACGATGAGCGGGGTGTGGACTCTGTCGAGCCCGCGAAGCGCCGCAATGATAAACATCGCGCTTCGCGGCACAGCGCTTCTCGCGAGTCGAGTGCGCATCATAGCCATACGCATGCCATATCACATTTGGGCGCACTGCTGTAGCCTGCGGAGGCAGTGCAATGTCTTGTGACGAGTGACAGATGATCGGACCTGTCTCTTTCACCGACCACGACATTGGCCGACTACAGTCCTACGGGTTCCTTCCACACTCCGCAGCTCGATTCGCTCAAGTCTCGCGAACTACATTCGCTTTCTTGCCAATAAACCCGATGTACCTTGCCTCTCACGGAACGAAGTCGGACCAACCCCTTTCTGGTCTCTAGAGTCAAGGCTTGTTTCGGAGCTTGTCCTGGATTATATTGGCCACACAAAGCTACCATTCAACTCCTCCTCGTCCCCACCTCCTCCCAAAACCTCTCTTGAGTCTCTGGAGTCCTCCAAATCCTTGGTTCTGTGTTTGTGCCAGATAACCTCGAACACTCAAAAAGTCCCTTCAGCTCCTCCTCTTCCCCACCTCCACCCAGTGCTTGGCGGAGCTTGAAGACTATTTTATGGACAAATGAATCAACGAACAGCTGAGTCTTCCTATTTTCTTCAGAGCCATACTTAACTGTACATCTTCATATGTTTGATCACACCTATGCATTCACCATCCTACCTGTCCATGGGTAAATCCCCCCCTACCTCCGACGACTATATTTCGATGCGCCTGGTCTCATGGGTAAATCCCCATTTGCACGTTCATGCTTTACGGGTAGCCGCCACCCGTACCGTCGTGTTTCGACCACATGTTAACTTTTAAGTTTGTCTATTTTCATTCACGATTCACGCTTCCCGCTTCCCGATTCACGCTTCACGTTCACGATTCACGCTTCGTATTCACGATTCATGTTCACGCTTCACGCTTCACGATTCAATTTCACGTTCACGATCCACGATCCACGATTCACGCTTCACGTTCACATTTCGCGCTTCAGGTTCACGCCTTCACGTCGAACTTATGACGTTTGCCCATTTTCATTCACAATTTGTTCATTCACACTTCACGTTCACAACTCTCGCCTCAAGTTCGTAATTATCACTTCAGGTTCACGCCTTCACGTCGAACGGAACTTATAAACCTTGCCCATTCACAATTTGTGCTTGACAATTCACATTCATGTCCATTCACCCTTCATGATTCGAGTTCATGATTCACGCTTCAGGTTCACGCCTTCGCGTCGAACTTGGGACCCTTACCCATTTCCATTGACGATTTTCGTACTTGATGATTCATGTTCACGTCTTCGTGCTTTTCCCTCTTTCCACTCATGATTTCAAGATCTCGTTCCACTTTGAAGTCGCAGCTCGAGTTTATGTCAACTCACTTTTCAGGATTGATGTTCACGACCCCAATCCCATGCTTTCATATCGGAATAGCGCTTCGCCAGCCAGCGCCCACATTCTCTCGCAGTCCACATTCACACCTTCGCGCGGGATTTGGGACCTGTGCTCATTCTCATCTACAACTCACCATACTATTAGTCCCAATGAGGCTGACAACGCACAATAGGTCTGATAATTTCATTTTGCTCCCTCATTTCTTAATATTTTCCCCCGGAGTTTTTTGTAGTAGAAACGTGTACCTATTGTTTACAACTGTACCAAAGATCTAAGGAATAACGCGAGAGGAAGGTATTGAGAGAGCCCTACCGTCCATCAAGGTTAGTGATCCCAAAACAGTTGTAAGTGTTCCGGGCTTCCCGCTCACCAGGCAGACCCGGAAAAAAGTGAGGGCCTGTGTGTACACTATAGCTCGCCTTCTGTCCTTTCAAAATGTTTTTCCAGGATGTAGGGTACCCATTCTCGAGGCTCCATTTTTGTGGTCACAGAAGGTCACAGATTCCGCTGTCAAAACGATTAGCGAGCGGAGTTGAAATTGTCACGCTTTGTCACGCCTTCGACACCTTTGCTCAAAGAACATCGCAAGAACGTACCGGAAAAAAGTAATTAATGGCGCAGAATATGCGCCATAGTGTTCAGACGACCCCTCAAATTTTTCTGGGCCTGCTTGGTGAGCGGGAAGCCCGGAATGCTTACAACTGTTTGGGGATCACTAACCTTGATGGACGGTAGGGCTCTCTCAATACCTTCCTCTCGCGTTATTCCTTAGATCTTTGGTACAGTTGTAAACAATAGGTACATGTTTCTACTACAAAAAACTCCGGGGGAAAATATTAAGAAATGAGGGAGCAAAATGAAATTATCAGACCTATTGTGCGTTGTCAGCCTCATTGGGACTAATAGTAAGCCTTTGCACACATTCGCGTGGAATTGTGATTTTGCTGATTTCATCAATGATTCAACACCCATTTCACGCCCTCGCGCCTTTTCTCTGTTGCTTCTCGACCGATTCGCAGCTCATCTCATTTTCACGCCGATTTTGTGGACATAGCTTGCATGTTCACTGCAGATTCACGCGCATGTTCACCTTCCCTCAGAATAGCCTCTCACATGTAACTATTCGGAATTCACGATTCATTCACATGCTCAGACCTGAGATCAACACTTCGGCTCGCATCCCATGCGCTTCATCGGTACACATCGAATTTTCCGAACACAAGATTCCACGTACTTCTAGTATACATAGTTCATCTGACATTCGGAGTTGCTCCTGCGCAAACTTTCCTGCACCAAGTTCCCACTCATAACCTTGTTCTAGTTGCCCATGATCTACGGCATCTGGGCACCACCTGCGACCATTTCGTCTTGCATTTTCAAGTCTACCTATGTATGGACTGTTTGCAGTTCGTCTCAATTTTGCGGCACATCTTCTGCTTCAAGCTCTGGATCAGTATGATGGAGGTCCAATACTTTTCAATTCCTTCCGCGCAAACTCGCTAACTATTGGAGAATATGAATGTGTCAAATTCCCACGAGCAACATCCTGGCTAACTCTTATACCTTTGGGAATCCGGGATGGCGAAAGTTGTTTCAACTCATTGTCAAGTCATTCAGTATCGCCCGATCGGTGGCTCAGGTCACTTCTGTGGAGGCCCACCGGCTCCGCTACTGGTTATCATAGATAAATTTCCAGGTGACCGTAATTTTGACGGGTCCAATGCGCCCCATTTGACCAGCCGCGAGGCATCAACATCAAATTACCCCTGTTTTCGCGTTCACTAGCGGGCCAAAAATCTTCACCCAAAGATCTTTCTCATTGCCAAATATAACTCAATTCCAGTGTTCGTGTCCTGGTTCGCCCAACTGCTTATCACGGTTAACGCTTGTCTACCTTCTTAATCAAATCGACTCTCGACACAATCTCGACATACAGATCCAAGACGTACCAAACTGTGCATAACTTAATTTCTTCAAGTTGCCACAAGTACTTACTTATAATTATGGCTCTTGATTTCGCTGCCCGAAAGCTACTGCCTTCGAATTACTTCAATACTCTGCGTTATTCCCATCTCCAGCTGCAAATTTTTCAGGATCAGTCCCATCACCTCCTCTCGAGACTCAACCAATGAGTCCCATGGATCTCCCTGATTTCCTAAAATTTGGAAGCTCCCCCGCTCCGAACTTCAACATCCATCTATGATGCTGTCTGCAAAATTTCACACCGAGTTCAAGTACCACCCCTCTCGGCTACAATGTTGGCAGACGATGTCTGTACCCCAAATTTCAGCTCCCCATAATCGTTTTCACCTCCAGCGGGCTCACGCTCTTGCACGCAAACGATCTGCTTGATCTGAACCTGAACCTACTCCCGTATAAATGGCGGAAGTTTCCATGCTCAGCCGGGAACATGTTGTCACCTTGTTCGACGCAACATGATTGACCATCAAACATTCTCCGGAATATTCGTACTTACCGATATCTTCACTTGGGTCTCTCCAATATTGTGATCCCACGCAAGAAGTTCAAGCACTTCCAATGCTGAAAACTCACACAATCGTACTTCCAAAAATTGTCGCGTAATTTAGCATATCTTCGAAGATGTCAAGATCACCTTCGTGTGAAAGCGCCAACGTAGCTGCGGTATAGAACATCTTTTTAATCGACACATTATCATGGAATTTGGCCCTCGAGCTACGCCACTGCACTCTGATTTTATGAAATCTTCCCTACAACAGCTACTGGATTGACTTTCCCACCATTGAAACTCACGCCTCCTGTTCACATCTCCTGCCCATTGATTTCTCGCGAGTGCTCCATAGAGCGACTTTGTCCACATTTAACCATCATGACAGCCGTTCCCGAACTTGTTGAAACTTTTTAGCGCAAGAGTATTCCCGCGATTGAGACCTCTCGTTCTTGCCATCCACGCACCGCCGCCGGCAAGGGACTTCTAGGAAGGAAGGAAGGAAGGAAGATTACACGGCACGGTCCCGCTTAGGAACGCCGGGGCCCAGGAAGTATCGAAGTGTACAGGCACTTTATACACTATTGTCCCTGGACTCCTCCATAACCCCGTAGCCGAGCTCACGGACGCTATCGATCTCTCGACCCGCCGCGGTAGAACTAAAGGGAAAATAGAGAAGTAGTTAGTGGAAAATGAGGACCTCGAAACAAGCTCAAGACAGGAACAACCTAGATCTTTGTCGGACAGCATACACATTCAAGCCATGAGCTTTTGCAGGTGAGAGTAATGGAAAGTGAAAGCTGTAACACATAGTCAGGGTTTCACATGTCCAACTTGCAGAGCCTACAAAAGTCTATTTGATTTTTGGCATGGGCTAATAATGCGCATAGCGCACGAAAAGTAGAACTTCGACTCCGAGTTCACTGTGCTCGCGGCTTGTCCTCAAAAGACTCAAGTCGTCCTGATGTAAAGAGAGCTTATCATTCGAGTTGACTGACTCCTCTCGTCATCCCTTTGTAGCATACCTGCCAATTTTTACTAGTTCTGGATATCCTGAATATAGGTAGCATCCATAGGAACAAGCGGGAGGTAGCGTACTTAATGGGGGTCTTGATGCAGGATAAATCATTAGCCAAATAATTTTCACTTGTTGCGCCGAGTTCCAGTGAACTGTCTGATGTGGCACGAGCGGATTTAGGGCTAAGGAAATAAATGAACAAGACGAGAAGGAGGCTTCAAACTCGAAGAGGAATTATCCCAGCTTCCGGGGTGATGGATTGATTACGGAGTTAGTGTGACGAACAGCTTGCTGCAGATATCAGGTACTTAGAAATTGTCTGTTGTTGGTCGTGCATTCCATACAACTGTTCCTCTCGTACGACAATCTGCGAGTCATAGCTTTGATCACCATCACTGTCCGAAACAGCAAGCCATCTGTGCCCGCGCATTTGGAGTAAGGTGAAGTTGAAAATGTGTGTCTCTTCAATCGTGGTCCCAATTTATTCTTCTGTTTTTGCTAGGCAAAGTTTTGGAGAGTGGTTAAAAGTAACTCTCTCATGAAGCCCAGAAAATTAAAGTAAAGAACATTAGGCCCGGCATATAAATTCGGTCAAAGACTGCATTATTGATGTTTTGATCTGTACATGTGTCGACAACACTTGTTTACGGTCAGGTTTATACCAGCCGGTTGCACGAGAAGCGTGGACAACATTAACATTTGGCAGTAATTGTGATTTAAGCATACCAGAGCTCTGAATAGGAATACGTCGAAGATGAATGTAGTGAGAGGGCCGAATGCGACCATAAAATGAGGGTCCACCCGTTCTAATCTGATCCCGGCAGTCTATCCTCGTAATCACGTAGTGCACCGTCAGTCGGTATAGGATGCAGAGGGTGTCGGATGTGGCGAATTCGCAAGGTAGACTTAATTCCGACTAGGTCCGAAATTTGATGGCGGCAGTGTAATGATGAGTCAGCACCTCAAGAAGGGAGGTCGGGTGGCAGCAGGACGAGGTCAAGAACAGCGAGTACAAAGAAAGACGGGCCAAAGGTGCTCTTCAATGGAAGGGGCATGCCCATAGGAGGTCGTGGGTGGCGGGACGAAGCTCAGGGACCCAAAATGAGTTGGATGCGCGACGATTCAAGTGGATGTAGTTTTTTCACTTTTTTCTGCGCCAGCCGTTTCTGTGTATATATCATTATATACGTATCGGAAGAGCTCGTGTAGCTCCATTACCGCTGCAGCTCTGGTGGCTTGGACAGGGTGTCTGGACGTACTAACGGCGTGCGTCTATTTCGACATTTGGAATATTTCTTCCCGGGCCATCCCAAGCAACTTTTTGACGCTCGAGAGTCTCAAGGCAGTCCGCGCGCAGCCGTTCACACCGGTTAGTGTGCGGAGGGGGAAGCCAGGGACAGCACGATTTTGCGATCTTTTTAGATGATGGTGGTAAGCAGAAAGGAATCTTCCTAGAACACCGTTTCTTAACTCTCGCCCGTCTAAAACCACTCGAGCATTAAATTCTCTGGTGATATCGCTCTCTATTTCGTTCACACGCCCCATGACAGGCCTTCCGGCTACCGCTGATCATGGATACTGCCACTTCAAATCAGTGTTTCACACATACGCGTTGTTTGATTACATTCCCTGTAGACGACCTCAAGCCCTTAGCCAACAAATTGTGCATTGACATCCCGCGCGCTTCCGGACAGACGCACTGCAATACCGGAAACCGTGTTACCAGCGGCTCGTTGCCAGCTACTTGCTGTTTTTATCTCCAAGAATTTTTGCCAACCCCGAGAGACCGACGACGCTAAGAAGACGCCTTTTCTTTTTGGGTTAGCCGTGTGCTTCTGGGAGTGCCCTCGTCTGGGCGTCTTTCTCTGGGTTCATTCTCGCGCACCCCCATCGCCCTACGACCTGGGCTTCCACCCACACCCACAAATATATGGCTGTCTTGTCTTGGTTCACTGAACAAACGGAACGGAACACGGAACAAGACGAAGGAACAGGATTCACGAACAAGAACTGGGTCGCGTCACACGCCATCCAGTGCCCGTTCACTTGATCCCGACACATCGATTCTGAAGGAATCTGATGGGTGGGGTAATATTTATGCTGAGCGCACCAAGCATCGCGACCATAAACGTCGTGATTCAGTGCGTAATTTCAATCGCAGCTCCGGGAGAATTGGTTCAAAATCCCCGGAGGAATCTGATGAGCCGTGCAAGGCTGTTATCGAGCACGCGAAGCATCGCGCCCATAAACATCGCAGGCCGCGGCGCGATTCCACTCGCAGCTCGGATAGAGCTGCTAAACTTTCCGCGGCGTTCGAGAACGTGAACCCGCCTTCCGACGGTGTCCTCACTGTCCGTCGTATGCACACGGAAGTATTGGCTCGACTCTCTTCTTCTTCGTTTTTGTGTCCTATTTCTTCTTTTCCTGCATCTCAGACTGGGGAAGCGGAATCTAGCGCTGCTAGATCCGCCTCAAAGCCACGTCGTAGGAGCCGCGCAATTGACAGCGGTCAATTGCCTACCGGGGTTCGTGTATGCGACACGGGAGTTCATTCTCAGTCACACAGCGCGAACGATCGTTCGCGCTCTCGCACACCGTCACGCGAATCGCGTGTTACTTGTGCCCGTTGCTCTCGTTCACCAAGAGCGAATGTGCGTTGGCGCTCTCGCACACGCGATGAAGCTACTCATTCTCGTCCACACGAAGGGAGCAGCCATTCGCATCAACGTTCTCGCAAAGCGAGGCCTCGTTCGCTCACACGCGAAGTGAGCGTTGATCGCTCCCGTTCTTCTCGTTCACCCCGAGCGAATGCCCGTTCGGGTTCTCGAGCGAGTGGTCGTTGTCGGATAATTCTATTTGGAAACCCGGTTTCCAGCGGAAACCCCTCGGCTATCAAACATGCTATCTGGAAACCCGGCTTCCACAGGAAACCCCATTCTCGGCACTGGCCGGCAGCCCGGCAGATCAAATCAAAATGATGGTCCCACGGTTCAGCTAATTGTGTTCTCCTTTTATTTCACCGCATAGCAATCACTCATGCACAGTACCACACATTTACTCACTCCAAAAAACTGCTTTCTAACACATCAGTGGGTATTTGCTCTGTGTCCTGTCTGGCGACAGAGACTACAATTGTAAGCTCGACCAACCCGAGAAGTGTTTGAAGCAGAACCCTCAACGTCTCAACCAAGGGCTCAACGCGAGTATGCCTGTAACCCCCGCTTCGTTGGGGCCTTTCTCTGGTCCTCGTGATGCGGGTAGTACGCGGCCGGCCCTTGTGGGAAATTACAGGACAATTAATTATTTACTCACTGCAAGCTTCATTTATGTTTTCGGTGCTGACTTCAAGAATGTGTCAGCCATGAAATGATTGAACGAGAACTTTGTAAATGATATATCATGAATCCTGAAAGCTCCGAATACCAATAAGGCGGCAGTGTGGTATCGTGTGAAGTAGTTCAATGTCAAGGCCGATCGGTTGGCTGGTCCAAGCTCCCAGGTAGCTGCAATAGCTTCAACTGGGGCCAAATCTATGAAAATGCTAGTCTCACTTATAGTCAGACTCTACGAGATTTATGACAGTCGATAAATCTTTAATAAACTCATTATATAATTACGAATTATGACAGTCGATAAATCTTTTAATATAGAGTCTGATATCGTTGGCACGTCCGATCATGGACTTCGGTTTTAAGCGCACATGTGACCACTTTCCCACGTACAAATTTGGACAATCTCATCTTTCAGGAGCATTGAGGGCTTGAAATATTCTCGAATGCACTTTAACAATGCATTGGACATGTCTCGAACTTTAACGAAGATATTCGGAACAGAAATGACCGTGTGAGGTCCTATTTTCCCAATCTACTGGAAATACTGATGCGTACAGCAGGCAAGAGCTCAAAAATTTCGAGAACTCACCACGAGCCACTGGGACCTGTTTAACAGTCGAATATACAGTAAAACCTTTCTCAAAGTCCTTGGAAGTGGTCAAACCTTGGATATCGACCCGATTTGGACATGGGAACAAGTCACGTTTCGCATCAAAATCCGAAGTCCATGATCAGACCCGCCAACAAATGCAGACTATGAAAATGCGCGTCCTGAATTTCAATAATAGACAGCATCGAATGCCGATGCCGATCAGCCGGTTTGCCGAGTTGAAACTCCGCGACAAGACAGATGGGTTTCCGAATAGACCGTTATGTGGGTTTCTCGGCTAGGTGGGGTTTCCGCTGGAAACCGGGTTTCCAAATAGAATTATCCGTCGTTGTCGTACACGCGAAGCGTTTCCCATGTCAAATCCATTTCTCCTTCGCGGTTTGATTCGGTTTCTTCTATTTCTGCATGTCCGACTGGGGGAGCAGACTCCAGCAATGCTGGATCCGCTCCAAAATCTCCTTGTTCATCTCGCAATGCGAGGCTTCGTTCTCGCTCACGCGAACCGAGCCATCGCAAAACCGAGTCCCAATCCCGCTATCTGCAGGATTGCAGCCCAATCGATCGCTGTTATCCACCGAGAAACGTTTCTCGTTCGCATGAGACTTGTTTGCGCGATGAAATTCCATCGTTTGAGTGCAGTTCTCTCGGATCTAGTCAGAATTCACTCAGCACTGGTTTTCCAACACGGGAAGCAAGCGCTGACCGTCACTCGCGCGAGGCGAGTACTAAATCTCGTTCGCGTGAGAAGTCATCGGGCAAGTCTGGCCCACAACGTACTGTGGCCAGTCTACTCTCGGTTTCCGATGCGTCGGCCATCGACGAGGCAAAAATGCATGTGGGCGAACACGAACGCGTGGAACATCACGCTTGCCGTTTCATTCCGGTCCTCAGCTCGACCGCGGTATCTTCCTCAGGCAAAGAGGGAGAACAAATGACCGGGGTTAGCAGCAATCTCGCGCGCACGTCTATTGACAATATGTTTGTAGCGAAATGTCGTGAGGCATCTGCAAGCCGGATGCATCGTATTAAGGACGTTCTCATCCTCGGTGACCGAGTTGCGAATAACTCAGAGAAGGGCATCTCAAAGAGTTTCGAGAGGCGTGTCCTATGCAAGAATTCGGGCAGGGATCGTCCTAGCGTTAAAAAGCGTTTAGCCAATCATTTCAATGGCTTCTGAGCAGCGTCGGGCCACACAGTGTACAAAAATCGAGGGTGTTGCATTTTTTATTAGTGCGTGTACACCGGGATCATCTTCCTGGGACCGGCGTTCCTGAGTGGGACCGGCCGTGTAATCCTACCTACCTACCTACCATTGGTCCCATAGGTGTGAATCGAGGGGCTGGCAGGGCGAGAGTTTGGTGGTAGAGCTCGGCGTTGTCAACGTGATAACACCCAGCTGATCTAATCATAAACCATATAATGTGCGCAGTACCATACAGCCTATTTAAGTAGCTAGTGAGTAGGTCGTTCTTTAGTTTTCTCGAATCCAACATCTCACCCTCTCAGCTTCGGGTGAAATACTTAGTTTCTTGACGACTTCCGCGGTGTCCTTACCTCTAGAATTATTGGGACCTCACAGTATTACCCTGTTTGTTTAGTCGCCCAGGGTGCAGGATGCTGAGTCTGAAGGAGGCGATCAATAAATACAAAAAATACCAAGACTACTGAGAAAGATCAGCGTGAGAGATGATCAGCCTCAGAGATCAAGTAAGTTTTGCAAGAGAAGATCTAGAAATTTACTTGCCTCAGTCACTCAGACTGGTCGGCGTGTGTTTGTTGATCAGCAAACTCACAACGCGTCAGCAAGGAACGCATCAGCAAACAACGCGCAACGCGTCAGCAAACAAAAATGTTGTTTGCTGATCAACAAGCAAACGCGTCTTTGATGTCATTATTGTCATTGTCAGCAGCGCCTGAGCGTCTCCGTGTCACATGTGTGGGGGCAAACATCCAATCTATTGTTGGATGTTGTCACATTGTTGTGCTGGTGCTTGCTAGGTGCTTGCCGCCGGGCCCACCAAATGGCCAGGAGATATCGTCCTTCTTCGGCAACGCCGAATCGAAAGTAGTCTCTCGTAGACAAACGCTCTATACTTATAGACACTCGTACCTCGTTATATAGAGAATCGAAAGGTCGGCAGGCTTCGATCCCCTACGGCGCGCGCCCTGCTTTCTTCCGCTCCTCCGTTTGGGCCATCTTGTATGTCCTCCCGTTTGGGTGTATCATCCCCGCCTCTGCCAGCGGCGTCGACGAAAGTCAAGCGTTTAGGCTACGGCTACTCGCGGTAGTCAAAGAATAGACTCCTAAGGTACGTCTTCCATCGTCCTCCTCTTTTGAGTGACATCTGACATTACCTTTAGAACATAACTCGAAAGTGATGGTGGAGACGCTTGCCGTTCTTGAAGGGGGCGGCAACAGTACAACTTTGTGCGGGTCTGTGTCGCGCTCTGTATCTCTGGCTTGTCATGTATCCCTCCATCCTCCCCTCCGCATTTGTGCTCCTCATTGCTCATGCGGGTGTGGTTTCTTACAGGCAAGATTTTCTCAGCCGAGGCGACGAGCAAGCCCGTCAAGCCCGTCAACTTGAAGCGAGCATTGTACGTCATTGGCGGAGGCGACTTGGGCACGCACACGACAGACCTGGATTTGTTGCCGGAGGGCGCCTTCAACGTCGCCCCAGCGTGGAAGACCATTCTGCTCATCGAGGAGGCAAGATGGATTGATTCCCTTTCGGGGATAACACCTTCATATATCTATTCCCCCGGCTTTATCTAGGCCGCCGTGTTCGAGGGCCGCTCGCCGCACGACCTTGAGCGCAACGCCATGGTGCCTGTGAGTTTCGACACCTAGGAAGCGACGCGCTGTCTCCCTTCAGCGAGGGATCTAGAGCACAGAAAATGATTGCCTAAACGTCTAGAGTGCGATGCTAAAGACCCGCTCGCGTTTCCCCCCATCCAAATGTAGCGTCTGGCGCTCCGTAGGCGGGCGGCGGGCTGGGCGCCGTTCCAAGCGTCGAAGTTAAGAAGCCCGGGGCTCGTCTCGCTGGCACACGGACTGATGCGAGAGTCTCCGCAAAAAAGTCATCGTCCTCGCCTGGCAAGGTCATGTTTTCATATACGCGTGATGAGCTGCCTCAGAGGGCGTAGGTTGGGGGCGCGGGAGTGGGTGGGGAGGGGTAGCGTTCTGGTGAAGGGCGATGACGGCGAGGAATATGGATTCCCTGCGAACTCGCTATCAGCGACAATTCAATCGCACACAGAAGTAAAACGAAACCCACCCATGTCCCCACGCCCAATCCCCTGGAATGAACTCCTTCGGAGTCATCACCCGCGCCACAGCAACCTCCTCATCGTCGTGTTGCCGGTCTGTATCCTCGTTGCCCTCGAGTGCATGTCATCAGTCGCAGAGTCAGCGTGCCCTGCGCGCGCGTACTCCGCCGCCATTCTCGTGAGTCTTCGGGCTAGCGGCGCCGAAATCACTCCTCGGCCCTCGTAACGAGCACCGTCGGGGCAATTGTGCCCGCTCCGTGTCGTCGCTCCGCCCACGCCCTCCGCTTGGTGCATGGTACACGCTGCCCTTGCCGAGCTCGACGAACACGCTCACCGCGGCATGGGCGGGATCGCCGGCGCCAAACGAGTTTGCTGGGGTGGGAATAATAATGAGGAGAAGGGGGAGGAAAGGAAGAGGAAGAGAAGAACGCACCATCCGTTGGAACGCATGTCTTCGCCGTGACGACGTCCAGTTCGTCTGATATAGTATCATATAGGAAGCTGAGACCATTATCAGCTCATGGGACGAGCGTTTAAGTGCGTGAGACGAGCCCGTTCTTCTTGTCGGTCACTCGGGGACCCGGCTCAGCAAAAGGGGGATACGGGCCACTGCAGAGGCGGGTCATCGCTCCCGCATTTGTATTCGTACCCCTCGCAGCTGTCACCACCGTCGTCGGGGGGCTTTCCTGCCTTCGCGTGGTTTCCCGCCCAGGCTCAATTGCACCTGTAATTGCTGTTGCACCTCCACCGCTTCAAGGGCAAGTCGGGCATATGGAACGGGAAGGGCGAATCGTGGGCTGCTGCGGTGGCGGCGGCTTGCGAGGGGCAGTATGGGGACGGATACCTCATGCATCTCCCTAACCAAGCATCTCCCTAACCCTGGTACATAGGTAACACCCTCAGACAGTAGACCCCGGTCGCCACAACCGAGGCCCGGTCACAGAGAGTATTATCGTGGGGAGAAGGAAGATGCGTCGGCTGCAGCCAACTGAAGCAAAACCCACCCAAATTACGCGCTCGTCGAACACGTCCGACGGCCGTAAACAGCTCGGTTGGGGGTCGGTGGCAAAGAGGGATAGGAGCAAAAGGAAGTCAAAGATATCGATAAAAGTGACGATGGGACGATGAGCCAAGGAATTGACGGAAAAGCAGAGATGATAGTTGTCGTTGGCGTGTAGGTACTTAGGTAGGTAGAATTAAGGATACAATCAAATTGGTAAGGTGGAATATGTGCACGTCCTGTTGTGTATGCGCATCAGGGACATGGAATGGGTCCACGAAAAAGGAGGGGTAATGAGGGTGGCGACTTACCGAGCCAGTTGGTGTACGACAGGAAAGCCGGCCGACGCTAGAGCAAATAAGTATGTAATAAACGGCCTAAGTGCACTCACAATCAGCGGAAACGCGGTTTGTTCGAAGTCTTCCTTGGGCCCCTTGAAGCGACCACAGAAGACGACTCCGTCTCAATGCACGTCAAATTTCGGAAAAGAACTAAAAAAACAAGGCTTACCGATCCATGCATCTAAGCGGACTGCAAACTGATACCTGCGCAAAACACCAGGGGGCTAGTTGAGGTAGAGAACTTGGTTCTTCCCGTTGTGTTCTGCAGAGAGTCAGTGACAAAATGACACGGCCGCTTGACACGCACCAGCAGGAAAGGCACTCTCGTTTCCGTGTCGCCAAGGTCAGCCAATTATTAGTCGCTACTGGACTACGTGGTACTACCTATGACGGTCGTTATTGGACAAAACTGTCCAGTAAGGACAGTCATAGTTTTGTCCAGTAAGGACAGTCGCCAAGGTCAGCCAATTATTAGTCGCTACTGGACTACGTGGTACTACCTATGACGGTCGTTATTGGACAAAACTGTCCAGTAAGGACAGTCATAGTTTTGTCCAGTAAGGACAGTCATAACTACCACCAAAAAAATAAAAGTAAAGAACGTAACGCGGCAGCACTGCATCACTTACAACCCATCGGGTGACTTGCGGTCCTCATGTTCCTGGGGGACTGGCGGGTATAGCGTTCAACTGGAGCGGAAGCATCGCAGGTTTATGAAGCTGGCGGTGCGGTCGAGGAAGTGGCTTGTCTACGATTGACATCAATATGTGCACATGCAACAGAGATTTACGATTTACTGATACCTGCGGCCTTAGCATCGCAGAAGATTGTACCTTCAACCAGTGGCGCCGCGTCTTCAGTCCAGGTGAGAAGCTCGTTTGTCTGCAGAGCTGTCAGTAACATTGTTAGAGAGCGTGATACAAGGACAAAATCAGAAGGTAGAATAATCCAAGGCAAAAGAAAGAGGTGCCGACTTACAAACAACACGATTAAATACCAGCCACGTATCTGACGAAGAGCGACCTCTCCCGCGCAAAGTCAAGCCCACACCCAAGCAATAGGTCCGCAAGAGATCATGCGGCACGAAGCCATACTCATGAATTGGCTGGCATACAACGAGGGTGACTGCTGGGATAGCCAAGCGCAGTGGGACGAAGGTGCGAAAAGGTGAGTCATGTGCGCACAAAAGAATGCGAGCTATTTAAGGTGGTCGGCAACGCTGCCGGAAATCAGTGATGGTAAAACCGGTATTGCCACATTTGGGATTGTCCCGTGTTTTGCTCAGAAATATGCCTCCAGAATGTCAGAATGTCCTGAATTGACCTCCAGCTAGCATCTATATCTATTGGGCATTGGCGCCGCGGTCCTCCTCTTCCCCTCCTAACGATTCCGGCCTCCATGCATCGTAAGGAGCCCAAAGTAAATGTGGTATATATATCCTAGATTGAAATGACTGGGCAAAATTTTGATATCTAGCCTTAATAAAGAGTAGTTATAGTAATTATTGCAAGAAAATTTGGCACCTGAAATTTGCCAAACGACATTTGATTTTTTTTCTGATGGCGGGAAACGGCAGGATGGGGGGGGGAGGTGTTCAGAGTGGTGGATAACGCCCAAAAAATGCCTGGAAGAATTAAATCAAACTGCTACGCCGACGATTCTATTGAAAAGTTAAACGGTCACTTAAAGTTAAACTACTTATTCAACTTAGTCTTTTATTGAATAACTTATGTAATGGAGACAACGCGTATCGGCACGTGAGTGCCAAAAACGTGGGCTCTCATCGGAGTGAGCATTCAATGGCTTTTAGCAGCTCACTGGTGTCGTGGGGGTCTGTCACGTCGTCCTCCGAGTGGGCGTCGATCTCGTCCTTGTCACTGACCTCGTCGTCCGGCACCTGTTCATCATGCTCGCTCCCCGAGCCCATCGACCTGACCTGCTACAATCCGCGGCGCAAGCAGCACTTGGCCGTGCTGCTTGCCAAGCAACTGTGGAAGCCTGACTCATCTGCGCCCAACTGCGAAAATTTCCATTGCCACACAGCTTTCTCGCTGCTTGATCGGCGGCACCACTGCCGGAAGTGCGGCGGCGTCTTCTGCGGGGCGTGCTCGACGCACACTACCCTCCTCCTCGACGTGTCCGCACTGCCGTTCTTGCACCCACCACGGAACATGCCGTTGACGGCATTTGAGTCGCCATTGTCGCCGGTTGTGACGGCCCGCGTGTGCGACGACTGCTACGACCAGATCCACGGCGTCTGTTCCCCAGGCATCCTCCGCCGCCCCGCCTCGCCGTCCCGCACGGACTCCCTTCTCTTGTCTCCCATCTCCCCTGTCTGCATGCCCTCCTCTGCAAACCACTCCACCACCCGTCCCGCCGGCGGCCTCGCTCTCACCCGCTTACACACGCGTCCCTACTCGCGCTGTTCCCTCCTCGCTAAGGTCCCTTCGTACGGCGAGCTTGACGCGTACCCCCTGAGACTCCCGAGCCGGCTCTGCAAAGCTGCGGGGGGAGGGCGGTGGGAGCCCAAGCCCGAGTTGCCCGATCCCACCGTGCGCGTGCCATTTATCGGCGGCAAGGCCCCGTGGGAGCTTGAGATGGAGCGCGAGGAGGAGGAGGAAAGGAGAAGAAGGAGAAATCCTGTTATTCGGGATGGTGGTACGTTCCTTTCCTTGCATTCCTTCTGCTCTTCGTGATAACTGATTTCGACGCTGCAGATTTCCAATACCGATTCCCCGCAGTGTGCGACCCAGAGCCCATCATCGTTGAGCGCGTACCATTTCAGTTCTCTACCTTCTAAGCTACTTCAAGCTACTTTACCCTGCGGTTCTATCCACCTTGTGGCATATGCTACTCGCCACTGTGCGGAGAAGCTGCCCAACCTTCTCATTGATGTACATTCCTCGCTTTTGCACCATCGCGGCACGCGTCCAGCTCTTTCATCCCAACATCTCATGTCGATTTCAAAATACCGTACTGCTAGCCCACATAGTACCCTTCCCTACGATATATATGCCGTCTAGTCCTCTAGTTATACTCTGCTCTGCTTCGTGTTATGATGGGCCACCCACTCGTCGCCTAATGCTCTGCTCTTCCTGTACATGTACATTTATTCATTCTCCTCCCTCGTCTGGTAACTGCCTTGTTGATTAAGATATTACGATTTTAAACACCGCCTTGTACCATAGATATCACCTATCATGTTACCTTGCCTGTCAAGGTCTCTCCAGAGTCATAATTGTCGCTGATAATCACTCACCGCCGCGGCGAACATTCCAAAATGTTCCCCCATCAGGAAAAAGCCAAATTGGGCTGCCACATAGACCTGCATAGACCTGCATAGACGCCATAGACGTCATAGACGCCATAGCAACGTTGCTATGGCGTCTATGAGTGTCTATGTGGGTCTATGTAACTGAGACTGAATCAGAGCACTTAGTCTTCAGAGACTCGACGACCGACGACATTCTACACACTCTTCAGGCAAGGTCCATGCGACGTAGTCGCGCTTTCTATTACTTAGTGAGTAAATTACTAAATATGACGGCACCGACTTGCGTGGTAGTCTCTCGTAGACAGACGCTCTATACATTCTTGCTCGTACCTCCTAACCCCCTAACCCCTAGGAAAGACGTGCTGAGGGTCACACAAGTTGACTTTTGACTTCCAGAGGTTCCACTTTCGCGATGACATCCGACTTCAAAAGGTGTTCGCAGTGCCAGTGCTCTCGATCCTTCTATACGGCTGGTGAAGATCACCAACAATGTGACGAGTGCAAAAGGGACCGAGGGAGCGCAAAGCGCTGACCAGAAAGACATATCGCGCTGAGGAGAATGGTACGATAGCAATACCTCCCTGTCATGGGAACCTATGCTTAGAATCACACCAGCAGTATTACCGGGCGTGCCGACACACCGTGCGTCGCCTCAACTGGCTCGAGCTTTAGCCAACATCTGGCATTGATTCATTAATTCTGGCAATTCGGTCATACTGCTTCTTGCAAGTTCTTGTTCACCAGGCGGTGCTTGGAAGTTGGAACGACCGCTATTGCCGAAAACAGGCATATTGTGGTCAGAATTTTACTTGATTTCCTGGTGATTTTCAATTTTTTTGCGCTTGGTACGTGGAATCACCCACCAAATGCGGAAATATGGTGGGATTATAGTGTGTGGGTGAACGGGTGACATTGTAACAAGTCCAAAACCCAGCTAGAACTGGTTTCTGAGCTGTTTTGGAGGTGAAAATTCTCCCTACCAAAATTTTTTTTTTTTGACCTGACCACCCGACCAACCAACCAGCGTCTGGTCCGGCATTCACGGCCCGGCACCCCCTTGGTTACTCACTGATCTTTAGCGTCACTGTAAGATCTGTGGCATTAACAAGCTGGCTAGGGTAGAATGCTAGACGTGAAGACCATCTAGCATAACACCGAAGGGCAGACTGGTTGGGTGAGCCGCATTACTGACCTCACATTGATTACTTCCAGATGATATTTTTACTCGCGACGTCGACCCGAATTCTGTTGCGGACCGGAGCGAGTTCATCCAACTCAGAGATATCCGTCGGATCGAGAAGGACATTGAGGCCGAGACTGTACAGCTGAATTCAAACGATGGCAGGTCAACGCTTCTGTGGGTCGAGAACTTGCGCGCGAAGGGACATCTTCTCGGCTTCAAATCCAAGACTGATCCACCTCCACCTGGCTCAGGGCTGCTGGCCGACACGAATATGCTGATTGAGGCGTATGTGATTGTCTTTCTTACATTCGCTCTCGTTTTGATTCCTTTGGGCTTAGGTGGCATCACGTCCTCAAGGGGAAGTTCCTGCAAGGGAAACCACTCTGGAAAAAGTGATGGATTGGGGATCCTTAAAACGATCCTGAAATTGAAAGTATCAGTAGTAAAATAAGTAGCCCTTAAACTGTACCTGGGACGCAAAGAATTGGTGTGACTGAACCAGCAACCTAGACGGATCGTATCGGGATCCGATTCTGAGGTCCCGAGATTTCCCGTTTTATGAGCTGCATCGGTGCTCCAGAGACTGCGCCGGAAACAATTGTCTTCAGGAGCAGTATTGGCCGAACTGAAACATAATGTCTCACATCCTGGAAAACATAAAGTTTTTAGGTACCTAAAAGCGATCCCGAAACCTTTGGTTTCAGGCCCGGATCACCGGGCCGGGCACCCGAAACCTTTAGTTTAAGGCCGGAGGGCCGGCCCGCACCCCGGCCCGGTGATCCGCGCCTGAAACCTTTGTCTCGGGATCGCTTGGAAATACCTCGAAATACGCTTGCTACGCGCGCCGCGGGCATGAAAAACGGTTTTTGGGGGCCTTTTTGCTGTTTTTGTGACTGGTTTTGAACCTTCGAAAATCTCCTGGGTGACCGTGACAGGTTCGAAAATTTTCGAAAATTTTGGGCCCTGTGACCTGTGACATTCGAACTGATTTAAATACTACAGTAGCTGGTGAGAGCTCTGACAAAGTGGATGCCAGCAGAGAGAGATATTCAAGTCGAGTTTGTGGAATTCACCGCAGCACTAAGTGAGAGCCATGTTGGTCAAATTCTCAAGGAAATCGCCCTCTTTCCTTTTCGGTGAGGCGGCAGATCAAGCGGCAGTGGCGGTGTGAATCAATTGTTCGCCGTTTCCGCCGCGATCAAATTCCCATATCGGATTTCAGATCTGAGGCGGAATTGAAATCATGATCCTGACACGTGACCTGTCGATCATTTACCATGCCACTGACGTAGCTCAAACTCTCCGGGAGCGATGTCATCCCTCGTAACGCACCCCATGCACCTCGCCGACTCGGACGTACGAGGAGTTCAAAAGAACCGATATTCCACAGAATCCACCTCCATCTTCGAGGACTCAGGAAAAGAGAAGAATGCGACAGATCTCTTAAACTGGACGCCGGATGAATCAGGATATATTTCCGGGAAAATCACCATGAGCTGGCCCTCAACTCTGGGCAAATACCGTATCATCGTACTTTCTGGAATTCAAGAGTATGAAGTCGTATTCTCCGGCCCTTGTGCAGGAGAGTTCAGTCATCGAAATTTCGCATTCAAAATCGGCTCAGAACTGCGCTTATCTCTGAGAGGTGTAACCGTAACACGACCACGCTTTCCAGGCAGCAAGATTGTTTTGAGATATTGCGATGGAGCTGCACTTAAACTCCTGCCTCACGATCAGGCTCCTGGGTGCACAATCGACAGCATCGGTGCGTTTTCTTCCACCAACATATTTTGATACCGTCAACAATCCCTTCAGAAATTTGGGACAAATCCGTCGTGGTTTCACAATCCGAGCAAACACTCCATTCCTCGCTTGGGCAAAGCGAAAAACATGAAAATACAACTACTCTCCCTATGAAGGCAAATAATTCAATCTCATACTAGATGTACACATAATGACGTGTGGGCAGACTCCAATCCACCGTGAAACCAACGATTTCCTGAGCCGTGTCCAACCGTTTGCCTTAGACACAGACAATTTGGAGCCGTCAAATGCATCGATATCTGTGCCTCATTCCACGATTACGCAACCCATACTCGACGGAATTCAGCCGGGTCACCAGCGTCGAACAGCTGGTTCCGGAAGTGGGAGTTCCGTTCGCTGGACGCAAGACACCTCCAAGTCTTCCCTTTGCGTGCCATTCACTGCGTCGATTTCGGCCGACTACAGTTCACCCTCAAGGGTCGTTACCTCTGGTCTGATGTCGCACAGTACAATTACCACCAGACTCATGATCTCCAGCAGAGCTCGATTTTGCGACTGAGCTGAAGCTCATCGCCCAGGCACAATCTCCAGACCCCATAAACTGTATTGTTGAGGTACGATCCAATAAACCAAACCCGGACTTGTCTTTCAGTTATCTTCTTTAGCTTCTCCACGCCGACGAATCCCGACAAGCCATATACGTCACCGATTATACCCCGCATCCGGAGATACCCAGTATCCAGCAAGTCTGGGCGAACGAGTTGGATGGCTACGTCCTTGAGATTGTGCTCAGTGATGAACAAGCCCAGGCTTTGCAACCTTTTATCGTTGGTCATTTCTACGTAATTCTATCTCTTCGTTTTTCCCGAAGCATGGCGGGGTCGGTGATTCGCATCCACCCCATCGAGGATGATTCGGGTTTCCTAGAGGATTGGAAGTATGGTATCATTTGGTACGTTTCTCCTATGGTAGTCGTTGACTTAACTCGAAGGACGTTTGCAGGCGCAAAAACAATCTGGAGAGGGGCGCTCCGGTAGTGCAAATCAGGACACACACTGAGCTAATGACGACAGGTAGTCCATTGAGCGCTCAGCTCCAAAATCCCAGCATTTCTTCGATAAGACAAGTCTTGGCATGCACAGAGTGCCCCAAGACTTTCATTGTCAGAGCTCGAGTGGTGGATTTCTTTCCTCTCAGTCTGGAAGATTCATTTGTGGAGGCGTGTGGTTATTGCCGTGCTCTGTGAGTACCTCTAACTTCGATGCGCAATCTCTCATCTTGTTTTGGTGATTCCAGAATTCCCCAGGAAAAATCTGTGTGTTCATGTGGCCGTGATTTCGCGCCGAAGATTCTCTCCATTCTACGCTTGATGATAGATGATGGAGATGGTAGACTCAAGATATCCCTTTCCGGTAATGTGGGTGAACATGCTTCGATTTCCATGCCGTCCCCTCAGCACCACTGCAGATACCTTTGCTAAACGCTGTGAAGCCCTGCCTTCTTCGCCATGACGCTGAGGCAGCGAAACAGTTTTCTGCCCACATGAAGCCTCTTCTCGGCAATCTGCAAGCTGTTCACGATGCAATTTCAAGAGAGGAGTCGGTAGAACCGTCTGGGTCTGTGATGACGCTGGTGATTGACAGTTGGAAGGCAGACGACAACACTGCGGTATATGGGCTATGTGATTTCGCATCTTGAGAGCTCAACAAGGTCTCGAATTGATCTATCTTCGTATGACCGGGAAGCACCACTGAAACACCTTCAGAATCGAAAAATGACATTTCGGTCGTTTCGTTCCGATTCACCGCTGTCCAGTGTCAATCATGTGTTTGAGTCTGTTCGAGCACCAACTGGTTTCACCGTTTCAGGCCCATGTGCTATGTCTGTGGACGGCGGGGTTTTTTCAAGTTTTCCAAGTTGAAAAAAGAGGAGAAAAAGAGAGAAAGGGGAGGGAATTTATGAGAGCTCTTACTGTAATTTAGCTTTGAAATTCGAGGTCCTAATTGCGTAAAAACACTGAAGCGCGGAAGTCCACTTGATTTCGGGAAGTTCGCTTGAAAAGTGGGATGTTACCGCATCGTGTGCGCATGTTCAGTAGGGATCGGCACCGTAACCGTATAATACGGTATACGGTTACGGTGTACGGGGTGACCCGTACCGTCCCGTATGGCCCTCTGGAACGCCTCTTACGGTACGGGTACGGTACAGTACGGCAGGTTGAATAACTTGTGATCTAGAGCTTCTCCTTTGGGCTGGATGTTCACACTCAACACAGGTGAGTTAGAAAATGCAAAATCTGGTGTCTCTGAACTCAGCCACCATTACATGGTGTCGTTCTAGGTACCCGTATACCGTAAAGATACGGCATTACGGGTTTGGGGGCCCGTACCGTATACCGTCCCGTATCGCCCAAAATCAGAAGATTTTACGGCCGTATTTTATACGGCCGTAACCGTATACGGTACGGTGCCGATCCCTAATGTTCAGAACAAGTCTGAACAACCCGACAGCCAATGGTTTTCAAGAACTGCTCGGCAACTGTCCGGCACGCATTCGCTTTCACATCACGCCGCGCGTCACTTCTCTGACACCCGGTATCCTCCTCGTCCTCCCGGCCGTTCCGACTCGGGACCTTCCGTATCCCCGATCCATGTCCGAAAGGTCCAGAGCAATGGCAAGCAAAGCCAAATAATGCACTTGCCAAATGGAGCGACATACGATCCACAGTGTCCACTGGCTAGTGGCATGGCACATGGGCCAAAGTAGGAAGTACTTATATTGGATTCATACACGGATGTATTGTGAATGTACATATGAGCTTGACCGTGTTTGCCGCATACTATCGGTCCCAGTGTTCCGGTATACTGACTGATTTGAGGTGATACTAACTGTTCCGTTTCGCTTCTACTAGTATGGGCGATATAAGTACTGCGCAAAAAATAAAATTCTACAGGTTGGCTTTTTGAGAGAAAAAATGAGCAACTTGAAGCATTGACAACAGCTTTGTGGCGGCACTGGAGACGTGTGACAACTTCGCAAGCGCGCAACTTGCGGAAATTGCAACTTAGAAGTGCTGCAACTCAGATCAAGCAGTTTGTTTCGCCGTAACATGTTCATATCTGCTCAGATACAACTTCGAACTGCTTGACTTCAGGATGTAACAACAAGGAAGACCATCACAGACCTCAGACACCTCAGGTCTTCGGTTTAAGTATCTTGAGGATGGACTGGAGCCGGCGTGCAGCAAAGCCATTCGCCACACGGCCATCACGGCAATCACACAGGCCTCTGATCATCCAGTGCAATATTCACGCACTGAGTCACTGCTCACCATTCATGGCCGATTTTATAACCATCTGTCTATTTGATGCCAAACACACAATATTCCATGGCACATGTGGCCCATTTGTTTAAACTCAGTTGAACGAAGGGGCGGAAACTTCCGCAGATGATGCCGGAGTCAAGGCGGAGTTTGAATGGGGAAAGGCTATTTAAAAATTATTTTTATTCAACACAACGATATAACACCGCCAATGACATGTGAGTTTAGCTTTCCCACTGTTGAACATAACATTTGAGTGTCTGATTCCTGCAGAGATCCTTATGAGTACTGAGGACACTTCGGCGGAAATTCCGTGGCCCGAACCATAAGCGGCTTCCCTGAAGTTGTGCCCAGCTGCCGTACAACATGTACTATCATTGAAGTGAACTTGATGCCGAGATTCAGTCACCGTCTTGCAGTTGTAATTACAAAAAGATGTGACTGGTCGAAGTCGTCGCAGCTTGAAGTTGCTTCTCACGAGAGTTGACACAAAAAAAAAGTTGCAGCAATCCAGGTTGCAGCAAAGTTGGAGTTGCGACCATGTCAAGTTGATGAATTTTCAGCTCAAAACCTCGATTGCGCTCCGATTTTTTGCACAGTACTGTAGTATTTCATTCAATTCGTAGTCACGCGTCACACCCACTTTTTTTTTATTGCGGCAATAATTTTTTCTCGATTTGTCCGATTTCTTTTGGATTTTAATTGTATCATTTTTTCCAAATCGAGTACGAATTGATCGAAATACTATCTACGTAGGTGAGGCATGTTTGTTCCTGATGTCCTTGCCCTTCGAGCCACCACATTTGCGGCATTGTTCCTTTCCCACCGACAGCTCGATGGAATCAACGAACTCCACCGCCAGACCTCTACGCCGTCTGTTCTCCTTGCCAGGGCTGAGGAAGAGGCACGATTCTGACGCCAGGTAAGCTGCTGTCGGCGCCACTATCTTTTCTGAGTTGGGTGGATGAATCTGCTGGGATCTTCGCACTTATCATATCATATTTGCTAATCCTGTTCTTCATCAGCGACGCGACCATCCAAGGCATTCCCCCACTTCCCAGCAGGCGCTTAGAAACCAGCCAAGGAACGCAGTTCCCCAAAAATCCAGCAGACGGCTCTGATGGCTTGCATCGTTCATCTCTAGACTCCACTCATTCTTGCAGCTCTGGTCCCGATGGCCTGGAGGCTCTACGCTCTGACTTTGGAAGTCTGACTCCAGAGCTTGAGAAGGAATTGGGGTACAGAAAGATGTTTACTTTACCTGCCCCGTTCAGGTCCCTGGAGAGTAACGTAGCGGTGATGATCCGGTAAAAGTTATTTGTCTCAAGCAGTACTGCCATCTCACAAGATACAGGCAAATCAACGACCTGCAAGAACAAATGAATGAAGTAATGAGAATACTGGACCGATATAAAACTATCTGGAGCCAAGAGTAGTGGCTGGAACAAAAGTTGGGCCTGTGCAACGGTGTGTATTAGTTCTCACTGTGGTCATGCGTGTCTAACATCTATTCAAGATAAGGCATAGTTGTCCAGACAAAATTGGAGTGGCCCAACGGTCCAATACAATTGTTACATCCTTCCTCTTGCACCGTCCACTCCACCACTGTTGCCCAAGCCTGTGTAGACAGATCAATATATGCTACTTCTCGCTACCAAAACCACTCAGTGCTATTCAAGTCTTACCAGAGTAATCTATGAGTGCTTACCACTGCCAGAAATTGTCAACTTATATGCATGTGTTCATCTCTTCCTTCATGCGGGTATCTAACCGGAAAGCAGGAATTTACCACCCCCTCGGCGACATCACAGTCGCGAACGGCGTGTCTTGCGAGATCTTGGGACGGCTGCAAACGCAAAGTCACGTCGGCGTCGCGCTGCAAATCCAATGCACGTTATGCCGGTCAGAAAACGTGTTAGGAACGAGAGAGTCGTGCGGTAAGACCCGAGAGAAGAGGCAGTGGTGTCGTCCGTCCCACGCGCTAACCCAGTTTTGCCAGATTCCGAGGCCAACAAAATGAAGGGGTAACGAGAACACTGTGCACAGCACAGGCTCAGGGGGCTGTTTGATCTGGGTGGCAGCGAGTGCCTTGGCGACCGCGACGCCCGCAGAACGGCGCAGCGAAGACCCAAGGGTCTCGAGATCGCGCTCAGGGTTGTCGCCGGTGTTCAAGTTGCGCCAATGCATACAGTTAAGCCATTGCAGCTTGCAACTGGACTGAAAGAAAGATCTGGTTCATGGGCGTGCAGCTGCCGGGATTAGGCGCGGAAATAAGACTCGCGTGGCCGCTGCCGCTGGAGCTGTTGCGCGGGATGTCCCTTCGATAATAAGCCGACGTCGATCGGACAGAGGCAAGGGGTTGCTCACTCGCATTACCCCTCGCCTCTCCCGACTCACATCCACTCTCATACCCCGACGACGCTGGTGCAGACGCACCCATGATGTATACACAGCCGAAGACCCACTGGCACTTAACGCTGTGCACGCATTTCATTTCTACGCGCTGGTGCACACAGTCGCTGCGACCCGACTAAGTAGTGGAAATACAGTGATCTCCCCAAACATACTGTGAGATGGATCCAGATGTACACTAACGTCGAACTTGTTGTAAAATAAATTCCTTGTCACTTTCTGACTCAGTTTCTTACTCGGTCACTTACTTGGCTTCACACAGAACTATCTCGAAGATATTTAGCACGCAAACAAATAATGCTCTTATCAGGCTCGGCGCCGCCTCATAACTTCGCCTGAGGACTGTAAGGCCAGATAAGTTGAGGCCGAAACAGGTCGCAATATCAAGCCCACCGTGCGCGGCCCCGACAACACTGTTACACGGCTTGTTACCTTGCTACGCTACGGGCTCCTCAGCATCAGCATCGAAGACATCCTCGCGGACAGCAGGCTCCTAGTCTCTCCTAGACAGACGCTTCAACAATCTTTGATCTCGTAACTCGATTTAAGTAGCAGGCTCCTTCCAATTGCAAGTGGAACTGTTCAGGGAACTCGTGAAGATCCTCGACGGGTGCGGCAACGAGGAGGAAGAGGAAGAGGATGGTGATAAAGAACCACCAGAACAAGAGGTGGATGCTGTGCTTGCTGCTGCACTCGCAAACTCAAAGGTATGTCTTGGGAGTTTGTCGGCGGAGTCAAGGTCGTAAGTGCTCCAGGGCGAATGTCCTCGGAAAGGCGTTGGGAAAGGCCATCGAGTACATACGCGTCCTCAAGAACCGCGAGGCCCGCCTTGGGGCTGGTGACCGGACTTGTCGGCGGCCGCAGCTACTTGGCGAACGGAAGCGCGAGTGGGTGGTGCGGTTCGACGGCGGCGCGCTGGGAGATGTGGATGCCGACGAAGGGAGAAGGACGAGGACGAAAACGATAACCACGACGACGGCGTACGAAAGTGGCAAGGGTGGGGCGAAACCGAAACCCGAGCGCAAGCCCGCCACGCCTGTGCTGGAGGGCGCCAAGAAAACAAACGCGACCGCCCGCGCAGCCTTCATGTTCACCGCATACCAATTGTTTCAACGAGAATGAATATTCATGAGCATCCATGCGCCATGGATGTGCTCAGGATGACAGAATCTGCCATACGTATTCATGGCTGTTGATGCGCATGCACACAGTACTTACACCGCTCGACTTTTCGGGCCAAAATGGACCTGGTCCGACCTAGAACGGGAAGCTCCCGAATAATCCATAATATTTTTCGTCCTCCATGCCCTCTCACCTTATAAGGCTTTTTTTTTCCCGTCCGTGTATTCATTCTTCTTTCCTAAGCATCGCAAGTTGAAATATTGTGAATCAAACCGATCAACGCCGTCTATTTCGAATTCAATTGTTGAGAAACCTTTCAGACGCACGAAACGGACTGAGTATTCCAACATCGTGGTCCATAGTTCATAACAGTGGAAATTGAAGCTTGAATCTGTATTGTAGTTGTCAAAATTTCCATCCAAGAGAATTGAGTCTCACCAAGCAGTGGTCTGCCCAGCAACTCAAAATTGAAACTCAATTCTTTGAGACTCGAATGCAGTCTTGGAAATCGACGGTATGATACAGCTGCAGGTACTGGCTAGGTTGAAGTTCGAATCACCAAAAATGTGAGTTTCATCCAGAACAGTTGTAGAGAAAAAACGGAAACTATCTATGTCGAGTTGTGCAGATTTGTGTCCAGAACTGGTCACAAATTAGCTTCAAATTCAAATGCAGAAAGATATGACGTGACTTACCAACCCCATTGTCGGACTATATGGTAGGGACCGAAAATTGACCTCGTTCTATGTTCACTACTTTCGGACTATACCTGGGACTGCGCATGATCACAGAGGTAGATAAATAGATCGAGGAATTTTGTGGAGAGTGGGAAACTTGAAGGCAAGGACGAAATGGGACCCTTAATAAACACTTTGATTCTCGACGATTGGGGAGGCTCTCCGACCTGGAATAAGTCCAAAACATATCAGGAGAGTTCAGCTTGAGGCTGTTATCTGGATAAATTAAAAGTGGGCTGATGCATGCTGCAATACAGACCCATTTGAATTAAAGATATAGCACCCTACCGGAGTAAATGGACGACGCGCTGCAAAGTATACTGGACGGCCGTTGATTTGCCGTTGATACATTGACTCAGCACGGTTACCTGTCTCAAATGATGAAAATAATGAAGGCTTCATTATTACCTCAATCTCCGCTGTTCAAATTGTCGAAGGGCGGGAACTTCGGATTACTTTAGTTTGAGGAGATAACTCAGATAAGATCAAGATCAGTGCGGCAGCTTCATCTTGGCTTCATTGGAACAAATATTGATTGCGCATCAATTCCACTATTGACTGTTTCGGGGCTCCGAGTCCCACTAATCTACGAGTCCCACCGATCAAGGCGTAGAATGGGACTGGACTGAGTGGACTCCCACGAATCTGGTTACTCCTCAACACCCTCGGCAACTTCCGTTCTCCGCTTAGCCCGACGACGCCATCAGCCTTTTTGACCGTAGCTGTAATCAGGCGTAATCAAAAGCAAAACTATATAATGTAATCTGATATTCCTTTTATGTCCACACCATTGCGGGTATGTCCTGGACATTGCCCTCATGTCCGGGCTTTATGAAAACAATGCCCTTTCGTCTCCCAAGCCCATATAGGGTATAGGGGATGTCCCTAAGGTTACCCAGACCCTCAGAAAAATAAAATCTTCAACCCACGATGGATACTATTTCAAACAATTTTGAACGCATTTGATGCTTGACTGATCTGAATCTCACGGTTTGGATATGACTTGGATATTACAGTGTTTCCAAGAGAACACTGAAATTACTTAAACAATATGTAAGGGGCTATGCTCAAGTGTACGATGACCCACCATTTCGAAGAGGGAGTAAGAAATAAAATTTTAAACTCACATTGAACCAAATTCGGCCCTACGGCCGCGTATGGAGCGAGATTGCCTCATACAAAGGCAGGGAGGCAAAATATGATCCTGGGTTTATTTTTCCCGAGGTCTAAACTCAAAACTACCCCAAATTCGATATTGCATCATAGGATTTGGCCAGGCGGTTGTTGAGATCCATAAAGAGCGGACAGGAATTGGATGTCAAGCGGACCGGAATGGATTGCCGAACGGACGGCAATTTGATGCCGCCAGGACGGAATATTGATGGCTGACGGACAGAAATGCCTTGCCAGAAAATGGGCAGAATAAGGTCCAAAACACTGTCATGCCTGAGGTCACTATGGTGGGTAGCACCTATGATGAGAGGAACACTATAGCATGGACAAACTATCTCTGATATAAGCCTAATTGACTTGAACCAAGTTGTTGGTCCGTGGAGCGAAATTACCCCATATTGACACAGGGGGTATGAATATGGACCTGGGGATATTTTTCCTGAAATCCACCCTTAAAACTACCTCAAATGCAATATGACATCAAAGGATTTGAGCAAGTGGTTGTCGAGATCCATAAAGGGCGGACAGGAAGTAGATGTCGAGCGGACCGGAAAGCATTGCCGAACGGACCGAAATTTGATACCGCCGGGACACAATATTGGTGGCCGGCGGACGCAAACGTCTTTTCGGGCGGACATGATCGGTTTGTGGGGTGGACAGAAATGCTATAGCCAGGACAGAAATGTTATATCGGCGGACATTAATAAAAATAGTACACGCTAATCAAAACCCAGCATCGGCGCTGCACTAGTTTAAATCTACCCTCGGACAACACCCTAGGTAGTTTCGCGCCCATTTAGGAATCACCTTACAGTATGTTCGATTGAGATAGGAGTTGATCAGTACCATTAGATCACGGCAACGGAATGCCAATGCCAAAATGTCGATGACAAAATGTCGAAAACCAACCTCGACCGACGACCATCCCGCCTACCGTACGTCGGAGCAGAAGGGCAAGATGCTCACATCAGTGTTTGTGCATTGTTTACTTGGTTCTTTGATCACGACCACCATCACCGCAGCCTCTTGGCCCTCTTCGTGTTGCTCTGCACCTCCTGGGCCCTGCAGGCGGGACGGTCAGGCAGCCTGAGGCGGGGCTTAACGCTGCGTTCAATTCTTCACGCGCGAAGCGCACGGAATGGGTCCCGAATCAACCGCTTCGACATCACTACATAATCGATTACTATTTTTTTCCCTGTCCTTCTCTCTTCTCCACGTTGTATAGGCACGCAACCCCCAAGCATATCACCCGATGATACCGCTCCAAGACCATTCGCACCGAAATAGACACATAGAATTCGAAACACGCACCCGCGATGCCCCTTCGGCGGCCTATTTGCGCGCAGCAACAACCACAAGTCGGAAGGGCGGGAGGTCGGCGTCGGCTCGGTGAAACCAGGCGGGCCCAAGCAACTCCGAGCCCGCTGTCTCCTCGCACTTGGCGCTGTCAATGTCACTGGACTTTTACTCCTCCAATTCCGCGTCTTCCGCGTCGACGCCGACCCACGAATACCTTGTTCTTCTCCTCTGGTGGCGGCTCGTCGAGCCTGAATGGCCGCGGATTACTCGCGTACAGCGGTGATCCAAGTCCTAATGCGCGAGACGGAGGGAAGCAAGAGCGCGGCGTGGGCTTTGTCGGGCGAAGGAGGTACGCTACCCTCTTCCTTCCCTTTTACCCAAAATAACGCTCTACACAGAAGTCGCAACGACCTCGGCAACACCGCGGCCTCGCCGCCCCATCCTCGCTCTCTCCTCGACGGCAGTAGTTGCGCTGGATAACCAGAGCCGCCCATCACACCCGTGCCTCAGCCGCCTCAGCACCTCCTCTGATCTCCCACCCGCGCGTGCCGAGTCCTCTTCTTACGCCAGCTCGCCCCGCTTGGGGATGTGGGCCGGCTCCCCGAGCATGCACAGTCTCTCGCGTCCTCAAACGCACACGCAAGTGTCACCATCGTACGCACACCCGGCGGGTAGTCCGTTCGCACAGACCATGAGCCCTACCACCACCGCTATGACGTCGAAGACCAGCAAGAGCGCGCGCGCGGGCGGGTCAAAGTTTGCGTTTTGGACGCGGATGCGCGGGAAGGGCGAGCAAGAGGGGAGGGGGAGCGCGATGCGGAGAAGAAGAACGAGAACGACTTCGGTTTGCGGGCGTTTCGACGCGTGGGGGTCGGGGAGAGCAGGGCGGTGAACGCGCCGCACGCTCGAATTCGAATCCCAGCGGCGCGGCAGTAACGCGAAACCCAACAGAGGTAGAAATGCGCAGCTAACGGTGATTCACCTCTCGTCGCTCGATGATACATACGCGCGCTTGCCGCGGGCGGATGACTTGGGTTTGGGGCGAGGCAAGGCCGAGAGGTGCGTTTCTTTTGCGCCTTTGTCTTTCTTTCTTGTTTGCGGGGCAAGCGAACGAGTGAGCGATGACCGTTCGCCCGAATATGCGGTGGTGCAGTGACGAGAAGCGTGGGCGAAAAGAGGACTGCGGGTGCAAAGGGGGATGTGTACCGCGGCGGTGTGTGCGCACGCTATCTTCGTGGTGCAGCGCGACGATGAGGTTTGAATATCGATGCCTGCGCAGTGTACGGCGAACACTCGAACCTAAGCCGGAGCTTGAGTCTTGCTGCGCGCGACTTGTAACTCGCCTCTTTCTTTTGCTCTCCTCGAAAACCACGAACGACTAGCTCACGACCACCTTTCCTTCCACAGGCGGGAGCAACGCGTCCACCGCCTCGCTGCGTTCCGCGAGGTGCATACGCCGCAGAGTGAGGGTGCCGAGTCCTAGGCCGGCGATGTACAATCTCGACAACCGAAGTCAGCCAGATCAAAGCCACGCGCAGTACGAGCGCGGGTAGCAGCGGTCAAATCAGCAGCAGGGTCAGATACCGCCGAAACGGAAACAACAGATGCCGCAGGGAACCCCCAAGCTGACACCCCCGCGAAGACGACGCCGGCGAAGCATTACCAGCCCCGCGAGGTATGCACTTATTACCTTTCACTGGTATGTCGTCGAGACTGATTGACGTGAACACGAACAGGAACAGGAGCGCGGGCGAGGAGAAAAGAAGAAGCAGAGCCGGCACAGAATCATGGGGATTCCGAGGAAGAGTCGCAGACTCAGTCCCAGTCCGAGCAGGAGGAGGGGAGTGACTTTGCGGGGAAGGGTGTGAGGCGGGTTGTGAAGAGCGAGGCGGGGCATGGCACCAAGTCGGAGCGGGCAGATTCGCGGGGGGAGGCGAGGGAGAGGGAGATGTGGCCGTCGAGGAGTCAGTCGAGTTTGAGGGTGTATGCATCTGGGTATGTGGCGTGGAGTGCGAGCCCTGGCGCAGGGAATGGAGCAGGTGTCACGGCGGGTGAGTGTCGTTCCTTTGCTTTGATTTTTCTCTCACCGTATCTTCTTCTTTATCACTACCAGCCCTAACATCGCGTTCTTCTACAGCGGAACGACTCGCGCAGCAATCACCTGCACCCCAGATTCCCGGCGCCCCTGTGCGAGCGAAGCTCCGCTTGCCGCCACGTCACCTGCGTCGGACTCGGAGTCGGAGTCGGATTCGGAAGATAACGCACCGCTCGCGCTGACTGCGTCGCGCCCCGCGCTTGCGGCTGCGGCGGCGAAGGAGCGGGACGGGTTCACGGGCGGGGGATGCTCGCTTCACTGGGCACCGGCCCTGCGGGAGCTAAGGACGCTGTGCGCGTACTGAGCGCTCGCCGCTCGTGCGGAGCACCACGGGAATAGTGTATTTCCCGTCGCCGCGCGTGCTGGGGAGCGTGGGGTGTTCGGGCCGCCGCAAGAGAAGACGAGCAGCCCGATGAGGAAGGAGTCGGGGAGTGCGGTGCGCACGAGCAGGACCACGTGTACGGCCATCACGAGCCCGAGCGGAGTCAGGGAGCAGGGGAGGTCGGTAGGAGAGGTCGGCATTCCTGTTGTGCAGCAGCAGTAGCCGCAGAAGCGGGACGCGTTGAGTGAACGGCTGCGGGCGGTCACAGTCGCGAATGCTGCGGGAAGACCTCGCCAGCAAAGCCCGTCGCGGAGAAGTCGACGGCTCCCCCGCCGGCGCCTGCGACCGTCGGCACGCAAGAGGTACCACCACCGTTCGTCGAGCGACATCGTGTCTGCGAAGCGGACGTCGGACGGGGGTGGACGGGGGCGGGGGCGGGGACAGTTACCTTGACAGCGTGCTCGGGCGCGATCTTGCGGATCTTGCGGATTTGCTCGGGCGGATTGCGCTGCTTACTGCTTATGGGAGGAGGGGCACGGCACCAAGGAGAACGACCGGGATGGCATCGCGCTCATTGCGATCAAGCAGCGCTCGCCGCCGCTGGCGTTTCGCGCCCTGTGTACTCGCAGAACCGAAGCATGGGCACGTTCTGCGCACTCGGGAGCAGCATTCTCGTGCCAGTGTCTTCGACGACCTCGACGTTCGCGAGCTCTGGCTCCAGTCATCCTGGAACCTGCAACTCCACGTCCAACACGTCCTCGAGCTCGCCCTCGCATGCCGACTCCTCAATGAGCGGCTCCGACGTACGGCCGTCTGCGGATACCAAGCCTATGGCGCGAGATTCGAGAACAAAGCAGCACGGTAATGTGCCGATTAGTGCTGTCCACATATGATATTAATACGAAATTTTGCATATCATATTATATCAATATCATATTATGGGGTCCGAGGCCATATCATATCTGTATTATATTATCTGTGTATGTATTAATCCGTATTATAATATATTATCGATATATTAATAATATACTTCTACCACTTTCAGTATGCCAAATCCCTCTTAGGATCAGAAGAGACTTGATAAATGTTCACTTTCAACACTTTATGAATCATGTTGGGGTCAAAACAGCGAAATCAGTTCAATTTGAACCTCTCGGCAGAGTCGGAACTGCTTTTGATGCCGGTTTGGACTCGGATCACTCTCGGCACTGGCAACTTACAAGATCCCGGTTAGTAAGTCAAGCTTTGGTTGTTGATTCAAGATGATTCAATATTGTTCCAAATTTCTGGATGAGAAGCTGAGGAAACAGAAGCTCCAATGTAACATATACAGTACCATAATATAATATTAATATGGCAAGCGCTGTATCATATTATATCAATATCATATCGTAGTATATTTTCTTGTATCAATATTATCCTCACCGTCCTGGACGTATCATATCCGTATTATCGTTAATATATTAATAATATATTATTTCGTATTATATTAATGGACAGCACTAGTGCCGATGTCCCCCGCCTCGATACTCACCCGCATCATCCCGCCCAATCGACACTGTTCATGAGTTGACGCCGTGGGACAGGGAAGATGGGGGCGCGTAGGAGGGATGAAGTGGTAGGGTGAGTGGGCTGGGGGCGGGTACGAATACTGCGGCGCGGACGAAGAGGATGATGGCGCAGTAGAGGAGGAGCGTGAGCTCTGATTTTGAGGAGGACGGGGCGATGACGGTGGGAAGGGGGATGGCAAGGGAAGGGGAAGGCGCGGCCGCATGAGACGCCTTTGCAGGAAGAGGAGAGGGGGAGAAGCGAGACGAGAGCTGCGATTGAGGTATTTTTATTTCTTTCACGCCGTTTTGTCGCTTTGACGCGACATGGATTAGCTCGGGAACGTCATCAACGGGGCGGGACCTACTGTCAACGACGAGGACGGCACCGTAGACGCTTATGAACCCGACAGCGATGGGCATGGGCGGGATGTCGCCTGGCGGGTAAAAGCCCAGGTGGGTACAGCCGGCGCACTTCATTATGGTGGGGTCGCCGCCCGTGGACCCGAGTTTTTACGCGGCGCACCAATAAGCGATGATGATTGTGAAGCAGGCATACCGGATGGCGGTGGCGCAGCAGGTGATGGCGGCTGCGGGGGTCGAGTGTGGGGGTTTGGCAGATCGGGCGGGAGGGGAGCGTGTATGGCGTGGCCAATGTGGGGTTACCGTATGGGATGGGGATGGAGATGGCCGGGTGGGTCGCCCTGCAGCCTTTTTTCGCTGAGGTCGATGTGTGGTGGGGGTGGGGCCGCTGGGGCGAAGCGAGGATGGAGGCGGGGACTCGCAGGGGGCGCAGGGGATTTGGAGCTCGTCGAGACGCGTGTGCGGGGAGACGTGTGGGCCCTCGACGGAGCGATACACGGAAAGGACGACGAGTAGTGGAAATCCCGCTGTGCAGGGCAACAAGACCTGGCGAGAGTGCGAGTCCACGGGGTTCTTCCCGCAGGTCGCGACGACCCCTTCGCCCGGACGACAGACACGCACTGGAACTCTGCGCCAGAGAGTCCATCGCGCGGCAGACAAGGTGGTGAGGCTCCGCCGTCCATTTGGAAAGCGGCAGCTCCGTATTGCGAGCGGCTCTTGGGGCTTCTGATAGTAGTTGCAGTCGGAGCTCTGCGATAGCCGTTTGGACGTCGCCTTCGGCAGATGGCCGTCGGCCGTATCGCTCAGGCCGGCTCTCTTCATCCGCAGGTCCGCCGCCCGTGTATGTCCTTGGACCCCAGAACATCGGGAGCGAGTGGACGCTTAGGGCTTCAACCCGTCCGTTAAACGGGGACGGCCGTCAAAAAGACGGCCGTTTTTGTCAACGGACGGGTCTACCCGCCCCGTACAAGGCAGGGCTCGAGCCTCAGGACGGGCGGGTCCCGTCCGTCCCGTCCGTAACGGCCGTTTCAACGGGTCATCATGGCACACTTCTATCTATGTACAAATAATGTATCAATTGTCACCCATTTGCTTCTTGAGTGCCGCGCGCGCGACACGCAATCTGGCCTTCACAAACATCAAAGTTCGAATCGTTTCCGCCTTCAAACTTGCTCGACGGATGCCGATCGTATCACGGCCTCCCGAAAACACACGCTCTACTGCGACGGCCGAGCCTTGATTTACAGCTGTTTCCGAAAACCTTGAGACACGTCGCTCTTTTTTTGCCGCTGCTCAACTTTTGATCAAGTGATAAGGACTACTGGATTTAGGTAGCCGACGACAGCGGAATGTGCCCAGCCTAAACTGCCACTAGCAAATGCACTTGAAAATGTAAGTGACGGGATTTGTGAAGGTATTTCCACAATAACCAGTGTTACAGTTGGCCAGCGGGCAATTATAACCCTCCTTCACCAAGTATCCGTATTTTCACTCGAGAAACAGCTGACTGATTCCTGAACACGAGCCGAGCCTAGCCGAGGGTAGCCGGGCCAAATCCAGTAGTCCTTATCACTCGATCAAAAATTGAGCAGCGGCAATTAAAAGCGCGACGTGTCTCAAGGTTTTCGGAAACAGCTGTAAAGATTAGAACACTGTTTTTTTAGCTATAACGAGGACGCACCGGGAATGCAAAGGACATTGCGAACCAGCATGTACAAGTGAGGAAACTGCTTACGCCGGCTATACCACCATTGCAGCGGGTCCACCTTCCAGGGCTCCGGGATGGCAGTGAGTCGGAAATAGTCAGCGAGCTCGTTTTCGGTTGACGCCGTGACAAGCTTGCTATACCGGCTGGTGAAATCGATTTTTTGTGGAGACCCGGGCTGTAACAAATCATCAACTATGTCGTCCGACGGTTCACTCGCAGTGGTTCTGGAGGCATAAACAGCGTCGAAATGGGTCTGCAACCGTTCCTTGGCAATCTCCAAGTCAGCCAAGAGTTCGGGTTCGTCTGCGTAGTCGGCTTTCAGACCGGCATAGGAGAGCCGGGGATCGAGCACTAGGAAGGCCAGTGAGATTGAGTCAATAAACACAGAAGAAAAATTCAAACATGTGGCCCAGGAGTAATATCGGGACTGATCGAACTTGGTAAAGTAATCACTCAGCTTGAGATGCGCCTCGACTAGGCCCTGGCGTAGGATAGGATCGGTGCTTGGGGACAGCTTCGCAAGTTCCGTCTTCAAATGCCTCTGAAGGCCAAGGAAAATTGCATGGGTAGATGAAAGCATGGGCTGTTTCGTCGCCGACATCTGGGTTGTCGCGTCGCGGAAAGCCATCAGCCAGTTTGTGACCAATTTCAACGCAGCCCAGTCCGCACTAGACAGCTCATGCTCACGAAGTTCTTCGTCCTTCGCCACATAGTTGAAGATAGCCCCCCGGAATTGCAACGCCCGGCCTGAATGCATTTATATCTGAAGAACGAATGAAAATCAAGGAGCTTACGGAGCATCTGATGAGACGACGACCAGCGTGTCTTGACATCAAGAATGAGCATGAGTACGGTCTCATTGGTAGTATCGATGTCGCGAACACGGGGCGAGTTTGAAGAAGCTGCGGAAAGCTCTTTCTGCTCCTTGTACCAGGTCTCGACCTCCTTCTGCCACGTCTTTCGGCGTTGCGGGCTGGAGCGAACATGCCGTACAGTTTTGCGGAGCTTGGCGAGAAATTGTCAGAGCAAAAATATCAGGTCGAAAGGATTGATACCTTGAAAATGGCTTTACCGATAGCACTAACAGGCTTGTCGTTCTCAGAATCGGGCACGTCAAGTGTTTGGCTAGCCTCATTGTCGTGGTCGAGGCTAAGTGATTCCGTGGCAGTCTCCTGATAGACTCCTCGAAGCGACGCAGATTTCTTCGATTCCTCCTTGGTGAGGACCCCGATTGCCTCCAAGAGCTTCGAAAAAAAAATCAGCAAAATCGGGTACTCAAAGCGGTAACACTACCTTAAGCGCCGACAAGTGGATGGTATGCGGCATACATCGCATCCGTGCATCTTCGGCAGAGAAGTAAATACCCTCCGCCACGCATCGCCGTTCGAACGCCTCAACCATAGTGTCATTATTGGTTGCGTTGTCCATGACGAATGCCATCGGAGTCCAGTTCCTCGGCATCCAAGACTTCTTTCATACGCTCGTCATTGCGCTTGCGTTTCGATCGAGACGAAGACGCCTCGGCATTGACTAACGGGCGCCGTGGAATGAGTACACGTCACTGCTTAGCTTAGTCATGACTTACCGTCATCGCCGTCAGCACCACCGGGAACAAGGTTCTTCAGGAACATATGGGACAACGGACCAATCCCGAGTGACCCCACAGTATCCTCCCATGCAGGCCGCCGACCGTGCACTAGGAAATATAGCGGATAGCGTGGCCCAGCACTTGGAACGAGTGCCAAGTCTTCGAGATGTCGATAGAGTTCGGCCATGGTTGTCTCTTTTGTAACCACTACGAGGAGATGAGCGCTTAATTTGTAAATCAGGACATATGGGACATACAAACAGGCAGGGAGCGCCGGCAAGCTCCAAGAATAAAAATGGTGAAAAGTGATTTCCCGGCGACCCGATCCATGCGCCGTTTCGACATAAATGAAAAATGAGACCGGTGACGGCGGCGACCCAGAATGAGAGGGATGACCAAATGGTAGCGAAAAAAACTGGGAAACAAAATTGAAGCTAATAGCAGAGGATGAGTTAGAGTAATTTAGGGTGCCCCAGTTTTGACTTGCCAATGAAGATTAATGCGGTTCCCGAGCCCAGACAGCAGTAGGCTACGAAGTACGCCACCTCGCGAGGAGAATGATGAGATCGGAAAGCGGAGCAGAAGCCGAAGAGAACCGAAAGAGCAATCAAAAGCGGGGTGAGAAAGAGGAAGAGGTTTACGAGAAACCATTGTAGACATTTAGACCCCAGGGCTTCGGGCCGACTCGCAAATAGCGTACCGCGAGCTAAGGGCATCAATCAGTCAGTGATGGAAAGAGGGAAAGCGGAAACATAACACACATGGCAAGAGCTTACTTCGCGGTGGAGCCTCATACTTGACGAGCTTTTGCGCCATTTCACAATGGGAAAATTTTCAAAATGCTCGGCACTTCTCGACCTTAAATACTCTTACAGTGGGATCTTCGTACCATGCTGTATTCTTGATAGCCAGGCAGAAATTTGCAAAAGACTAAATCACAGAGTGATCGACTTGCCGACTATCACTCGGCATTATGGCATACGCGCGGGGTACGGGGTGGCGCTCAAGTGGCGCTGACAGAACCCGTCGAACCCGTCGAACGGGCGGGGACGGGTACCCCGTCAACGGGTTAACCCGTCCCGCACCCGACCCGCCTCCAGGCAACATCAGGTCGGCAGACGGACGGGTCAAAACCCGCCCGTCCCGTCCGTCAACCCGTCGAAAAGACGGACGGGTTGAAGCCCTATGGACGCTACGGAGGACGCTACGGAGGATGATTGTGTCGGATTCCAGGTACGTCTGCATTTGCATATGAATAACGGTATCAATCCGACTGTTACTAGTATCACAGAGGGGCTCGCGTTGGGTCACTGCCGTCGGTTTTACATAGTCTCAATCGGAACGCCTACGCTGGGACTTTTCCCTAGCAAAGATTCTAGTTTGGCCGTGATCCATATAAAACTAAAATAATTTCGTCCATCCTAATTTTTATTTTTATTCGAGGAATACCTTTCTTTTTGACTATAGCCACGTCGCTGGCCTTGTTCTGCCCCCTCATCTTTTTGGCCGCCTCTTCAATCTCCTTCCGTGTGTCCCCCTTGGCGGCTGTCTTTGACTTGAAGGTCTTCGCCGGCTTGGCCTGCAATAAATCAGCACCCACGTTGCCTGGTTTCTATGAGTGACTGTATCTTAGGTTTGTCAACCTACTTGCCTACCTACCTAGGTACTGAGGTATGTGTCGTCCTCTACCTGGTCGAAGTCTTCCTGAGTTATTTCCAAAAGGAGCTCGTCCTACTAGTAGTCGTAGGCATCTTCATTCATGCCTTCGCAAGGCAGGTCGTCTAGACTATCCACAGAGAGTGGCGTCGCCTGTTGCATCGATGGCTGCGATCTTGACGTACTCCTGTCGCTGGCGCACCGCCTCTTTTTTTTTTTTTTTGTGGAACGTTGCAGCTTTGGCTGCGGCTTTGAGTGATAGCGTTGTAGGCTACCTCTTCTCTCCGGACTTTCGAACACATCCAGAGGGTTGAGACGTAGTCGTCCACTCGCGGCACGTTGGTAGCTGGCTAGGGGTAGGAACCTGGCCGGACATGAAATCTATACCACCCGAGGAAATGCGCAACTGCACTCGTGCCCGAAACATCGCGGCACGGCGTGTGGGGATTCGGGTTTGCCAACTCGGAAAGCGCGTCAGTAAACTAACAAACCTTCTTCATTGTTGGCTCACCCGATACCCACTAAAACCTCGGTCTCCCTGATCCAGTCTGTAGGGAGTTTTTGTCCGTCCTTCAGGACATGCTTCCATGTTTTCAAGACTAATGTTTTATCTAGTGCTCTTTTTCCGTATTTCTTTGCATTTGTCAAGATGCGGTCCATCTCGAGCCTACTGTTAATGCATTTCAGCCAGCGGTTTCGTATCCCGCGCAATGGCAAGGGTTCTTTCCCTTGGACCACTCTCGAGGTGGGCCGACTCGGAAATCAGGATTCGGAAGAGACGTGTCGTGCCCGTGTCTCTGGGCGCTTGACTGCCGCACACGACATTATCTGGCCTGTCGTGGGTGCGGGCAGTTTTTCTTTGGTTTTCAGCTCCCACAGCTCACTCGCCAGTTCCCAGACCTCTGTCTGTCCCGGGACTTCGCATTTGGTCAGTATATATTCCATTGACTCGGCTACTCCGCAGTGGGTGCATGTCGCCTTCTCTTCATGGCCGTTGATCTTCTCCCAGTATCGGCCGACCTTGTAACCATCGTGGATGAGCATCCATAGGAAGAAGCGAATATTTCTCGAGATATCCTTATGTTTCGTCGACTTCCATATCTTCTTATCTTGCGGGGCCTCCTCTTCTATGTCTGCGACGGCTTCTCGGGCAAATGACATATTCCTCTCTGTGGCTCATCTCTTCAGCTTCTCCTGGTATGCCGGTTCGTTCATTTTCATCTTTCTGATTATTTTGTACGCTGACGACTGTTTCAGTGCTTGTAGTTTTGCTCCCGGGAGTATCAGCGCAGGGTTCGGCCGTAGATCAATCGGGTCCGCGGTGGTCTTCGCGCTGCCTTCTCCCGCGAGTTTATCAGCTCCTTCGTTGCCCTCGTTGCCAGCGTGTCCTTTGACGTAGGTGATTGTGGTCTTCGCCTTTCGTCCCCGCAGGTTCGTTACCGTTCTCTGGAATAGTTTTGGGTTCGCTGTGTTATAGAATCCCTGATCCTCACACTTTTTTAGGTTCTTCGCCAGGCCGTCGATCGTGACCTTTGAGTCACTATATATCGCTAATGGTATGTTCGTATGGCACACCTCGGACGCTTCTTTGACTGCCAGAACTTCCCCGGAATTGTTCGTGCAGCCGACGTCGGTTGGGAGGCGGATAGCCCTGTTTCGTGGGTCGTTTTCGCCAAAGAAGACACCTGCTCCCGCCTGTGCGTTATCTTTTCCATTATGGATTGCAGAGCCATCCGTGTATACTGAGATGGTTTCGGCTCCAGGTTCCGGGTCGTGCCTTGTGTTCGGTGCCTTGGCCCGTAGGTTGCGGACATGGCCTTTAGTGAAGATGCGGAATGTGTCCGCTATTGTGCCGTGAGTCGTTATCCTCGGGTCAAACTGAGCTGATTCAGAGTCGGGATCACCCAGTGGTTCTTGTTCCTCTTCGTAGTCCTCTGGCTGGGGTTTCCTTGGGTCCCATTTTTCGTGGAGGGCATCCAGGAGTCGTCTCGCTCTGGTGAAGCATTTGTCGGGCGTCTTGCACCCTGTTGTTTCTCGGACGTCGCGGCAGGTGTCGCAGCAGCATCGATTGTTTGGCTTGTGGCGGGGTGCGTCCTTCTTCCCTCCACGTACAACAGTGTCTCCGAGTCTTACTGTCAGGATCTTGTGATTTTCTCGTAGGCACTTAACGACCTTTACATCCGCATTGTATACGGACCGATTTGCATATGACTTCCGGTGGTACCAGATGGGCATTTCTTCCTGGATTTCACGGCCTACGGCCATCGCGTCCATGTCTATCCCATGTTTGCGTCCGGCCTTCATCATGTCTGCGAGATCTTTTCCTACCGAGAGGGCTGATCTTATCGGTGCCCAGGATTGGAGGTAGGCATTTAACCTCATTTCCTCGTGCGCTCCCTTCGCGTCCTTACCGTCTACTTTTTGGGCCAGGATCTCGTCCGCCACAAGGCACCAGAGAGGACGATCAGGCCCAAAACTCAGGTATGTCTTAAGCCACGTTATTGTGATCGCCTCATTTCTTGCTATGATGTCGAGGAGGTCTTTTCCACCTATGTCTGCCGGTGCGTAGACAGTTTCTTGGTTAATTGTTACACTATTTTTCTCTGCCCACAGGAATTTCCGGATTCTCTTCTCCAGTTTTAATTCTATCTCTTTCGGCATCCCTTGTACAGTGATTAGGTACTGCGTCATTCCTCCTACCACCATCTGGATGATTAGCCGGCGTCCTTCCATGGAGGGGTGTCCCATTTCCCAGCGCTCCAAGGCCTCATCGATCTTCTCGAGGGTGCGTGCCCATGTGTTCACTTGCTTTACGCCGTTGCCGACCCACGCTCCTAGCGTTCGTATGAGTTCACCCTCCTTTGCTATCTTAATGTGCTCCGGGATCATTGTCCCGCCGATGCCGTTCACGAACCGGTTTGCTCGGACTCTGTCCCGGTGGTCGATTGTCCCGATCGGAATCATCTCCGTCTTACTGATATTGAATTTTGCCCCGGCTGCGGTGCACTATTCATTTAGTATTTCCAACAGGCTTCCAAAGTCGTCGTCTGCATCCAAATACACCATTGTGTCATCGGCGAAGAGCGTATCTATCAGTCTTTCATCTTTGCCTTTTGTTTTGAAGCCTTTTAGGTTTGACTGTCGGAGTGACTCGGCGAGTGGTTCTATTGCTAGGTCGAAAAGTAGGCAGGACAGAGGGTCGTCCTGTCGCACACCTCTGGTGACTCGGAAGGGGTATTTGCTTCTTTCGCCGTTTACCATAACGTACGTATATGCATCACTGTACAGGGCTTTGACCGTGTTAATGAATTCTTCGGGGATCCCGTATCCCGCTAGTGCCCTCCACAGGTAGTCGTGCTCTATTTTGTCGTATGCCTTCTCTTGGTCGAGGGCTACTATGACACCATCTCTTTCGTCGGCTTCAGCAAGTTCGATAATGCGTTTGGTCAGCCATATTTGGTCGCGGATCTGGCGTCCTGGTACAAAGCCTGCTTGGTTTGGGTGGATCAGGTTTGGTGCTACTCGGGCCAGCTTTATGGTGAGTGCCTTGGGGAATATCTTATAGTCTGAGTTGAGTAATGATATTTTGGCCTGTAGTTTGCAATGTCGGCTTTGTCATTTTTCTTGTACAGCGGGCACATCCAGCTTTCAGAGAAGCCGGTACCGGCCACCATCCCGTATGTTTCGATGTCGTTGTATACGGCCAGCATGACACTAATTATGTTGAAGGCAGGTTTCTCTTCTTTGATCGCCGTCCGGTATCGTGCATCGAGTACCTTCCACACTTCGTATGTTATTCCATCCAGCCCGGGGGCCTTGCCATTAGCTGATTGTTTTAGCGCAAGCCTTACATCTTCCTCTGTGAGTTTGGCCTTTAGGGTTTCTGCCTGCTCTTCGGTGACCTTCGTGGCTGTACGTCCTATCACTTTGGTCAAGGGGGAATCGGAATTCGAAATTCGGACCGGGGGTCGAAAAGTTTTTTTCAGCCTTTTCTGAGACCCCCCCCTGCCCTCATCCCCCCAAGTATGGACATATGTTCTCACGGTCACGGCACCCGTCACGCTGTGCTGCACGTCTCTCAACAAGGGGGTCCGGGCCGGTCAAGCCGGCACAGGGGGCAGGTAGGTAGGTTGGGCCGCAAGGCCGAAAAAAAAAATTAAGGACCTCCCAGCATAGGTGCCAAATGGCCTTGAATCAACTCCTTGCGTGTCAGAAATTTGTCCTGAGCGTCCCAGATGAGTGCCTTCGTACAAATCGGCATGTATTGGCCGTACTCGGCAAGGTCGTCTACCAAACCAAGCAAATCAATGACAAATATCAACGACATCCTCTGCCAGCCCCCCAAAAAAATCAAGGAGACACTTACAATCTACTTCATAGGCTGCGGAAGTATGGAAAATGTCTTCCCTTCCGATATGCAAGCACTAGCTCAAGCACTGTCTACTTTCGCCGCATATTGCCGAACTGATCACGCGTACAATTACTATATATGGTGCGTGGGAATGCTTACGTGGTAGGTAGGTTGGGTGAAAAGGTCGAGATGAAAAAATACGGCCCCAGTCAATTTTTTCACAGACTCGAACCCCCTTGTCTCTCAACTCTGTCTTAGTCTACTCTGTCTCCCGTCGTCACCGTCGGTCCCGTCCACAACACCGCCAATATCCCTCCTGTCTACATCGCTGGTGCCATCCAAGACATTGTCACTCCATGGCCCTTTGGGAGTGGAATACCGCTGCAGGCGCCTCACCGGTGAGTGGCTGGTCTCTCGCGGTGGAGGCCCCCGTATAATTCCTTTACTGTGCTGAATCAATATATTAAATACCGTACTTGATAATTCATCCAAGTCAGAGTCTCAAGAGTATTAAGTATACCTACATATTGGAACTATTTCTCTCTCTCTTTTTTTTGGGCGATCCCGTGTGCTGCACGCTGCCAGTCGGATGCACCACCCAAATAGGCTGTCGGAGCCTTTTTCCATTGAACTAACACTGTATAATCCAGGGAATATTGCTTAAACACATTTCCGAGGATTCTAAAAGCAATTTTATAACATGCATCAAAAGTTTTTTTCAGCCGTCCTGGGAGCCCCCCCCCCTCCATCCCTAGGTACGAAATTTCAATCCCGATTCCCCCTTGACTTTGGTTATTGTTTCTTCTCTGACCTCCGGTGGCGTTTCAGGTCTGTCCGATTGTAGTTTCTTATGGTAATTTTTGGCCATGGTGGCCATTGCTTTCGAGTTTTTCTCGTAGACTGGTGCGCCCTCTTCTCCTATATTTGTTCTCCGAGTCAGTCTGTGGATGATGTCGCGTGGCTTACTCGGTTTATTAGTGCGCACCGCCTCTTGAGCAGCCGCTGAAAGTTTCTCCTGGGCGTCGACGACCTCGGCATGTGTCCTCTTGGGCCGGGCTTGGCCGGGCTTACTTACCCGGATGAGGGTCTACACCACTCGGAGTCCGTCGGTCGCGTTTACTTAATCGGAGCGGCGGGAGTAGCAGCAGACGTCGACACTTTTTAGGCACGGGTCCTTCCTCGTCTGTCTCGGTAACCCAGACGTTCTAGCTTGATCTCTTGATATCCCTGTGATCTTATCTCGGAACGATCCGTGTGTTTGACATAAATGATAAGAAAATGATGGGCTGAGATCTCGCTAGACGGCCCGCCGTGCTGATACAACTTCTTCCAGAAATGTTTTGACCTTCGAAGCTCGCCCGACTCAAGCAGTGCGAAACCGCGGTGACACGTCCGCTGCTGTCCCCTCTGAGCTCTATCTCCTTGCCCTCAGGGCGCCTAACATCACCGTAATCGCCCTGTATTCAATCTCACCAAATACTCAGGTTTTTCATTGAAAACTCAAGGTTTCAACTACTATACCGCATCCAAAAAGCGCCTGTGCCGGTTCCTCCCTCCACACTCGTACACCATCAAGGTTGCGAAAGGCAGGCAGTCACCCCACTGCTGAGATTCAGAACTGCACCTCTTCGAGTTGCTGCCCGACTGCGTTTCGGTGAAAGCGCGAGCAACACCAGCAATGCTGCGGACAAAACAAGCCGGGGTGCGGGGCGAACGACATGGGGGGCGCGCGCACTGGAGCGGAACTCAGAAGAAGGTCATATTGACGGTAGTTCGGAAAACACTGTAGAATCGGAGGTACGGGCCATGAACAGATGGTGACCCAGCTATCGATGTGTCTCAGGTGATTTTAGGTCGTCCTGGCCGCTATCAGCCCAAAGCAAGAAAAAATACCCCCAAACCATGAGAAATGGGCTCAAGACGCGGCGACAGGTCGAGAAGCGTCTTGAGAGCCTTCACACAGCGTTAGATCTGCTGCAGAGTGCTGGTGGTTGAGGAAGAAGCAAAGAGAGGTGAAATCGAGAGATCAGATTGTGACGTGGCGGCTTGCGTGGTCATTGACGTCGACGACGCCGAGCGAGTCGAATCTCGCTGCCTGAGCCGCAAGCCGCCCAAGCCAGCCGTCTATAAATGGCTCGGCTCGAAGCCATCAAAAGCCGAGCCGAGCTAGCCGTAGCCGAGCCGCGGCAACACTAGACTTCTTGGATAATTCTACTTGGAAACCCGGTTTTCAGCAAAAACCCCACCTAGCCGAGAAACCCACCCAATGGTCTATTTGGAAACCCAGCCCTCTGCTTTCGGCTCATCACGGAGTTTCAAATCGGCAAACCCGCCGATCGGCATCTGCTGTGAAGAAGCGCCTTGTTCAAAGATTTAACTCCTAGAGCAATTGAAGCTATTGCAGCTGTGACTTGCACCCGGGAGCTTGGACCACAGGACCACCAAGATCATCTTGCACCGAAACCGTTGGACAGTACTTCACACGATGCTACCCCGCCGCCTTGCACAAAACCGTTGCCCACGCAATGTTTTCCAGGCTGGTATGTGGCCGCTGGTTGTGGGTATCCAAACTCGCGAACACGTTACAGATTTCATTCAGAGCCTTCAGGATCTACGGTACGTGTTCATTACAAAGTACTTGATCGAGTATTCCATGGCTGATTTTTGCAGTCGACGAAAAATAGATGAAGTTCGCAACGATAACTTGAAAATTTGATCTTCTGCTACATATTTCCCACAAGGGCCGGCCACGTACCATCCGCATTACAGATGCCAAAGACGGGCGCCAACGAGGTGGGGTGCCCAGCGTACTCGAATCCATTGATTGGATGTGGTAAAGTAAAATGAATCAAACACAGTTAGAACCGTGGGACCATCACTTCATTTGATCTGCTGAGCTGCCGGCTGGTGCCGAGAAGCTTCCTGTGGAAGGCTGGAAGCCGGGTTTCCGGATAACATGTTTGATAGCCGAGGGGTTTCCGCTGGAAACCGGGTTTCCAAATAGAATTATCCTGACTTCTGCCTCGACAGATCATGATGGATTTCACCGCCGCATCTCACTTCGATCCTACCAAGGGGGTACTTTTCTGTGAATGACGGAACATACGTCGGTTTTTGATTTTTCAAGATTTTCGGGGCACCAACCAACCACGTCATACCACGTGATGTCCATATATAAGGCAACTCCGCTTTGATCCGACACACGGCAGGCTCGGCCTTGCCTCGTCTGACGTTCAATCCAAGCATCAACCATGGGTGGGATTGAAGCCACTCATATTGATTTTCAACCAATGTTTCACAGCTTTAGCCAACATCTGGCATTGATTCATTAATTCTGGCAATTCGGTCATACTGCTTCTTGCAAGTTCTTGTTCACCAGGCGGTGCTTGGAAGTTGGAACGACCGCTATTGCCGAAAACAGGCATATTGTGGTCAGAATTTTACTTGATTTCCTGGTGATTTTCAATTTTTTTGCGCTTGGTACGTGGAATCACCCACCAAATGCGGAAATATGGTGGGATTATAGTGTGTGGGTGAACGGGTGACATTGTAACAAGTCCAAAACCCAGCTAGAACTGGTTTCTGAGCTGTTTTGGAGGTGAAAATTCTCCCTACCAAAATTTTTTTTTTTTGACCTGACCACCCGACCAACCAACCAGCGTCTGGTCCGGCATTCACGGCCCGGCACCCCCTTGGATCCTACATGCTGGCGGATCTGTCTCCTCAAGTCTTCGCGGGCAGATTATTCTGCGAGTCCCTTGGCTTCCTCCTTGTGGTAGAGTATCCCTGCCGCCCACTTCTGCAGTTCGATCCTACTGTGATTTTTTGCTTGCGTGCGCACTACGTGCCTGCTATCCCTTCTTCGGTCTCATTATTCTACTCTGTGCGGAAAGATCCTTCCGCAGTATCTTCTTGTATTCCTGCACGTTCTTTCATCTGCGCGATGGGTTTTGAGGAGCCCAGTATAGTTGAATCTATTAACCCACACATATATCTATGAAATACGTGCGCTACGAGCTAGTCTTTTGTAATCCTCTGATACGAAGTCGATTCCAGATTGATAAAAACACTTTGGAGTATTGAATGGCCCGAGACTGAGACATATAGCTAACCGACTTGCGAATACGTGCAATTCCACTACTGCCGCATTCACATGCACTAGAGTTGATGTGAGAAAGGCGGGGGTCCACATTGCAGTGTGACTTGAGAAATGCGGCTGGGGCAAGGCTGGGGAGCATTTTGTCAACATTTTGTGTGACCGACAGAATGGAAGTCGTCGATGAGGAACTGAGTTTCGGAGAAGAATTCCGGTTCGCGAGTCATGCAGTACGGCCCAAGAGCGCAGGCGAAGTCATAAACGACGCGTTTGGGGGCAGTTTCCCATCGAGTGATGATGGCGGAGAAGACATCCGATTTCGGCCTTCGCCTCTGGGTATGCAGTATGCTACGTACACCACGCAACCATGATACCACCAGTCAACCTTTTTTTTTTTTTTTTTTTTGGACTCCATTTTATTTGCCCCTGGCCGCTTGCGGCATGGTGGGCATACTTCTACACGACGTGGCTATCTAGTCTAATGTAATCTATGATTTGAGATGTTGTTCGTGCGGTAACTTGTCCACCCGTCCACATTGGACTGAAACGGTGGACGGAGGCGATTATGTGAATCGCTCGAACCCTGGGGAGTTACGAGTACTTTAGTAATCGTTCTTAGTAATCGTGAAAGGGAGATTTTTAGACCTCTCGCATTTACTGTCCGCATCTATCGTGTAACACTAAATAGTGGCAGTGCTTATTTTGAATACGATTTTGTGACTTCGATCGAATCTTGTCAGTAATCATGTTTCGTCCATTAGTTTTCAATCTAATGACTCTTATGGGCCGTGAGAAACGCTTATGTCACAGAATCCGATTTTGCTCTCATAGTGTCGATACTGCACCAAGGAACTTAATTTTTTGGGGTTATGTTTTTATCCGCATTGTGTACATTTTGATATCCGCCGTTTTGCAGAAGAACTAGCCAATGCAGCACTTCGAGCTTGTGGGCATTTTATCCGGTCACAGTCACTTGGCGTGACATCTCCTCTCCGACCAATACCACCATCTCGTCCAGCAAGCCACCCTTTTCTACCCTCCCGAATCCTTATCTCACAACGTGCTTGCAACATGTGTTGCTTCTGGCCACGGTAAAGATGGCCAGGTACGATAGTTCTTCCTAGTTTGCTGCATTTGCAGTTTTGTGGATACTGACTCGCTCGCTGACAGCTGTGTCAACGGCGGAGCCAAGCGGTACCACAAGACTCTTCGTGACAACATCCAGGGTTTCGCCGTGCGCGTCCTCATGCGCATCGTGGCTACGCCGTACGGCGCCCCTGCGCCATTTCCCTCGACAGCATCGGCGGAAGGCGACACGACAGCGTGGGCGGTGTAGTCGGGACCAAAGAAAGCGAAGACGCTTTCGTGCATGCGTTGCGGACGCTGCACCTCGCCGCGTGGGTGGAGAGCCTGGTGTGTGCTGGATGTCCACCGTGGGCGGGAGTGGGTCTGGACGTCAGTGAGGCGATTTATTTTTTCCTTTTCGCTGTCTCAATTTTTGAGAGCGTAATCTTCCTTGCTGGCACCTTTCCTTTTTCATTTTGTACGGCTTTGGAGTCGGGCTTTGTGCCCCTTTCTGCAGGCTTTTTCCTCATTCGTATCACCATCACCCCTTTATGCATGCCTCGAATTGATCTATCTTCCCTAGTCATACACCCTGCCTCATGTTTTTCCATGACGGGCTCTCTTCCCCTCCACTCCTTCTCCTCATGCATTCTTCTGACTACGATTCCCCAGGTCCACCTCCCCGCTGGAGACCTCCCGACCCATGTCAATGATCGCACGCCTACGCCCTTTCTCCTGTACCTGTATGCACCGTCTGCGCTCGCCGTACATGTCCTCATTGCGGCCGCGTCGTTATATATGACATTTTCAGAATATAATATGCACTTGGGACCATTCAGTCAAAAAAAAAGTACTCGTTACCTGCCGCGCGCCAGCGACGGCCTGCACCCAAGTAATGTAAGTGGGGACGAGCGTATAGTAAGCATATAGGCCTCCCGAGGGTAAGCTCTGGCAAGTATAGTAGAAGGGAAAAGAAAAAAGAGAGAGGTAGGGTGCTCTTGCGATCATATGCTATCTAGGTTGACGGCTCCAGGCAGATGGACTTCGGCGTTGGCAATCAAGGCAGGCAGGTGGGCGTGAGGCGAGGCGTGGGCGCAGATGGGGGTGGGGATTCCGGGTGCGACTAGTCAGCGAAGGCTGCCGCCCAGGCTTCTAGGAAGCCAGGTGGGACTCGCGGATCGTTAAAAGGATCGGCGTCGCGGGTCATTCGCTCCGGCATGCGGAAGGCGGCTAAGAAGTTGAAGATATCTCGTGGCGAAGACTTCCTCTTCTCGGATTTGGGTTCCGGCAACGATGGTAAGGTGCCGTGGACGCTGTGGAAGCGACTCGTGGAGCTCAAAAAGCGGAATAAGTGTGGTAGTATCTTCCCGGTACCCAGTAGGTGGCGAATGGAGAGGGAGGCGGGGCCGACCTTCGCATAGAGGGCCTGACGGGCAGCGTCGTGGTGTGGGCAGTGGAGAAGGAAGTGCGCCACCGATTCATCGGCTTGGCGGCAGAGCGGACAGATGGGAGAGTCGGCTTTTCGAATGCGGTGGAGATGTTTAGCTAGAGGGACGTGCCCCGTGCGGAGCTGGAGCAGGAGCACGGCGAGGCTGCGCGGTAGGGAGTCGGTGAGGGAAATGTACGAGCCTTTGTGTAGTTTTGTGTCATATGCCATCGTCCGCTCGTAACGTTTCGATGCGGCCCACTCCTTCTGCACGTTCAGTTTGCGTTCTGCATCTAGCGTCTGTTTGGCCGCCGAACGGCTACGTGGGAGGGTGCGCCGTAGGCGGTCTGGTAGATCCTCCTTTGGTGATGAGCTGCATTCCAGTGCTGCGCGACGTGCTTCCTCGTCTGCTCTCTCATTGCCGGTGATCCCGACGTGTGTCAACCTTTGTTCACCATACTGAGAATAGAATTTGGAGCATTTTGCTCCGCGTTTTCCTCCGACCTCGTTCTTCACGTCGTACTTCAATTTTGGATATCGCGGCCGTTCCCTAATTTTCCTCAGTCCATAGCAGCCTGAGCAGCCTGTCTGAATATCGGTTAGTTTAATGCATAGTATTGGCTGAATCTAGGAGTCAATTGAGGGCGCGGGCGGGCGATGCGGAGGGTGCGGGTGGGTGGGGGAGGCGAGAGGTGCATGCGCCGGTGTGGATACGGCTTCACGCAACAGCAGCACGAGAGCTGACTGCCAACGCCCTCGCTACTATTGTGTTTGTCCCGCCGGGGCGCAGTGCTCGCCTACGTCGCCGACCGCGGGGGAAGGGGTGCAGGATGTGCTTAGTCTTCGACCCAGCGGATGGCGTGCTGAATGTGCGCCGGGTGACGCACAGTGGGATGATCAGGGTGGTGGTGGTGCGGCTCGGCATGAGCGCGAGCTCGCCTGGTGCGCGGCTCCGGGTGGCGCGGTGGCTAAGGCGCGGGTGGAGAGCCCTGGTGCATGAACAGAACAACTCTAGAAAGTACATATATGCATAATGTACCAATAATGTACAAGAATATTTACGGTCAGTCGTATGAGTGATTATAGACAGGATAGACAGCGGTAGGCAAGGGGCGGAGAGCGAGGCAATATCTAAGGATGTACACGAAGCTAGGGTGTGATGATGCGAAGGTCAATAACTTAAAGTACCGAGGAAGAGGGCAGATACTGATACGGATGCGAATATATGCGAGAATGGGAATGCAGGAGGAGAGAACAAAGCAGCGAGCAGAGACGAGATGAGACGAGATGAGAAGTGAGGAGATGTAGAGACAAGAGAAGGAAGAGGAGGATACACACATTGTGCTGTAGAATAGGTAGAAGACGCCGAGAATAAAATAAGAGAGGAAAATGGAGGAGCCGAGCGAAGGCGCTGTTACTGCACCTCCGCAACGCGCCACCCGTACTGGAGGTATTCGCCTCCCGCGCCGGCCACCTGGATGGGGGGGAGAACGGAATGACATTGAACGAGCGACGGCGGCCCTTGTGGCTGTGGGTGCAGCTGCGCGTGGATAAACGTCGAGTAGGTCGCGCTGTAATTACCGCAGTCGTGCGCGTCGGTCGCCGTCGCGTACATATGATGCGGGGGGGAGGCTGGGTGTTGCGCGTATGCTGCCTGCGCATGTAGAGGAACGTGCGCAGAGGCGGAGGCAGGCGTGTACTTTGCGACCTCAGTAGAAGCAGCAGTGTACTCCGCCCTCAGGCTTGCGGCGGCAGCCTCATAGGCATGGTTATTCCTCTGTAGCCTCGCCTCGTACTCCGCGCGTGCGCCACCGCCTACGAGACCGCCGACATTCGTGCGCCGGAGGGAGGGGAGAGCTGCGAGGAGGGGGCTGTTGGGCTTCGGCATGGGCGGCTTCTGCTGCTGGTACTGCATCGCAGGGACCGCGGTGTAGTACGCATATCCTGCAACGTGTCCCCGTACGTCGTACGTCGCGCACGGCGGTTCGTGGTACTGGGACACCTGGTCTTGTGGCGAGACAGGGGGACAGTAAGTGGAGGCGGGCTCATACTGTTGCTGCTGCTGGACTGCTTCGTACTGCGGGTACGGGTTACAATCTGCGGGATAGATGACTTGTGTTGGCACGGCGGACGCGTAGGGCTCGCGGAAGGGTGTATATGGTGTCTGTGGGCTGTGGTGAGATGAGGGGGGTGGGCTGGGCGAGGGCTGGTCGACGGTTTCTTGCTCCGTGTCCTGCGGACGCTCTTGTTCGCGGGTCTTCTCCTGGACCTGTCTTTGGTACGAGACGACAGTCGCCTCGTACACCCGAGGCACTGCGATGTACTGTGCTACCGGTTGGTGCAGCTGCTGCCCAATACGCTGCTGTATCTGCACCACAGGCGGCAAACGTCCGTACGCACTCCCGATGCTCGCGATCGAGTAGCGTGCGGTCAGGCTGCGTGCCACGGGCACCGCAGCGGTAGCGGCGGCGGGGGAATGCGACGCGTGGCGGAACCCCTTCGAATGTCGGTGCCGCGATGGGTAAGCGGACGAGGTCGACGACGTGCTCCAATACTCGTCGTAGTCCTCCGTCGCGTCCATGGGAGTGTGTATCCGCGAGGAGGCCGAGGTGTCGATGTGAGGCAGGAGTCTGTGGCTAGGCACGGGTGCGTAAACATGTGTGTAGGCATGCACCAAAGGCGGGGGAGACAGTGGCGGTGAGTCTCTCCTGGGGCTCGGGACAACGGCGTACGAGGACTGAACAAGGGGCGGGGGCGAGATGGGCGGCGAATCGATGTCGCGGTTGCCGAGATTGCGATAGTACACCCGGGAGTCCTCGAGTGGCGGGGGTGAGAGCGGGGGTGAATCAGGTCTGGGAAGGTAAGGTGTACCATCAGTGAGTGGGGGGTCAAGTGGGCTGGGAGCGGGTGTGCTTTGGCTGCGAAGAACGGTGCGGCCAGATTTGCGCCGCAAACCAGGGGAGAGATGAATGCGGTAGCTGTGTACCAGTCAGTAATGATTCTCGAGTGGCAACAAATAATACCGAATGAATGAACCCAAGGGACTTACTGCTGCTGTAGGTTATCTTGCCTTGCGCACTTCGTCTCGCATCCCGGAAATGGACATTTGTGATTTCGCTCTTCAGTATGAACATGCGCGTGCCGCGCGAGATGGCCAGTAGTGCTGAATCCTCGCTCGCATACACCGCAGATGTGGTGCTTTTTCGCCGTCGTGCATCCAGCCACCTCTGTTGTGCGCTCTCCCCCCCTTCCCTCTCGGTCCCTTTTGTCCTTACTCGTACCCATCTTGCCTCTTGCCTCCCGCCTTGGTCTTGCCCTGGTCGTCGCCTTCAAAGTCTCTGGTCGTGGTGGTGGTGTTAACGTGTTGTTGAAGTCTTACGGTGAGAGGCAGAGAAGAGAACAAAGTCGCCGCCTTTGAACAAGGAGGAATCAACGGCCGAAAATCTGACACCGGGTAGGGAAGGGGGGGTCCCCCAGGAGCCCTTGAAAACTTTTCGACCTACATTTCAAATAAGTTTCAAACTTACTTGTAACACCCCAAAAACATTATTCCACACCCCGGGAAGACTTGTTGGTGGTCCCGATTTGGACGAAATCGTGACCATGTGCCTAAGTTCTGGCATCCAAAATCTGGTTCAACCTTCATGTATTGCATGCTTGGTTCAAAAATAAAGTGAAAGTGCTCTGGAAAGGTATGTGCAATATACAGTTGTTCTTCCAGAAGAATTGGCAAGAGAATTGGTCGCAGGGGCCCACTTTCACTACTGAGTACTGAAAAGTAACACCAACAGCTTGCTCTTCATCATATTAAATCCTTGGATACCTGGGAAGGATCAGATTTTATCTCTAGCACTACCCAATAGTGCTGTATGTGCTTATATCAAAGATTCCAGCATTGATTGTGGTTCATTCTCGAGTTTGAGTGAAATCATGCTGCCGATAACACAAGCAAACAATTGATGGCCGCGTTGACCGTGGAAATAACCTTCCTGATATAGAAGGAGGGTAGGGGGGAGGGTCCTAAAGTTTAAACCTGAGCTTAAAAAACTTTCCGACTGGATATCCGAATTTCGAAAGTTGATCCCCCCTCGCCTTTGAAAATTGAAATAACTGCGGTAATTATATTTGGCAGCCCGGCCGCCATATTTGGGGTTGTTTCGGGGCTTTTCGGGCTCCGGGGTTAGCAATTAGATTTTTCTATGGCAACTCCGACGTGCTCAACTCGCTATCTAATCTCTTCGGAAGAAACCCTCCTTTGAAAATGACAGAACACCCAACATTCTATTTGAGCCTCAAAATCCGGATGTTACCGTTACGAATGTCGCAAGTGTTCAGTTCAGAGGTGTTGCGAAGACGTCAATCAACATTATTAACACGTAAATACATGTCTTTCGTCGATGCAATCTATAACATAGTGTATGTCGTGTCTCGCACCGAAAATAGGGCATAGTAGAACCCCACGTACAACGTGCTCCATCGCAACGACGATGGACGACTGCGCCGGGACTTGCTCACGAATTGGGGGGCGTTTTCGACTGCCATGCAGTCTTGCGGAATGGGCGGATCATGGCGAGATCAAGCTTTGGCGCTGCTCGGGAGATGGCAGCGGAACACGAATTGGAGTTCACCCATGGTGAGCAGTTCATCGTCAGTCTCGTAGATCACGGAATCGAATCGGGGGGGGGGAGGACTTTAGGTTGCATCGTAGAATATCGCGGGCACCTCTCCAGTCTATAGTCAAGATAAACAACTTTGCAAGCCGGGCTGCCAAATAGAATTATCCTCCTTCTATCTGGCTAAGAGTTAGCAAGACGTAAAGGCAAACAAGTCAACATGTAATCTCGTGCTCGAAATGAATTGAATGGGAAGGGTGATAGCGAGCAGTGTACTCACGTCACCGTACGTTAAACTTGAAGTTTCCAAAGCTGGGATTACCGCTCTTGTCAGTTTCAATGCAATGAACAGAGATGCGTTTGTCTGGAGATCCCAGTGTCCAATGGGCAGCAGAAACCAGCTGCGTAATCAACTCGCGCTCGGAGTCGTCGGGTGTATTTTTATGGTCCAAAAAATTTCCAAGTCCAAAAATGCTGCGAACGAGCAATCCAAGTTGAGGTTGGACTGTGCAATAGTTGTGATTCAAGACTCTCGAACTTGTATATTTCATCAAGAGACAAAACTGAGGTTGTGGCTCTTCGTAATTGCGACTTGTTGAAGTTGAGTTCTGCCCAAGTTGTATTCTCCTCAAGTTGCATCACAGAGATAGATGAAAAAGCCGAACTTGGGTTAGATTCAAGTTGCAATCAATGCGAGTTGACTAAGTTTTCAAGCAGATTGGGCAAGTTGTACATTGCCGGTGGGCCTGAAGTTGCAAAAGCTTTTTGCAGGCTATGTGTGCCATACAAATACCTGTAAGTCGGACGGACGAACTGACGGACGAAGCTGCGAAATAAGACTCGCATCGAAGACAGCGTAGCATCGCCGTGCACCTTCGCCTTGATCTGCACATCGACGTCTAGATTCTGATCGAGCCGCAGCTTCAGCGCTTCTTTTTTCTCGCCGGGGACGGAGCCAAAGGTGCTGCTGAGGAGGTGGGCTGCCTCATTGGGCATGCCATTTGTCGCTGATGGGGTGCGGGCGCACGGGATTGCTGCTGAGACTGCGATTTAGATAGGGGGCTGGACAATGCGGGAGTAGATGCAGACAAATATGCAGACGGCCGAGCGCGTGACAACTGCTGGGGCCTTTCTCCTCCCGCTCCTTGCAGCGGTCCCGCGTCGGTTGATGGCCGTTCTCGTTCTTCCTTGTGGTAGTTGTCAGGACTGGGAGCGGGTTACAGGTGACGCGTTGCGCGAGAGCGGCAGCGCGGATAAGACTCAGGATAGCGGTGTTCTCGGCCGACATGCGTTGCGGACGATAATTCCCCGCTTCGACCAGTCCGGCATGGAGAAGGTAGGGTAGTAGAAGATTGCGAGGCGGTTGATGGTGATTGAGCGCAGGGACGTAGAGAAACGTCGGGGTGGGGGAGGCCTAGGTGACGTTGCGTAGTGGAGTAGAGGAAGGGAGAGGGACGTACTTGGGACGTACGCCAACCACGAGACCCGAGTGCACAACTCGATAGAAATCTTGGAAATACGCGACGGCATGCGTCGTACCTTGGGACTTAATGGTGTCCTAGAATGCTCGTTAGGGCCGATGTTGGGTATCAGAGCGGTGAGAACGGCGGGCACGGCGTATCACAGCGTCGCAAGCTAACTGCACAACGCGCCGAAGAGAACGACATGTCCGCGCCTTGGGCAATAAAAGACAACAGGAATCCGCAAAAAAAAGCCCGCTGACTTTGTGTAATTAGGATCCACCGGGGCAATAGAGCCTTTGCCTCATAATACGCTGTGCTTTGTGAGCACAATTCACAATTCGAGGCGCAGCGTTGACATTCAGATTTGTGTTCTTGCGACTCTGCGGGTTGTTATTGACATTATATGGACTACTACCACAGATAACCAATTTCAATGGGCAGTTCGTTTGGGTCGTGCGCCAACGACGACACCATCCTACAGAAATCTTGAAAAACGCGACCGCGGCGTCTTCCCTTGTGACTTACTAGTAATGGCGTCCTTGAAGATGGCGCGGTGCTCGTTGGGGCCGATTTTGGGGATCACGGCACTTAAAACAGTAGCAAAAGCGGGCTGGTCGAGGACCAAGACACGAAGCAGCAGTTTGAACATGGTGGTTTGGGGAGATAGCGAGGGGCTGCTAGCGCTTAGATGACGAATCTGTTCTGAGTCATCGATCAAATACTCTCGACAGTCTCCTTCCTACTTACACTTATCCAGCGAGGCACGAGTGTCCGGATAAAGCGTCTGTCTACGATGTGGCGCCATTTCCAGCACGGCGCCTACCTCCTCGCGACGCTGCAGAGCTTGCATGGAGCCAACGCCGTTGGCGCTCGTGCCTCAATCCGGACTACCGCTGCGAGGCGTGGCATCTACACCTCCGGCCTGCCAAGAACGCACGCAGTTTATGGATATGGGACGCTGGACGATGGCAATTCAGATATGTTTGCCTGCCATGGAACTTTCTCGGTGCTCGCGCTAGGCATGACTCCGCTGCGGTGCGTCTTCTCTGCCATCTGATGAGCCTCCAATGAATGACATTGCTCTTTTGTAGTATTGGAAGGCGGTGCGCTTGCAAGAACTCGGATATGGCTCACATTCGTGGCTGCGAAATTCGCGCCCACGTCTCTTAGCCCGTCCGCGGCCTACTTAGCCCTGGCTGCGAGTTTTCCTCTCAGTTCTTTTTGTGAGCGTCGATCTCTGAATAGCGGGGTCTTTCCAGAGTGTTTCCCGCCATCGAATGCCACACTGCGCTGCCCAGTCTCGTCTACCCGCCTCACGCGTCATCAACGCCGGCTCTGGGTCTGCTCCGCATCCTCGGGCTGGAGGACTCGAGCTGGAGGAGGAGGCACTTTGTGCATCCTTCGTTCTGTGGCAGGATCTCCCTGCGCACCGCGAGCCAATGCACGTTGTATGCACGAAGTATCCTACCGGCCTCTTCCTCTGGTGCTTCGCTCCTCGAAAGATGCGGCTCACTCGCTGGAGCCACCGGTTGCCGGAAGGTCGCTCCTCGACCTCGACTTTCGCATCCGCGCCGTCTTTCATGTCCACGTGTACGCCCTCGGGGTGCGAACGCCGTTGCGTCACCGTCGCCGTCCCACGATCCCCGAACATCAACTCGCGGTAACGACTCACCGGCCGAATACGTAGCATCTGTGGAAAAGGCTTCGGTTAGTTGGGACTGACGAGATGCGGGAAGCGCACTGTGAGTGATTTCACGGGTGGCTACGACGTTGTGCTAATACACTTGCAGACGAATGCGAAGCCTCCACCGCCGCCGAGTGGGTCTGACTCTGATGGCCATGGTAAGCGTTTTTCCCTTCTCGCCTTTGCTTTTTCTCTGCAAACTCTAGGCTACGCTGTGACGTATGCTAGCGTACGCGCATCTCGTCGATGGAGGGAAGCGCGGGAGGCGCACTCTGTTCGTCTTGGATCTCGCGGGGAGCTCCAAAGCACGGAGGGAACGTCTCGCGCGTGGAGTAGCGGGGAGCGCGCTCGTCCACGGAAGCGTGCGTGAAAGGCGCCTCGAGTCGTCTTCAGATTGGGGGCAACGACGAATGACGAGCCTTACCTTTATTTCTCTCAGTCGATATTCCTCCCTTTCCTCGTCTTCTCATTCCTCACAAGCACCACGTACTGACCTATATCCCCCTTATTCCAGACGTCCAGCCCAACACCTTCTCACTCGATTCTCTCGCACCTCCAAACTCTACCATGATGGTACCATCGCGGCATCGCCAGATTCACGACGACATCGAGTCTTCGTGGAACAGCAGTGCAAAAACATCTATCCGGCTGTCGAGTCCGTGGCGCCGCCTTACTGCCTGCCTGCGTAGCGTTCTTTTCATCCCGGGGTCTTCCTCGCCGCGGTGACGGTACTGAGATGACGACCCTTTGGGTCCATCGCCGTCGACGCTCTTACTTCAATCCGGGCTCCATGAACGGATCGCATGCCGACACTGCAGCGCTGCATGCACACCGAATCGCGCCTACGGACATAGGACACTGTAGCCATGCTTCTTTGGGGGTACATTTTTTCTCCCAATTGACGAGCCCCATCTCATTTATTTGTTTGTAGAATCGAAAGGCGGCGAGCACCCAGCGCACAAGCCCCCGAGCCCCCTATTTCGCAGAGACTGGACTGAATGATGTTTTACACCACCGTGGCTGCTCTCGTCGTCCGTGCTATACTTAGCCCTTGGTGTGATTTCCCTCTCAGTTTCTGTTCGAGCGTAGGTGTCTGAATAGCGGCCTTTCCAGAGTAGTTTCCGCTACCGAATACCGCGTGCACCCGCCTCACGCATCCTCGTGCTGGAGCACTTGGGTCGACCTTCGTGCGTCTTCGATCTTCCCCGCCACAGCCACTCCCTCACCCGTCACCCTCGCAGGATCTCCCTGCGCTGCGCCGACTCCACAAACCCCGTTCTCTGTGTATACCCGACGCGCCGTCCCTATCCGCGGGGCTCACCCACACCACCTCCCTCTTCTTAAGCTTCCTCTCCCCTTCGCTTCTCGAGGGATGCGGCTCGCGTCGACCTCGAGCTTCACGCCCCCATCATCTTTCACGTCCAAGTCCACGTCTTGGCGAGGTGCGGATGCGTTCCTTCGTGCACTACTTTACCACCTAAACTCGGGCGCAAGACGGCCTACAATTCGCCTCCAAGCACAATCCCATCCCATCAAGCATACGAGTAGCTCGCACGCGCACCACGCTGCAGCCCCCCCTCGCCGCCGTCATCCTGCCTATCTTCGCCGAGCAGCGCGACGACCGGGCGCTCGTCAAGAAGATCATCGTTTCCTACCAACGCTGACCGAATAGGACGTGCCTCGACGGCCCCGTTCCTCACGGCGTCGGAGGCGTGAGGTGGAAGCCCACTATCCCACGGGGGCGGAGGTGTTCCTCGATGCCGGCGGAACGAGGGCAGTGCTACATACGAAGACCTCGTCAGCCGCTGCGCGCGCGCGGATGGGAACGCGGTCCAGCTAGGCGAGTACCGCTTTTGATTCTGCCCCGTATTCCTTATTGCTGATACGGATTATCGCTACCGCAGGCCGTACAGTACTCGACTTCGACAAAGACGAGCGTGCGCTAGATGTCTATATCTGAAGTCTTAACCACAGGCGAGTGCCGCTCGCTTCTTCTCTCATTCCTGAGTCATTCCTGATACATACTATCGCAGGTCGTGCTTGGTTTTGACGCGGACGAGGACATGCAGCGCATCACATACTTATTGCGCTACGGCAAACGTTCGTGGCTCACGCTGCGGCCGCGACGACCAGCGAGCTCGACTAGAAGATGCGCGACTCGCAGTGCGCAAGACCAATGCGGCGGCGGTCGTGCGCCTGCGTTTCGATCCGCCGCTGGGTATCGGGAGAGAGCCTCGACACCCAGCCGTCCAGTTAAGCTTGGGAAGGCTCTCTTGCCCGTCCTCGCAGGGTGCGGGCGCCGAGGTAGCACCCGAAGGGGATGCGTTCTGGGTCGCGCTCGTCTCGACACACGGCGTTCCCGTATACGTCTGATCGTGGTCCCCTGCCGGTCTCGTCAACGACGGAGAGCGTTTGCGAAACCACCAAGCAGGTCGTTCGCCGTCATGCGTGCAAATACCCCTCCTCCGCTGCTGCCCTGGTCACCTCTCCCTCACGCTTGGGGATGCCGCCCAGCCGTAGCGCGTACCGCCACGTCTCAGCTTGCGCGGGACGGCGCGCACTGCAAGCCCCACGTGAGGCCGCGGCTGGATAACCCCCCGAGCGTGGACGTGCACCGGCGGATGAGATAGGAGGCAGGGAGATGACGAGATGGCGGAGCGGATGGCTGTGTGCATGGGAGGGAGCGTTTTGGGAGAGATGACCTGAGGGGATTGGGGCGGCGGCCCCCTTCGCGAGGAGAAAATTGGCGGGAGTTAAGAGTGCTTGAGAAGCGAGCGCGGGAATGCGATAGGTTTCTGGGGAGCAAGAGACAATGACGATTCGTTTATATGGAGAGTCGCGCAAGACCCGACAAAATGGAGTGTTTGGGGAACGGGGAGGCGAGTGATGGAGTTTCGCGGCGATGCGCTGTGGGAGATGCGGTCTCGCATCGCGTTGGCGTCCGGCGAGACAGGACCACCCAACGCCCAAGGCGAGCCCCCCACCGTGCTCTACACCCTCATGCGCACCACCTTCCGACGTGCGCCGGAAGACCTCCCGCTCGTAGACTATGTGCGGTCGCAGTTTTGGATTTTGTATAAGTACCTGGATACCCGAGCCGAGCGGGTGGCGATTGCGAGCTGCTTTGCACCCAAGGCTGCGGACAGCAGGGGAAGAGGGAGCGGGGAGTCGGGGTGGACCGGGACGAGGTGGGCCATGTGTCGTGGTGCCGCTGGAGGAGGTCGGACGTCGACGCGGTAGTAGGAGACGTCGCAGGGGAGAGTATACCGAGGGCGAGAGAAGCGACGGAGGAGGGAGCATGGGTGGACATGGCGGATGGTGGAGAATTCAGGCAGTGTGCATCTATCCCTCCGGCTGGCTGCGTTTCTCTCCTCGGCAGTGTATGCATGCTTCTTGACACTGCACCTACGCACGATGCCATTCACTTCCGTGTGGTACCCCCCGACTCGGAGAGTGGACGCGGGATACTGAGGCGGACCGGCCCTGTGTGTATCGTGGGCTCGATATGTGGAGGGACACTACGTGGTCTCGCAGCAGAGCGAGGTGGAGAGGTGGACACTGGTGCAGAGGATCTCCGGAGGTGGTCTTTTGCTATACGCGCTTTCACATGGTGAATGCGCATACCCTCCGGTCTTGTCCTTTGTCGTCCCGTAAGTAATCTATTCGTGGAAATGATATTACACTTTAAAAGCTCTTTCTCGTCCCCAACCAGTCCACACCTGCCGTCTTGCGCTTGAATTTCTCCTCGAGCCGATTGAGCGGAAAGTGTCAAGAAGAGTGGCTGTTCTGTGTCGGTAACCTTGTCTTCACACTCCACCGCACTCTTCGAAGGCCTGAGCTACCCTCCATTCACCATTCATTCACAAGCACGGCGCCCTCCGTTCTCTTTACGGACTAGACTCTTCTCGTCTCGGCAAATAATCGTCATCCACAGAGCTTTTTTTTTGGCTTTTTTATACCGCACCACCACCCTGTACACACCTCCGCTCCTTCCTCCCCCTCCTTTACTCGTCAGAAGCCACCCGCCTTGCACTGCTCCCTCTTTCCTTGCATATAATTGGCTTGAATCCACACACCATACAGCATTCTTGTACTTACCCTTACGACGACCTTCACGATCCTTTCATCTTTTTGCTTTTCTCTTCTTGTTCGCACGCGCACAGCCACACCCATGCATGCATCCACAATCCTTCACACATTTCGCGTCCCATCTCCCTCGCGTGCGCACATCAAGTACATACATACCTGTAGCCCCAGACAATCGTACTTATACATAGTGTCTGTGTTCTCGCCGCGCGTGTTTGGATCATCGTACGTATCCCACCCAATCCGTGACCTTCATCTCACGTCTAGCTCTCATACATATCTTGTCATCCTCAGCCGCGGAATTTGTTGCGTGTGCTCAGTGTGCTGTTGACAATATCCGGTTTGCGCACGTCCGTTCAATTGCGTACAGTAGGTAGTTACTTTTGAGTTTGGAATGCATTTGTTGTTGAGCTTTCGTCGCAGACGAGAGTGATCTTGAGAGGAAATGGCAACAGAACGTCTGAGGGTTACCGAATATAGTCATTAAATTGCCGGATTTGGATGGCTGTCAAGACGTCAAGAGCCGATGAAATTAAATTGTAATCGGTCTGGTCCAATCCGACCGGCAGATTCTCGTAGCAGACCATTGGATTTCAATCTACAGAACGTCGCCGGAATACAAAGAACTGCGTCCACACGTAATGCACAAAAAACCACCACCCATGAACAAAGAGCCAGGAGAAGGTTGATAGTAAGGACAGACCGTGATCGGTGGGCGGCTGTGTGCGATTAGAGACTAAATCCGCGTCATCGGACGAATTCGAAGGGGAGGAATGTGATGGGGAAGGCGGCGTGTCATCCCACACAGACACATAGCTCTTAAGATGCGCCCAGAAAAGAGTGCGGATGGCCTCCTGCGCAACAGGGTCGGACCACTTGGAGCCTTGAGGAATGTGGTCCAAGTCGAAGTTGAGCTCTTCAAGAAGGTCCCTAGCCTTGCCTGCACTGATGCCATCGAAGCGGGCGTCGCACCCGGCAAAGCGAACGGCCAATGTCCAACGTAGGCTCGAATGCCAGAACCGTCCGGACGAAGGCGGAGATCTGAGGCGCTGCAATATGGGCATACCGGGAAAGGATTCAAAGGAGATGACGCGGTATTCATCCTGCAAAGTCAGATGGCAAGGAATGCGGGCATGCATTAGCGTCCGTACCTGTGGGTCAACAGCAAGAAGATTGCAAGTATATGCCCGGAGGAGATCAGGCGAGATTGTGAAGACATTGTCGACCGAGAGGCAGCGCTCCAACGAGAACCCAGGGTGCTGGAAGCGGAAGAGCGTCAGAGAAGGGTGGAGGGCATCATGAACAGACATACGGGAACTGCCGATGAAAGAAGCGGCGGGATGACCCAGGTAGTGCACTCTGACGGACGGCCAGTGAAACAGCATAAACCACGATCGCGCTCACGCGCCTGGCTTGCGAGAACCTCCGGGACAGGTTTCTGGCTTAGATCTCAGTATATATAAAAAGGTGGATGGAGCACGATGCGCACTTTCAGGCGGTAAAAAGCGCGTGGATCGTCGTCCGGGACATCCCAAGTCTGATGGGTGTGGATGAAAGTGGGTCTAGGACTAATGAAGCCGTAGGGATAGGAGTACGGATCGCCATTTGCATCGAAAAGAGCATAGCAGCCGGGTGGCAGCGGATCCGGAGAGTCGCAAGGAAAAGATTTTGGGCCAATTTCGTCCATAAGGCGGACGAAGACGTCGGCAGCAACGACCGTGATGGGGCGGTAAACAGCGGGAGGGCGTATGGGTCTGGCACGGGCGACATGGCGGGCGAGTAAAAAGAGCCAGCGAGAGAGGTTACGGGTGCTGACTCTGGTTAGATTAGAGTCCAGCGCTGTATGAATTGAACTGAGACAGAGAGCAAGGGAGGGGAACGGTACACACCACCAACGATGCTCACGAGGTTCGTGCGTGCATCTACTCTGCAGAGAATAACATCAGGAACGTATGGCGCCAACGGTGCAATCAAAAAGTTGTGTCGTTCGAGCAGTGGTCGTTTCGATGCCATGGTGGTTTCACAGTGGTGGCGTAGTATCGGCACGCAGATCAGCTTGTCCTTGTTTGTTCCCTGCCAAAACAAGATGCCGTTCCTCAACCGTTCCTTGTCTATACTCATAGTACTGTTGCAACTTCCGGCCCTCACTGATTCACTTTGCACTTTGCACTTTATCCGAGTTTGCTTCAAGTTTGCTTGGCTTTAGTCAACTTTGATCGCATCTCTAGTTGAATGATTTTCTTCACTCAATTGCGGGACGGTGAGTCGGTGACTTTACGCCTTGGTTTACGCCGAAGAAAATTGCTGATATCGCTTCTCACTGAGTCACGGATGGTGATTCGACTTTACCGATTGACCCCGGTGCGACTTGTGCACGTGGGTACTGCGGGGAGGCGAACTTGCGTAGTCCTCGCGGTTGCCTCACGGTCGTCGTACCAAAGTTTTTGAAGGATAAACTCTTCATTCTGAGACTCAACATGGTGGGAGAAACTGTAGACATTTTCAAATGGATCAATGTTTCCGGGATAAATTTCTTCTCAGCGCCTTCAATGCCATGTTATTGACCTTTTTCCAATGTTTCACACACCATTTTCGAGGGAAAAGCTCAAGATTCTGGTGTGGACGTCTAAAATATTATTCTGCTGCTGCACTTTGAAGGTTTTTGCCATGTGGAAGCTGTTCGATCTCGCTCTGCCGGACGTACAATTCCGAAGTTGAAGTTGAATTCGGGAACCGATCTTCTGATCTGATAACGCATGCCACTGGCAGTATCGATCAACGCAACTCAATCTACAACTATGGACCATTGGTTCTTCGAGCAGGCTGGGGGCTATGAATCTGATACTGGGCCAATTGACCGTCGACTGTATCCAAACAGCAGAGTTCGTGATGTCCATATCTGGGCCAGCGCTATGGGCCATAATGGGGAGCCGACGATCATTGCGGGTCAGTTGTCTGCCATGTCTGGAAGGCTTCCGTTTAATCCTCTTTCGTTCCTACCCACTGAACTGGTGTTACTAGGTTTCGCGGCTCTCGGCCGACTTCAGGTCCGCGAGCTTTTACAGTTCTTGACAATTCTCTTTGACGTTACGCAGTGTGAGTAGTCGCTGTCGCTGTGCATTTTTCTTGATACTGATATTGAACCTCGGCATAGCCGCCCATGACTGGGTCATCGTCGAGGCCAAAGGAGATTTTTTCGAGTCACCCGGAACTGGAGGTCAGGTATCTGATTTTGAGGCCGCAGTACAGCAGAGCAAGAATCAGCCAGTGATCTTGAATGGAGCCGATGAGCGGATTGTGCCGGCCGGGCATTACCTATACTTCAAACGCCTCTCGAGGACACGTATGGCAAGCGAAACGCCAGACATGAAGGACTGGCCGCTCTCCTCGCGGACTGTCACTGCGCCCGGCAGCGTGAAGGAGGATGTGGGTGGATCAACGACACCAAATCGGGTACGGATATCTTTACAGACAAAATTTTTGTGTATGTGAACTGACTGCGCTCAAGAATGACACCCTCAGACAGAAACGCCGCGAGTTAGATGGTCGCTGTCTTGTGACAGGTCGGATAGCACTTGACCGTGACAAGCCACGAGGGAGGGACTGGGTCTCACTCCATAGTGCACATGTGTTTCCCCTCGCGTGGTGCAAAGAACCAGAGGTGAGCAAGCCCGCTGGCGGAGACAATCATGCCGATACATGCACACAGATGAAAGAAATGTTTGGCACTGATGGTTTCAAGCTCGTGCGGGATCATATTCTTCATGAGAAAGACGGGCTGGTCAACACAATTCTGATGGATGCACGGGTCCATGGCTGGTTTGACGATTACCGTTTCGGCATCTGGCCCGTAAAGGATGAGGGGAAATGGTATGGGAAGATATTCCGGTTCGAGAAGAACGGCTGCGAAGTCGATGAAGAGTGGCTGCTCGCACCAATGGCACAGGCACGATTTTTACAGCCAGATTTTGGACGGCAAGAGCCTGAGGAACAACGCGTGAATCGCGAGACAGAGGAGCAGGCGCGCAAGACTGACAGAACAAGGTTTGACTTGACCGAGCACGAAATGCTGCGCCAGTTGCTGAAGATACATTTCGAGACGTGTCTCCACTGGCATGTCAAAGGCATGGGATGGGATAAGTAAAGGTATAGGCGCCAGTTGTCAAGGGATGAATGCATGGTCTGACCGTTTCCGTTCCATACCGTTGGAAGGGTTTTTTCGATTGGTGCACCGGCGAGCACACGCAAGTTCGACAACCCGCCAGCAATTCAAGTATGCTCATCACAAGTCCGCGTCGTAAATTCCATATTGGTTTATTTTGTTACGGAAAACTCCACACTTGTACATAGAATGAAGAGAAAGATTCATGGCGAATTTGATGCACCACACCTCCATTCAAAGCATTTTGCTGAACCCGTGCTACGAGGTCTCAAATTGTTCGGTAATTCGTCCTGAATGAACTGGACTTGTTGAAGGCCTACATATCGCTTTATCGAGAATAGTAGACAACGACACTGGTTACCTGCTTCATCGTCCTTGTCAGTCCTACCACCGGCGTGAATAAGCTGTCTCAGAGAAAAGAAACCACACGTTTGCAAATACCAGTAAGTCGGACGGACGAGATGGTGATTGAGCGCAGGGACATAGAGGAACGTCGGGGTGGGGGAGGCCTAGGTGACGTTGCGTAGTAGAGAAGGAGGGAGAGGGAGGGAGAGGGACGTACGCGAACCACGACACCCGAGTGCACAACTCGATAGAAATCTGGGAAATACGCGGCGGCGGTGTCGTACCTTGGGACTTAATGGTGTCCTAGAAGGTAGTGCGGTACTCGTTAGGATCGACGTTGGGCATCAGAGCGGTGAGAACGGCGGGCACGGCGTATCACAGCGTCGCAAGCTAATTGCACAACGTGCCGAAGAGAACGACATGTCCACGCCTTCGACAATGCAAGACAACAGGAATCCGCAAAAAAAAACACCGGCTGACTTTGTGTAATTTGGATCCCCCGGGGGGCGATAGAGCTTTCGCCTCATGATACGGTGTACTTTGTGAGCCCAATTCACAATCCGAGGCGCAGCGTTGACATTCAGATTTCTTTTGTATTATTGCGACTCTGCGGGTTATTGTTGACATTATATGGACTTACTTACTACTTTAGATAACGAGACCGCGACGTCGTAGCTCCCTTGGGACTTGGCGTCCTCGAAGGTTTGAAGATGGCGCGGTGTTCGTTGGGGCCGATTTTGGGGATCATGGGACTTGTAGCAGCAGTAACAGCGGGCTGGTCGAGGACTAAGACACGAAGCAGCAGCACAGGAAAGGAGGGGACCGACCATCAACATGGTGGTTTGCGGAGAAGACGCCGCGGGCGCTTAGATGACGGATCTGATCTGAGTCATCGACCAAATACTTTCGACTCCCTTGCAGTCTCCTTCAAATCGCATGGAGCCGCGCTCCCCGGCAAGCTTCGATCCCGCTTGATCACAGCCCCAAGAAGCATCCAACGCTCCGTCCGAGTCTGAGCGAGTCGCCGTGACCGCCAAATTCTTTTTTGTGGAGGAGTCAGTTAGGTTAGGGATGAAGAGGTGCAGGAAATGTGCTGTGGGTGATTCGATTGGGCGACTACGACGGTGCTCTACTTGTGCTCATGCGCTTACAGACGAATGGGAAGCCTCCACGGCCGCCGAGTGGGTCTGGTGGTGAGCGTTTTTGCCTTCCCGTCTTTCTTTATTTTCTGCGACCCTGAGGCTACGCTGGGACGTGTCCGTGTTTTGGATGCCCAGTGACATGCTGGGGGACGTCCGCGCATCTCATCGATGGAGGGAAGCATGACAGTCCCAGTAGCGTCCCGCCTCGGATGCTCCGGGGAGCTCGAACGCACGGAGGGAGCGTCTCGCGCATGGAGCACCAGGGAATGCGCTCGTGGAGACCACTGCGGGTGCTGCGGAAGCGTGCATGGATGCGCGCGCGTTCGGTGGCTGGAAGGCGCAGATGGGCGAAGAGCTCGCACGTCGAGACCTCGGTACCATACACTATGCATGCGCTACGACTTACCGCGAGCGCCCCGCGAGCGTCCCACAGCCACTGCCGCGAAGAGCCGTTGCCATGAAGAATATGTGGATGTGACTTGGGGCCCTTCACCCTTTCTCAATAGATATTCCTCTTTCCTCGTTTTTTTATTTTTCATACGCACAACGTACTGACCTCTTCAGCCTCACATCCCAGACGTCCAGCTACTACCAAGCCGGCTCTTGAGTGCACCTCACCGGACTCGCGCGCGACCACCGAACTCTACCGCCGTCTCATCGCCGAATTCGTCGACGACATCCAGTCTCCGCTTGATACCTCCACTACAACGTCTCCATCACCTGCGCGACATCCTTTCTATCACGCGTCGCGCCCCGCCTTCGTAGGATTCTGCGGAGCCAACACCGTCAACGCTCTTGCTTCGGTCGGGAGTACCGCTGCGCGGGGCGGCATGTACACCTCCGGCCTGCAAGGATGCGCCGTTCGCCAGCGCAGGATGTGAGCAGCTCATGCGCTCTCGAACAACATCGCCTTGAATGCCGTTGTAGGACTGCTCCGCGTCCCCCACGCGCATTCTCTTCGTCCACTGCGGTTCCCCACTGCGCACCTGTACCGTTTCGGTCCCACCTCGCCGACACGCCTTTCATCTACATGAGGGTTAGGGTTCCCTGCACCTACGTCTGGGCATCAGCACTCGCATCCGCTCTGTCATCCCGCACTCGCACCCGCACCCGTCATCGCACTCGCACCGCACGGCGCACTCCCGCACCCTGCGATCCCGTACTCCCGCGGCCCGCACTCCCAGCCCGCACCCGCCCGCTACGCTTCAGCACCGCACGATACCCGCATCTGTGGCGACCTACCGGAGCTTTTTGGCCTTGACTACAGCACACTGGCCAGAAATCCCAGCGCAATCGAAGATGATAAAATAGGGCTCTCGGCCAACGTCAGCACCAGTGCGGCCGTACGCCCGTTCCGTCTCCGCGTTGTCCAGTCGCGGATTCTCTTCGCCCACGGCGGTTCCAGCGTCGTCTCCTCCGCATACCCGTACGCTGCACCCCGCACTCACAACCGCATCTGCAATCACACTCGTATCCGTACGCATCTCCGATGACCTACCACCGTGCTTCTCGACCTCGACTCGCGCTCACACTTTGCACTCCCGCACTCCCGGCGCTTCACCACCGGAGCACGCATCTGCGGTGTCCTATCGCTGTGCCTTTTGGCTTCGAGTACATCCCAGCCCCTCGCGTTTTTCAGCGCGATCGAGGACAGTCATACGTCCGATTCGCCAGCGCAGCTACAAGAGCGAGTTGCGCTCCACATGTTTCCGCGTCTCGCACCACGATTGGATGAGGACTAGGTCGGGTTCGGGTCGAGTCGGACGGGGAAAGACTGCAGGAGCTGAGTCGGAGAACGAGCGTGGACGTGGGCGTTCGCGTCGCCGGAGAAGGTTGAGAGTCAGCACAGTGCGGGTATCGCGTTCGTACTGCCGTTCGCCCCAAATGTGAACGCCGCTGGAGAAGGTCCATCAGCCACACCTCGCACCGCATCTCCCTCTTCGCAGCAATGGTGCTGAGGAGATCGTACGATGCTGCGGAGCTGTGCCGTCAATACGACTATCGAGTGCGCCTCTGCATACCTGTACCGTCGCGCTCGACCTGCGCCCATCTCGTCGGCATTCCTTTCGTCTGCATAATCCACTGCTGACGATCGCACTCCCAACTTGCACCCTGCAATCGCACTCGCATCCGCGCTCGCACCTGCATCGCACCCCACACTCCCGCACTCCCGTAGCCGCCATGCTTCGCCACTGCAGACCCGTGTTTTCCGCCTCGCAAGGTGTCCCGGGACCCGCCCCCTCTCCCCGCGTATTTCTGCGCCATACATCAGCGTGAGGGGATCCTACCTCGTCGACGTCGGCACCAGCCTCTGAAGTCAAGTGACGCTGCGCGAGCGAGGAATTCGGATAGGACGAGGACGGGGAGGGACTGTAGAGCTGAGTCGGAGAACGGGCGAAGAAGGGAGGGAAGGGAACCGGGACGACGCGGGCGTGCGTCGGGCGCCGCTCGAGAAGGTCGAGAGTCGGCATCGCACACTCGCACCATTGCCGTTTCACTGCGAAACTTAGTACGCAGGTAGTATGCACGCAAGCATGCCGCACCCGCGACCGCCACACCTTTCTGCACGACTCTCTCCCAATTCTTCACCTGGAGCGCGTCACCCGTGTGCTCGCTCTCACCCTCCATTCTCTGCATCTCGTCCCGCGTCGGCCGCATCCTGTCGAGGCGATCGCAGTGTCTGCTCTCCTCAGGCAGCGTCGCTTTGTGCGACTCTCTCGAATTTTTCACTAGCACGTATCCCGTGCGCCCGCGCCCTCCATTCTCTGCACATCGCCCCGCGTCGGCCGCATCTTGTTCTCGAAGGATCGTGGTGTCTGCTCTCCGCAAGCAGCGTACTCGACAGCTGTTATTTCGACATTATCAGCAACTTGCGATGATGGATCGGTGCTGCTGTCCTCGCGCTGCAGAGTCGTCGCGGTGGGCCGGCTCAAACGGGCGAGACACACGACTACACCGTGGCGTGTGGTCGAGAGGCGAATGTGTACGACGCACGCCACGCAACGCTCTTCAAGTTTGTAGGATGATTTTGTGCAGCGTACTCAGGCTAGTAATGTAGGACTTACGATCCGGTTTTGTCCTTTCTCCTATGAGACCAATTTATGAGCATTGACGAGTACCTGGTTGGCTTACTCTCTGAAGTCTCCACATATAGGCAACCTGTATTTCTTTTTTTTTCTGTTTTGACAATGAATGAGCAAAAAAGGAAACAATGAGTGTCAGTGGTCATTGGCTTTGATGTCTAACATAGCAATCCTTATAACGCTGTGCTCACTGCTTCGACCATGACCTCGATCCTTGTTGTTTTACCCTCAGTAGCCCCATTCGCAAGCCCTGTTGCAAAATTTCTTTCTGTTCTACCTTATGCCTTGGAACCTCTGCCGAAGCTCCTTCTCTCCGATGTCTGCAATACTTGATGGTCATGCCCGAAACCCGCCAGCGCCGTTTTCTGAAGTAATCCTTCGTTGTATCAACCACTTGCGAACCTTAGCCTCTCGTGGCTTCACCACACCGATCCTTCCCAATATTCCCCACCAAACATATTATTGCTGTTTGCGGAAATGTTGGCCAAAGTGCCTTTTTGGGAAGAACAACGAGTTTTCTCATGTCGAGCGCGATCCTCTGTATCTCACTCAATTCTCTGTCTATCTACATAAATTTAAGGGAATTCCTACTCTACGAGTCCGTCCGAATCTACTGAGCTCAAAATCTCGGTGATGTAAGCAATAAATCACATCTTTGCTTGAAATCAAGTGTTCGGCAGAAAATCGTGTACTCCTCGCCAATGGGGGCATATATTGACAATGCAAAAATACAGGTACGTACCAGATCCTATTCCGAAGGTCGCTACAGAGAGTTTTTGTCAGCCGCCGTAGTGCCGCCGTCGCCATCGCCGTTGAAGTCAGTCACACTTATGATGCGACATGTTCGTCACTCTCCTGCTCTCATACTTCGATGTCCAAAGGTGTCAGTATTGCCGAATCAATGTGCTGGAAGCTTGTATGGATCGGAGGAGGCATGGGATCAGGAGAATGGGCTGGTACAGTGTCTGGCGAGTCGGGAGTCGGAGTCTCGGCAGCAGGAGGCCCAGAGTGCACAGTTTTGGCATTGGTGTGTGCTCCTCTTCCTTTTCCTTCTTCATCGGGGCTTGGAAGTAATCCCATCCTTGTTCTTTGTCCTGCCTCAGCCAGTTGCTTGGCCTTTTGTTTTGTTCGGCATGCCATGACGAGCGTAACCGACTTCAATGGGCGACGGCGACAGCGGCAGATGTGTCTACCGACAAAAACTCTCTGGAGCGACCTTGGGAATAGGATGTACTACGTAGCTACCCTTTTACCTTGTCAATATATGCCCGCGTTGGCGAGGAGAACACGATCTTCCGGAAAACACTCAATTTCAAGCTGTATTGTTCTTTATTGCTCACATCGCCTAGATTTTGAGCTCGGTGGATTCAGGTAGACTTGTAGTGCAGGAAAACACTTGAATTTGTGTAGATAGACAGTGAATTGAGCGAGATACAGCAGGATTGCGCTCTACATGAAAAAATTGTTGTTTTTCCCAAAAAGGCACTTTGGCCAACATTTCCGCAAACAGCAATAATCTAATCTATTCTGTTTTAAATCGAACTTCCCCAGACGGTGTACTTATTCCCGACGAATTTGGCCGACTCTGGACTCTGGGGATCGTTTCTTGGCAAACTCTGTGCCCCTGCTTCCTGTCCTCCAAATTTCCAAATTCTAACGTATATTCATCGTCTGCCTTTACTTGACGTCTTTACTCACCTTCAGCGCCGTGTTGCAACTCCACATTGTCAGACTCATATCAACTCGAAACCCGTGTTTATGGTAAGTAGGTAAGCCCGCCTTTCAGTTCCGTTCCGTTCTCCCGCGTCGTCATAATGCACACAAACTAAAAATCAACCAGACCCGCGCATCTGAGTAACACCGCCTACATATCCATGAGTACATGGATGAGGAGCGATTAAGCACGAAACAACCACTTTTCGGGGCCCTCCAAATTGAGTATAATTATTTAAAAATCAACCTGATCGGCCATTGGAAACTGGTACTGCATTGATCAGGTGCGGGGATATTAGGCAGGGCATTTCAGACCGCTTGATCGAGTTTTTTTTTTTTTTTGCAGCCGCTTGGACGCTCGGGCAAAAACGTATGACGTTCACCTTGCACATTTATTATTGCGCGCCACTTTTTTGGTGCGCGCAACACTTTTCGGACAGCGCAACACTTTTTATCTCGACAGTTACTAACAAGTCTTTCGAACTCCGAGCCGTCATGATCCGTGACGTGATTCGATCATTGGGTCTCCTCCCTCCATCTCCTCCTCCATCGCCGTTCGCTCCAGCTCACCGTGTACTTCTACCCACGCGTAGTTTGTACATATGGTGCTCCACACCCACAGCCTTGGAGCATCCCCGCATTCTGGCTCCACCTCCTCAAGTCCACTTTCATGGCTCTTCATTAAAGTACCTTAAGGCCATGTTCTTCAAGCTGTTTTCCTCTCGCTCAGTATACCTGAAGCTCAGTGTTTTCAAGCTCGCGTTTGGCCTTTTGAGCCGCTCTTGGGACCCTTCAAAACTTCAAGCCTGCATTTTCGAGTCAACCCGTGCCGACCTTGGGTGTTCTTTCGGTAGTGTGGTGCGCGATATGTTCGCTTTACTTATTTTAACTCCTCAATGGCATCGCAGCTCAATCTTCATCCTCGACGTTATTTCTCTTCGTCCAGCTGAACCCTCATGGACTGCGATAGCCGTACATCTATTCAAAGCTTCTTACTTTCGTAGGGACATAGATCTTGAAATATACTACTTGCATTTGGCATTGCCAAGGCATTGCGATCTTTGAGTGGTACAAAGACACATCACATCTTCGCAGTCTTCCAAAAATCATGTCGAAGACAACGGGCCCGGGATCTACTTACCCAAAGGCGTCCGTCTTTCAAGTTGCCAGTGGGAAAAATCTGTTTCTTGCATCTCTGATGTCCGACTCTGCCCTGAGACACCAAATGAGATGCAAAAGTACATCAGAGCAATTGGTCAGTACTTCAGTAACAGACTTACACATGAAATTGTAAAGAGGAAAGTGTTGCGCTGCCCAAAAAAGTGCGCGCTGCCGCAAAAAAAGTGTTGCGCTGTCCAAAAACTGTTGCGCGCGTTCAAAAACTGTTGCGCGCATCAAAAAAGTGTTGTGCCCATCAAAAAAGTGTTGCGCAATAATAAATGTGCAATGTGAACGTCATAATTGGTCAGTACTTCAGTAACAGACTTACACATGAAATTGTAAAGAGGAAAGTGTTGCGCTGCCCAAAAAAGTGCGCGCTGCCGCAAAAAAAGTGTTGCGCTGTCCAAAAACTGTTGCGCGCGTTCAAAAACTGTTGCGCGCATCAAAAAAGTGTTGTGCCCATCAAAAAAGTGTTGCGCAATAATAAATGTGCAATGTGAACGTCATAAAAACGCCTTCCGTTCGGCACCGGTCTCAAAGACAGAATTAAACGAAGATCACAGACGTGTTATGTAGCTGACCGTATCACCGCCCCTACACCAAGCCCTACCCACTCGATCAACGAAGTTTCTGCGGTTTCGGCGACCTGACTGATCTGGAGCGCGGACCGCTGCTCACGTAGCTGAAGCAAAAGTTGCGAAAAGGTTAGCCGTGCAAAGATGACTTGCAAACAGGGCCGCATGAAACGTTTAAGTCTTTGAGAGCTTGAATATATGTATCGCAAATGCGCATTGAGTATGGTATACAAGAAACATTCAGTACGAGTCCACAACGTGTCTGAAATATAAGAGTCGGTAGAAAATCAGAACATCGAGATGCACGATGTTTAGGGGTTACTTACCTCGAGTTGCGCTTCGGTTCAGTTTACCATTTTCCTCTGCGTCTCTTCGATAACCCCGCGTTCGTCTCTCCCAAGAACGTATCGTAGAGTGCAATCCTGAAGTACTTACTTATGTCAACACCCGAAAGAAATCTGAAAACCCGAGTATGTACTCACAACACCCGATCCGGCTGTCCTTCCCTCTGCGCATCCCTCGCCTCCTTCGTTCCGAGAAACTCATCTCTCAGTGTCGTCATCTCCTGATTCCTGCAGCGTCCTGAGCCCCGATTATTCAAATGCCGCTTCAGCGCATCCTTGCGCGTGAAGCGTATGGGACAACCGGGGCACGCGTGCTGCTTAAAATGACAATGGACGAGTGACTCGCGGTGTCGTCGTAGGTCAGCAGCGGACTGGCATTTTCGGGTGCAGCCATTGAGGCCGCAGCAAATTTTGCCGTCGGCGTCCCAGGATGCGCCGGAGGGAAGGATGTGTGATCTTGAGGAGAAGTGGGCGCGGGTGGGGAGTCGAGGGGATGTCTGGGAAGACTGTTAGTCCAACCAGAACTCGGAGCAGGTAAATAGAAAGAAGGAAAAAAAAAAACCTTGTTTTTGGGTTTCATCTTCTGATGGGCAGGACTGCTGGTTCTATACCTTGCGTTTTGTCTCGTGAGCACGGGTGTAAAGTACTCCGGTGTTGATTCCCGCGAAGACGCAGGCGAAGATACCGTCGACGATGCCGCAAGGCGGCCTGTGCAGAGTTTTTCGCCCTGTGTTATGTGCGTTGGATTGTATGGGGATGAGGATGGTGCGAGTTCTGGCGTAGATTCCCGCGACCATGGCGAAGATTCGGTGGTAGCTGAGCAGATATTTTTTGCGCCTTTATTTGATTTGTGCGGCGTTGAGACTGGGATTTATTTCAGCCTTATTGTTCGAGATAGGAAGAGGAAAGAATAATCACAGGTGTCGTGATGCCCAACATTCAATATGCAGTCAGAACTGGTTCGGATAAGCCCAGAAGGATGGTGGTCAGAGCTGGACATTCGGGGAGCATCGACGTCAAGACGCATGCAGTGGTCTGGTGAAGTAACCAAGTGTTGATTAGTATAGAATTTATTCGTGCTGAGCAACGGATTTCTGTCCGGTGGAGTGCTCCCGACTCCATCCTCCAATTTGAACCATGCCTGGATGGGTCATTTATGAGTTTCGGTATTTCAGCAGTAAGGCTAGGAACACACGACGCACGTTATCCGTATCCACAAGCATTCCAAGATCGACTTCCAACCCAAAGTCCTCTCGTATTTGCTGCGCGCGAAGTTCTTGCTCAGCCAGACAGTCGAGCGCCCACATGTGAGCCTCATGTCGCAAATAACAATTGTTATGGTCAGAGTTCTCATTCGGTGTGTCCATTTCTGTGGACTCTGAGGAAATTACAGAAAAGAACGGCTCCGGGGAAGCTTCCGGGACTGGTGCCTTCAAGTTCTTCATGCAACCGCGACGCGTCGAGGCCCGAGGGGGAATATGTGCACCACTGGTCATCCCAGAAGCTGGGATTCCAGAATCACGTCGCGGTGTGGACCAGTAAGCGTTCAGCTTGTTCTTGGCCACAAGGACGCGTCTAAGGAGTTGTGCATTGATGAGACTCAGAGGTGGAAAGAGGTGGAAAGAGGTGACGGCACGTGATACTTTCCCATCACGAGGCGACGCGTTCGTGTTTGCGTTCGGTGTTCGGACGCGTTCTGCAAACCCCGAGAACGGTGAGCCTGAATCTGGTGTTCGGTTCAGAACTGAACCCTCCCACCACTATATCATAGTTCTGCTTGGCTCGTTGAAAAGAAAACACCAAGGAACAACTTGAACTTGAAGAGCATAGAGAAACTTGAAAGACTTGAACGGATTCCAAGGGAGTAAAGTTCTGTGAATTTCGGAACATATGCCGGTTTTTTGTTTATCAGCCTTTTCCTCGGACCAACCAACCACGTCATATTATGGAATGTCCAAATAAGGGAATTATCCACGTGACCGCTTGCGAAGACCAAGCAAACTCAGTCACCCAGGGGTTGTGAGGTCATTTGGACCACAGTACAAGTATCTAACACTTACTACTCATGTATCAAGTCATATGGTGAAATTATTTCTACTGGATTTTCCTTCTGGTTTTCATGTTATTTGTGCATATTGTGTGCATGATCGGAAATCACGGCCTAATTTGGAAATCCAAGTGCACGGGAGCCAGAGCATTCTAACTAAGGCTCACCGAGCATTATACAATGTCGCTTTTACTGTTTGGGCCATTTTCCAGGCCTCAAACATAGGGTATGTTCCAGCATTCACAGCTCGGCACACCCTTGACGGATTCGAACGAGGAACGAGGAACGAGTTCATACGCTCAGGCGTCTGTCTAGAGCGTATAAAAGCTTTTTTCACCGAATTTTACGTGGTCCATGTACGGTGTTCGAACATCGTACTTGGACGTTTCGTACTCCGTGCATTTTGGTTGCATTTTGGTTGCCGATGTTAGCCGAAGTATACTAACAATCCCACGGTTTAAAACAGATCAAAGAATAAAGTGCGTAATTTCGTGCCATTACAACGTGAAGCGCCGCGGCGCTGCGCAGGTCAAAGACCAAGGTGGCAGTGTACAGTCCGAGATCTGTCCAATTGTGAGTCTGCCTTGAAAGCTGAGATGAATTAGCACCTACATAAACGAAAAAGTCGGTGTTTCGAAACGCGCCGAACTCCATGAGAATCGGTACGAGCATGAAAACGGCCAAGGCGGGGTTGGACTTATCGGTGACACCGGGGAATGAGGACGATGTGACCGATCAAGGCAATGTCGACGGCGATAAATTGGCGATAACGATGGTATCGTATTGTACTGCCCGAGGTGCACGTCGGCGATGTAGGCGCTGATCAGGGGCGTGATGTAGCGTCTGCGGAATCAAAATTGAGCGGGAGATGCGGGACCACAAAGATAAAGAACTTGAACGCACCAGAACTGGTAGAATGTGCCGATACCAGTCGAGGTCCGTTTCCTTTCCGGTTGTCTGGTCCTACGCCTCCCGTGTGGGAACCGTGTAATTCGTCTACCAGCCCATGAGACAAAATGCTACCAAGACAAGCAGATATAACGCACAAAAATAACGTTGAAGCCATAGAACTGCAAGGGGGACAGACGTTTAATGCCCAAGATGCCACGTACGGAGAAACGCATCGCAACCTCGACAGCAGCGATCACTGAATTTGCGATAAGAAAATTGGGAGAGAACGATGAGTAAGGTGCATACGGTATGTATTCCAGGGAATGGAGTCCAATACCCTCACGGAGTGCGGCGCGCTCTTCCTCAGTAGCAAAGCCAAGGCCGTCGCGGAAACCATCGTCGGCGTCCTCGTGGACGAAGTTGGGACGAAGGCAAGATGAAGGGTTTTCATCAAGGGGCACCCAAGATAAGGAATTTCCTTATAACAGAGGATGAAGTCTGGTGGCCGTATATTCCTGGGAAACATTCGAAGTTATGGACTTATCGAGTACCACAACACGCAGCGCGCTCTCGGCTCTCTTTCCAGCCATGCATCCATCATCGACGTTCGCAAAGCGCTAGAAAACTTCTCGATCACCCAGACGGAGCTGCTGCTAAACCCGTCGTTCTTCTTCAGCCTGCAACAAAGTCTACCGGGGATTGCGCACGTCGAGATCCTCCCCAAGGTCATGTCGTGCAGGCACGAGCTCAGCCGATACAGGTACACCGTAGTGTTGCATGTCGCACAGCTAGGGCTGCCGCCCGTTACCGTGGCCACGGGTCCACGGCACCCGTGCCACGGGTGCCGTGCCCGTTCCGTCGATGATTTCCTGACCTCAACCACGGCACGGGTACGGCACGGGTTACAGCCACTACGGGCCGTCGAAACACGGCCGTTACGGCCGTTGCACGGGTACGCCATCCAGGGAGTGCAATTATTGGTTTTTGCCGTGAAATTGTCTTCTACTTTGTATATCACAATTCTTCTATCCAATCAGGGCTCACCTCACTCCCCAGTGCAACGTTCGCAGAGTTGAACCAAGCTGCGGGAACTTCCGGGCGTGATGTCGGAGTTCGAATTTCGTCCGCACCACCTCGGTTTTGTTCGCTCCTCCAAGCAAGCTGGCTCTTCAACATAAAACATACTCAAGGACACTTATTTCACCATTTTCTAGAGCTTTGGGCACTTCAGGGACCTCGTTCTGACTGTGTTTGGAACAATATGGATGAACTTTGGGATCTCTAGTTTCACGAAGGTTTCTGTCAAGGTTTCAGCACCTAAAATTCCACGTTCAAAGCAGCACCTACAAAAAGATTGAAACCCACCCGTGGACACGGCCGTCACGGCCGTGCCGTTGACCGTGCCGTCCCGTTCAAGATTTTTTGAGTCGTTCAACGGCCGTGTCTCACACGGCCCGTGCCGTGGATCACCCGTGGATTCGACGGCCGTTGCCGTCACGGGCACGGGTGGCAGCCCTACGCACAGCCACCGATTCTTGTCGAGCCCTCCACCTGGCTGGACTTCTCCGCGGTCGATACACCGGTTCAAGACCTATGTTCAGTATTGCGCGACTCGGACGAGTCCACCATCGGTTCAACGAAGATTCGCGTCTTGGATCTCGAGGGTATCTATATCCTGAGGACACAGATCGATGGATCGGATGCCGAAGATAACGTCTCTAGTCTTCGAGGTAAGTCTCCCTTGACAGACGCTTTATACCAGTTCTAACTCGTACCTCGTTTGATAAAAAGCCCAACTGGAAGTACCATCAGGAGAGCTACCTTCTCCGCATGCATTGCGTCTGGCTGCATCTCAAGAAGGATGGAGCGCCTTCTTCGATTACTCTCTGCAAGGCTTCGGCACCGACTGCCATTATCTCAGGGCGATCTTCGTCCGCACGTCTTCCCTCCCCACCACTGAACACAACATCGCAGGCGCCTTCGACGTTCCGGTCTTGCCTGAACCGACGTGCAACACCATTGTCGGACCTACAAGCGATTTAGCGCAGGTGAAGGAGACGATCATGGCGCACGTACGTGAGACGCTTCCCAAATACATGGTCCCGCACATCGTAACTCTGGACGCATTCCCATTGACGGTGAGCGGAAAGATGGACTTGCGACTGCTAGCGTCTGCGCAGTTCTTCGATGCCCATGACGTCGCTGGGAAATCGTCTGAGGGCATCATAGAGTCTCCGTAAGTGCGCGCTGTGTATCGTGCGAAGCATTTAACTCACTTGTATGTGTTCTCTAGTACGACTGACACCGAGCGGCGAGTTCTAGCGATATTTTCGCGCCTGCTCAAACGATCAGCAGACAAAATCGACATTCGCGAGAGCTTGTTCAACCTCGGAGGCCATTCCTTGATGGCCACAATGGTCGTCTCCATCATCCGTCGAGAACTCGGCGCAGACGTGTCCATGGCCACCTTCTTCCTCCATCCCTGCGTCCGAGACGTCGCAGCCAACATCGACTCACTGAGAACTCTATCCCCCTCGACATCGGAGCCCCGCGATGAAATTGCCGCACTCGCTCGAACGACCCTTGTGGTCAACCAAGATCGCCCGGACCCCACGCTGTTCATGTTCCCAGAGAGCACTGGCTTCGCATCAGTTTATTCGTCCGCCTTCGAACACATCTCTCACAAGGTTGTAGCGTTCGGCGACGATCGCTGGGGCCAATCCATCGCCCCGAATGAAACCATCCATTCGCTCGCCGCCGCTGGTGTCGCCAAAATCCTGCAACATCAGCCGACGGGGCCTTATTACCTTGCTGGCTGGAGTCTCGGCGGCTTCGTGGCACTCGAAGCGGCGGTGCAGCTTCAGGCTCTGGGTGCAGACGTGGCGCTTGTTGTGTTGTTTGACTCGCTTCATAGCTTGACGAAGGGGAGCGGGGAATGGGAGGGCTGGAACGGCGAGCTTGATCCGCTGCTTGCCCTTGTCGATGATAAAGAGCAGTGGTTGACGCAGCTGAACCGCGCTAACAAGTTGGTCTCGACGTTCTCGTTGCAGCCGAACGCGTTTTCGGGGAGGGTGGTGCTGATTAAGGCGATGGAGGAATTGCGAGAAGGCGAGGCGGCCGATGCGAAGGGTGGGTGGGGAGAGAGGCTCCCCCAAATCGAAGTGCAGCCTTTCCAGGCTACGCACAGGAGCATGTTCACCACTGAAAACGGCAAGAAGATCGGTGAATTGCTGATTCAATTGTTGTGAGTATCAAGTAGAACGTAGCGAAGGCATGTAAAAGCACGAAAAGCGCCTTGATTGTTTTCAAGTATGAACGAGACAAGAATGTAAAAGGTTTTTTTCTAGGCTTAGCTGATTTCTCCCCCTATCCCTATCCCTGCTGCACGGTGCCGTTCGTGGGCTCGGCGTCTCGGGGTGCGACGTTATTGAAGAAGGGAGGCGGGCGTTGCTGAGCGTAGCCTCAGGCGGAGGTGCGTACTATAATTGGACTTGTACATCAAAATGCACTAGAAGTTCAAAATGCATTCGCTCGGTCTCGGTTTTCGTGTGATTGACTTCGGAAGTCATGCAAATTGAACCGATATGTGTCCGACTCTAGTATATGAAAAAACATTGAGAGAAAACGGATGGCTTTTGGTGAAGATTTTGCCCCGAGTGCACAAAACCACTGATGGCCCGTCAAAAATCGTCGCACTGTGTTTGGTGGTGAGCGGATCGTCAAAATCCTGGGAAGGATTATTTATACGGAATGGAAAAGCATATTAGCAAAAAAAGCTGGGTAAAAATGAGGGGGTGGGGGAACTTAGAGATAATTTTCGAATGATTTCAAGGTGTCTGGCGGAGTTTAAACTATCTCGCTTAGCCCATAGTACTCGTCCTGTGGTCACTCCTTCTCGATGTCGACCTTGGAAACTTGTTAAATATACTTGAGTACGCTGTATTAACCCCCATGACAAGTCCTATGAAATTTCATTGGCCATGAAATACAGTGCATTGCATTTGGCTACGCATCAGTGGATTTTGCCGCTGATGGCGGGTTCTCATCCAATACTCATCCAAATTGCATCAAGTTTTTTTTTATATTATGGTCGAGGATGCCTGTCGGTTTGATTTGCGGTACTGCCGAAGGAGATCGGACAAGAACTGAGCGAAAGCGAATGCATTTTGAACTTCTAGTGCATTTTGATGTACAAGTCCAATTATTGCCGAACCTTTAGGTTTGGCTCCCAACAGGATTTTGGTCACTCACGTTGTTTGTATGTGTATGGGATTGCACCGCCACACAAAGTTGTCTCGATGCATTTTCGACACTCACGCTATTTGTATATGTGTGCATTTGCACCGCCACACAAAGTTGTCTCGATGCATTTTCGACACTCACGCTATTTGTATGTGTATATTTCCCAGAGGTTCGGCACCTGCCGCTTGCGGCCTTACCCCACGGTGATAGTACAAGTTCAGATTCAGACGGGATTGAGTGGAGAGCGGCGGCGACGGGTAGTGGGGCCCATCACCAAAAATGTTGATCCCATCAAAGGGCCTCGTGACAGCGGCAAAGACCGTCCAGCCTTGGACGCGTCGCGCAAGCTGCTAAACAGGCGTTCCCAGCCCCGACCTACGCTCTCAAAGGCTTTCCCATATTTGCACAAAGTTTTGAGCCTCTATAAGCCTACACACAAGCCTTGCATCGCTCTCCCAAGGGCCTACCAAATCCTCGCCTTCTGCCCACTGGCAGGGCCCGCCGCAGCACCTTTTTCCTTGGGGCTCTTTCTTGCGACGCGGATCTTTTCGCCATAAAACTGGCGGCATTATCGTTCTTACTTATATTTATCTTGATGCCAAAGTGAATGCGGCCAGGCGGATCTCACAAAAGGACAACCACTGCCAACCAAAATCCTCGCATATAGATTCCCTGCGGCCGGCGGTTTGGCAGTTATATCAGACAGCCCGGAGACTGTATTTTGTCATTTTCCCCCACGTCCAAGTTGCCCATTTGGTCCCATTTGCGTTTTTTTCTACATTTTTTACAGACGGAGCAAGAAGAACACGTGACCGCGAATCGGACTTGAGAAGCGACAGCGCGCGAAATGCGCCGCTTTGGCGCCCCTTGTCTGCGACCATCATCTTGTCCGATACTGCTGCACCAGCTGGACCTTCACCAACCTCCTCGTCTACTCCCTCCTGGGCCGTTGCACCACCCACCTACGCCGAGCGCAAGTTCGATATCCCCCTCGCGGAACTCGGAGAAACTCGACTCCCATTCGGGCTGGGAAAAGAGCTAAACGGGACACGATGTACGCCAACGCACCATTTCAGGTCTTGGCCTACTAACATCTACATGCAGAGACATAAAGGGCCCTCTCGACAAATGCTTGTCCATGGCAAACTTCTTCCCCCGCGCCGTGCATCCCTACTACGACATCAGTCTCGTCATGCACATAGGCTCGCAGTCGCTGGGCCACGCCGGCGTCTACGGCTCCCAGCAACACCGTAATAGTTCCTGTCACGTACGTCTTCGGTCAGCTCTCATTTCCCAGCTCACGTGCATCTTCCACAGCGAGCTTCAGATGCAGAAGCGCTATTATGTCGACGGATTTGACAAGATGCTGGCTATATCTCCGGGGTACGTCGGCGTTATGTGCGAAGCCTACAAGGACGATAAGTATTGGAAAGCCTTGGTTTAGAAGGTGCGCCGTGCCATTTTCGCGCTTAGATCTCCTCTTGACCGTTTCTGTCTCAGTTCCGCAAGGCGGCTGGGGATGCTCGGCAGCCGGACACGAGCGGACTGAAAATACAAGGAACATTACCTTCTCTCAAACCCAGCGCACGCCATCTCCCCTCCTGTCAGTGTTTCGGAATCCAAGTCAGAAAGAGGTGTCAATCATCCCGTGCTCCCTGATGCTATTATCCCGCGGCCATTGCGCCTGAAGATCGATGCTCGTGTGGCTGTCGAGGAAGGGGAAGACGCGTCGGAGGCGCCACTGACACCGCGAGCTACTGAGTACGTGAGAAGCTGAGTTTCCGCGCATATATTCACTTACTTTCGTTCCAGGGCTCTCAACATTCTCGTCAATGGGTGCAAATTTCCGCGCATGTCGCGCTGCTCGGAGCACCACCGCCTCCTCTGACTAACGGGTGAGCGATAACACTGGCCTTTTCCTCCACTAACTGAGGTATATATGCAGACGACTTGTAATTGCTGCATGTATTCGGTGAGCAGTTCCTTTTGTGAGCATAACCAGTATCTAACTTTTCGCAGAATCCGAACGCGCCCCGCTCATTCCTTTCTCTCGACGGCTCGTAATTCCCGTAAGCATTTTCTACTTTTTCGTGCACAGAATTCTGACGGCCGCTTCATCTGTCGTCTCCTCAGCTCACCTCGCTCGCATTTCTCTGCTTAGTACGTATCTACATTGTCCGACTTTCTCACATTAACGCCTTCTCCAAAGGACGATAATTCATCATAATTCATTTCGGTCAGTCTGTTATTTTCTTCGTCTCGACTTGGTCTCATTCGCTCCTCCAGTGCTTTGCTGCACCTGTTTCCCCGGAAATGTATAGACTCGGTCAGTACAGATTCGCTGCCTCCAATTTTTGCTATCCCGTGAGCCTTTCCTTCATTTTTGGGGCTGTTGCTGATGAGGCTTCTCCAGAGTTGTCGTGTATTGCTCAATTGTAGTTTGCTCCGTGTTTGTATTAGAGTAGTGTGAATGGAATTTGTTTTCTACTACATGTTTGAAGTGCGATGAGTACAGGGATACCTAAAAGCAGCTCAAAGGCCTTCCCAGGGCCAAAAGGCCTTAAAAAGCTCTCTAGCCCGGGGGGCCCTTTATAGGCCTGGTGCCCGGTAATTGTGCATTTGAGACACCTTTGAATGCTGGTACCAGGCTGGGCGGCTTTTTAAGGCCTTTTGGCCCTGGCAAGGTCTTAGGAAGCGCCTTGAGAGCGCTCTGCACTTTTGGTGATGGGGGATTGTGGTACGTGGGCTGCGAAGAAGCGGGGTGTCAGCGCGCGCGTTCGTATGGAAGCGAGAAGAGAAGAGCAAAGGAAGTAAGAAAGAAGCGGTGGTCTAGGGAGGAGGAGGGACGACGACGCCGGCACTCGGAAATCGGAAAGGACGCGAAAAAACAGCGTAGAAGTATGATACGCAAGAATGGAATGCGACCACAAAGATAAAGACGACGCCGCCCATACTTGTCCTGAAAATGGACGGAAAGATGCCAAAAAACGGCAGAGAAGGGGCTGCGATACGTGCCACAAAAACGAAGCGACGCTCACCTGAGCCTGTAGATTTTCGCCTCGAGCGCACGAATCGGTGTCCGCAGAGAAAGGCCCGAGACGTAAGAATTCGAAGAGTAATTGAAGCGTGCGAGGTTTGCAAGATCTAGATAGCGTGCACACTTTTTCGATCATGACCGCGGGACCGCGCCGGTGGGGTTGAGCGGGGACCCAAAGGCGGTGGGCTAATCGGCTTGATTGCATCCTAGGGCGGCATTGGAGAGAGCAGCGGTGGTGTTGTGTGAGATGCGCGACGGCGTAGAGTTAGACGAGCGGAAGCAGAGGGGAGGGCGTGCGCGTCGTCAACGACGTGGAGGCTGTGGTCGTGACGACGGTGATGCAATGACGTACAGTATGGTCGGCAAGCGACCTGCACCGCACTTTTTCACACCACAATCGCCCTGGAGCTATCCAACTACACCAAGCGTCTTCGAGCTGTAAAATGTCCCTAAGCCTCCTCAAGACTGCTGGCCAGATCTGCAGAAGTCGACTTCACTATGCACCCGGACGAGATTTTGAGGGACGGCGGCGCCGACTGCCACAGCGACTTCTCCCTCTTCGATGTCGGACGCCATTTCGACTTTGACTCTCCTCTAATCTCTACGAGTACAGCAAGCGAAGGACCAGACGCAGAAGCCGCTCCTTCTGGCGTCTATCCCTCTGGAGTCCGTCTACATCTACCTTCACTACTTCTGGCCCGACTTTCCTCGACAACGACCTCTACTTTCCCGTGGCCAACGTGGCACACTGCTACATCTACACCTCCTCCCTCATCCGTGCTGCAGCCCGTCTTTCTGGCTGAGATCATGGACTCGCAAGCGGCGCTTGTCGTTCGCCCTTCACGCCCTCAAGTCAGTAGACACCGCAGCGCTTGAGACTCGGCGTTTCTTGCCACGTACGAGAGCCCGCATTCACGTCGATCCCCTATGATCGAGACCGCAGAGGAGGTGCTGTACCCAGCGAGTCCGGATGCGCGGACGTGTGTAAATTGCACGTTGAGGTACATCCCGTATCTGGATGATGGAAAACGAGCAATAATGCCTCCCGCCCAGACACGATGCCCGTGCCTGCCCATATGCACTTCCGCCTTTGTTCCGCCCAAGTGCCTCACCCCACCACATCCATACGCCCTTCTCACTACCGCCTCCTCTTCGCCCTTTCCTCTCGCCCCCCTTCGCTCCCGCTCTCTTGGCCGATCGCTATTGCCACGACGCCCAACTTCCACCCTCTTCCGCTCTCTGCTGTATCTGCAAACCGCGGCTGTAGCCTCTAGGAAACTTGGAGCAGCACGCAGACGGGTGACGAGGCAGCGACGCACGCGCACAACGTGGGGGCGGTTTCTTACTGGGATGGAGCGCAGGGTGCGCGAGGCGTACATCCGCTGAAGTTAACGGAGCAGCAACGACACCCTCGCCGCCGTCAAAGCCACCCCTCTCCCGACGTGCAGGACATCTTTCACGCGTCATATACTCGCATCCTCCGAAGTGTGGAGACCGCGTAGACGCAAAGGAGACGGGGAGGAGCGGGCGTACGGGTACAGGAACACTTTCGTCACCGCCGTTCTTCACCTCCCCACGGCGCGCGTCATCTACGCGTCGACCTCGGATACAACTGCGCAGACGGGCACGACATTGGAGCCGTTTCGCGCGAGACGGAGCGCAGGCCGGGTCGAACCTTCCTTGCGGCGAGCAACTCGATAGAGCGAGAGCCCCACGAGCGTGCTACACGACGCCGATCAAAGCCCAGGACCGCGCGTCAGTTGCCGTCGGCGCGTCGTCTCCTCCCGACACTCTCAAATTCTGGTACACATCCGCCGGCGCAACCCACGCCCCATCAAGCATTCGCGCCTCCCGCAGTCCCTCAGCGCCGTGTCCTTCACCGTCAGCTCAAGCGCCGCCGCGCCCTCCCCCTCAAACTCGTCGTCGTCCAGCTCCGAGTCCTCCTCGTCGTAATCGTAGTGCTCGTCCTCATACGACGGCGTGTCCCCAGCGCGCGCAGCGAGGACCGTCTGCAGGTAGTCTCTCGCCGGTGCCCCCGCCGTCGTGCCCTCGCCCCAGCGCTTCGCCGCCATCGCCTGCTTCATCAGCTCCCCCCAGCGCAGCTGAGACCCCAGCCACACCCGCTCGCGCGCGATGACCAGCACTTTGTTTATCGTCCCCTCGCCGAGCTCCGGAAACGCGCTCACGGCACTCCTCACAGCGGCGTCCTCTTCCCCCGCGCGTGCTCTCTCGCCTCCTTCCCACCCCTTCCGCTATCTCCCATATCTCCCGAAACCGCTCAGAGAGATGTTCCGGCTGGAGACGGAGACGCACCCGCTCGGAAGTACTTATGGAGCATTAAGATGCCCAGCCGCGCGACCAGCCGTGCCAAGTTAACACAGCACCCCACCCGTCGTGCGCGCGGTCTACCCGCGAATGGATCATCGCAGACGCAGACGAGATGTGGGACGGGGACGGGGACGAGAAGACGCACGAGGAACGGTTTCGCGCGGTCGGGGCGCGTGAGTCGAGGCGTATGCGCAGCGAGTGACTCGCCCTCCCACATGCTGCACGACGTAGGAAGAACACGACCGCCTCGGCACCCTCGAGTCCCAGCCAGCGCGCGAAGTTATAAGCGCCCCCCCCCCCCCCCCCCCCCCCCCCCCCCGCAGAAACGGATGGGACGGGGACGGGTGGATCGGTGTCCACAACACCAAAGAAGAACAGGACCAGCGCGTTACCCTCCTCGTCTCCCGTCCAGCCAGCCCAGCGGCGTGCGTCACCCTTGGGCCTTGACAGCGCACTTACCCGACGTGTGCAGGACGTCCAGCCGCACACTCAGGAGTATGGAGCATCGAGACGCAGACACGGTTGACGTGGACGGGAACGTTTCGCGCGAGACGGCGATGGAACGCAGGCCGGGGTGGGTAGGGCAGCTCGACAGACTCATGAGGACGCATGACGCCGAGGAAGAACAGCACCGCGTCGCCCTCCTCAGTCCCGTCAAGCCAACCGCGCGAAGCCGATGGAGCGACCGTGTCCACCTCGACACACCCTGGGTCACCCACACCTACCATACCCCCGTCGTACCCCCGTCCCGCTGTATCTGTAGTACGCATCCGCATCATCCTCATACATACGGCCCAGCATACGGTATTCGTTATACTCACCTTGTACTTACCCACTCTTTCACGAAATCCTCATCCAAATCCACACCCACCCAATTCACATCATCCCCTTATCCACATCATCCTCGTGTTTGTATCCCATTCGTTCTCAGTGCTCCGTGTCACGGATCAAGCGGCGAGTGGCGAGTGGGGGTTTTTCTCTATAGTACCTCGTCCCAGCGACAAGTGGTGTTCGCTACTCGAGGTTGAGCAGAGTATCTACAGTATTTAGACAGTCTACGATATTACCGAATAAGGAAATATCATTTCCTGATTCGTCTTTCCAGCTCTACTACGACTCTTATCCTTTCTTAGGGACCAGCTACATGCCACCGCCGCTCTCCGCTCAAGTCGATACCGACTGGCTCGCTGGCTGGGTAGTTATTCCTTCATCAACTACGTATGAGCCTCCCTCCCTTCTATCTTCCCACTCGTTTCTTCGCACCCGCGTCCACCATCAGAAGCCGTGGCAAACGCACAAGCTCAACGACGGTACATCATGCACGTATCCCATGAAACTCTTTTCTTATTTGTCTCTTAGGTTACGAAATCCCCAGCCTCGCGTTTGGTACTTGGAAGCTTGGAAGAGGTGACGCACCCACAACCCATTATCGTCGATTTGTCCTCATTGTATACCATGAATGTACGAACATCGAGAATTATTTTCATGCACATACAGCTCGACATAGCTACTGGTACTGCGGTCTCCCTCACCGATATCTCAGACTGGTATGCACGGATAGGCAGAGGGTGTAACATTTTCGTATTCGTATGCATCAATCGGCTAGGCTGGTCAAGAACGTGTCGTTGTCGCGGTATATCATGACACCGCAGGGAGCCCTCGACCTCGTATATCAAAATCTTCATGAAAATACTAGATAATATAGCATAGAGGGAAGGACGATTCAAAGTGACGAGTGAACGAGACGAGAGGAGATTATAAAGATCAACGGAATGGAATGGGGATGAGCACGCCACGACGCAGCGACGAAGAAGCAAGGAAAAAAGGCAAGTCTCAGCCGCCAGCCACCGTGCGCCGATTCTCTTCTCTTCTCTTCACCCACCTACCCATCTCGTCTGCCTGCACACCTGCATCATCGTCTTCCATCCATCCCTTGACACGTCGACGCAGACCGTCATTGAGTCACGCCGGGCTCTTCCCGCATGCACACGCAAGGTGGACGCGAATTCGCGACGAGGGAGTGTCGTGCATGATGCGTCTCGCTCTCGCACCGGGGCTCGGGGTCGAAAAGGAAAGAAGGACGATGCGGAAGTCGAGGTGGAAGTGCAAGCGGACAATGCGGGGGGTGGGTGAGTGACGCGAGGCGAGCGGGAGCATAAAGGGCCGCCACGTCGGCGTCGAAACTCGCCGTTTGACGTCTTGGTGCACGCGAGCGGAGGCTGCGGAGAGCGGGGGTAGGCGAGGCGAGGCGAGGCGAGCGGGAGAGTACCGTTACGTCGTTTGTCGTCTCGGAGCACGGGAGGTGCGCGCGCGCGGAGGCTGCGGAGAGCGGAGAGCAGGGACGTGCCGGGAGTGGGGGTCTCGAAACGCTACCGCCGCCGAGGCGATCGAGTCCGACACGCGCACCGAGGACGACGTCGACAGCGGATGCCCCGATTCGACCTTGACTCGACCCACCCACCGCCTTGCCTCGCGTGTCGTGCTGGGTATCACGGAAACTGGGGCACGCGCAACAGGAGCCTCCCCGCCATTGAGGCCTGAGGAGACGAGCAGCCATCCCGCCGCATGTGTGCCCGTCCTCGCGCACGCAGCGGCAACGTGCGGGGGACGACATCGCGATCGCTGAGTCGGCGGCTAGCATCCCCACGCCCTCGCGATTGCTGGCCGCGGATTCGCAAAGGGAAGACGGAGGCCGATGTGGGACGCGGAATTCGAAGGAGGTGCGGACGTGCGCGGCGCGGGAAAGTGTGGGGAAACTGGACATGGTGGGGTAGGCACGGAGCCGCGATGCGCGGTCGACAGGCGGGAGCAAAAACGACGGGACGGCGTTGCTGCAGGAGGTGAAGAGCTCTTCCGGAAACGTAGCGCGTTTGTGATGCCTCCCGCGGAGACGGTGACGAACGCGATGATGCGATGATATAGGGCAATCGCACCGATCATCGTCCAGCGCGCGAGGAGCTCCTTCTCCCCACCCTTCCTTCCCCTCACCCGGTCCGTGCATGCGGAAGGCTACGACTTCAGCCCCCCGCCCCCAATTGAATCACTCCCGTCCACCGCTTCATCGAAGCTTCATCATCCACGCGCTGGCGTCGGTGCTGGGCTCCTACCCCAACAAAGCAGAAGCCGCGCATGTCGTGCTCTATCTGCGTATTGACGTTCTCGTGGTCGAGGGCATCGAGGTGCTCGCGCTCGTGTTCGGCGGGAGGCGAGGGTGCGAGAGCACGGGGGAGCGTGAAGCGCCGAGGGGAAGAGCATGCCGCTGCTGTGGCAGCGCCGTGCGGGTCTTCGTCAGCGTGGCGAGAGGTACAGACACCCGATACGCGGGTGGTACGGCGTAAACACGTGGACATACGCGGGGTAGGAACGTCGACGAATCCATGACGCGGCCAAGGGCAGCGCTGAAGGATTGTTGGCGATTGGGTGCGAAGCAAGCACACAAAGCCCATACGCGTGGATAGTACTAGTAATGTCGATTTGCGTGCCGCCGATGTGCGCCGGGAGCGCGCGTCGCAACGATCTAATGAGCCGGGCATACCTGCAAAGACAGAAAAGAGGAGTGAGCATTGGAGGCGAAATTTGAGAGAGAAGATTTATAGGGAGGAGGGGGGGCAAAACGAAGAAGGAACGGACCTTGCACGAAGCCTGATTCAGACCATGTATTCTCTCCAGCGACGCCGGCGGACGTTAGACGTTAGATTTCGAGCTAGTTGGACAGTCCATAGGACCCCTGATAGTCCCACTAAAGGCTTGTTCCGCGTGAGGGTCATTTTGTCGGGACTCAAAAGTGCTGGTTTGGGCAAATTTGTCGGGATTGGAACAGGCCTCTGGACAAAATCGGGCCAAAATTAGGGTGTAGGTGAGGGTTACATCAAAATTTCGCCTCGCTTGATCTATTTCTGAAATTTTTTCTCCCGCCGTCGCAGTTTTGTCGGGATTTGACACAACCCTCCGTTCGATTTTGGGCCAATTTGTCGGGATTTGACACGGGCCAAACGCAAATTTTTTCCAAAATTTGTCGGGATTGGGATCAAGCATTTAGGCTGATTATCCGGGGTCCTCAGTCCATCTTGCTACGAATCCGATTGGCGATTGCCATCGACTCGACGACGGAAGCAGACGAGATCTCGGATCAAACACAGCCACGGCGATCCTTGTCTTCCGACCACTCCAAAGACGCGTCGAAGCCCAACGAGGCAAACGCTGTCCTTACAGATTTAATCCCTCTGCTGTCGGCGAACCGCGAAATCAGCGCTCAGCGCTCACCCCCATCTGTAATCCTCGTCTCTCCCCCTAATTATAACTAGCTAAGATTCGCCGCCTTCACTCTGAGTGACTTCAAGACTTATTGCAACGCAATACCTTTCAAATTGCGCTCCACCCAGTCAATCCCGATTCTCCTTGCGGCTGAGCGCATTCTGACAGACGAGAACTACGCCCCTCCCTCAATTCCACAGATGTCATTCAAGTCCGCGACATAGTTTCTATCGCTAGGTAATCTGCACAGTACTGCTGTGCGCCCCAACTTTAAGCGGCCCTTCAAAGCTTCACGTTTACCCAACCACCACCCAGCTCGTTCTCTCCTTTGCCTCCCTTCATCGATGCTTCAGCTTCATCTGTCATCATCCTCTTCCCTCGCTTACTCAGTCTCCTCTCCCCTCGCTCTCCGCACCTTCCTCACTCCGCTGCGCCACCATCCTCCTTCGGCCTCTTCTTCACTCACCCCGATCTCTTCACTCGCTACCTTCCTCCATTATGCCTTCCATCCCTCTCTCTCTGCACGCTCTCGGCATTTCTCTCCACTCGCTCCGTCTCTTGTGCACGAACGCTGACAGACCACGCCTCCGCTCATCAACGCCCCCTTCGTCACGGCGAAGCAGCACTCAATGACGATTCTACGGATGGGCACCGCTGCATCGCAAGATTCGTTCGTACGTCCCTCCTCGCGTGCATGCATCTGATGCCCAGTTCTCGCTAGGCGCTCGATCCCGCGCATCGAGAAGACGCGGAACAGTGAGGAAGGGTGGGGATGAACTCGCGGACGACGGTGCGACCATCAACTGCAACCACCTTCTTTCCTCTCCATCGCCGCCCCTCCATTATTCATCTTCCTCCTTCATCGCTCGCGGAACTTCTTCTCCCTCCTTCTCAGTCTCTCCTATATCCTCCTCCTTCGTTCACCCTTCGCTCACATCGATCTTCTCCATCTCTTCTCGTCAATCCGACCCTCGTCCTCCATAGCTACCTCCACCTCCGTCCTCTCCCCTTCCCCTTCGCGTCTTCATTCCATCGATTCCTTCCTTCTCATCATTTTCTTCGCGTCCCACATACTTTCTGTCCCGCTCCCGTGGCGGATATTCCTCTCCACTTCACTCCCTTCTTCTCTTGTGTACGAGCAAGAATTGACCACACCGTAGTGCGTCCAAAGATCTCACGCGCCGATTCCCACCTCTATGATCGACACAGCGAAGTTTACTGTAATAATCCGAATCGGAAGGTGCGTGTCCCTCCTTGATGCGCATGCGTGCATCTCATGCCCACGTCGCGGTAGGTGCTCAATCCCACGGCATGCGAGGCGTAGCACGAAACCGATGCTAATTCGCCCGCCCGGATTCGGGAAGAAAAGAAACGGAAGAGTAAAGCCAGGCAAGGACGGGCGGGAAGAATTCGCGAACGATGGTGCGTCCCCGTCCGTCCATTTCCTCACCACGATCCGCCTCTCCTCATCACGCTACACGGTTTTCTTCTTACACGTACCGGTACATCCAGCAGAAGAGGAGGGCGCCGAGGAGACAAAGCCGGGGAGGAAGAAGCGGAGTCGAGCCCTCAGTAAACGTGAAGGATGGGGACGGGACGGAGGGGCACAGGAGCCAGAAGAGGACGGGGGATACCCATTCACAAAATTTCAACTGTTTGTCGTCTCTTTGCGTTTGTATCCCGAGGCTGACGAGAATGCGGAAAACAGCGAAAATTGAGGCGGGCCCTAGCCCCGAAGGTTTGTAGAGGAGAGCTTTGAACGCAGGATGAATGATTTTGATTCTGATTTTCAAGGCCGCCATCTGGCAGGACGAGCACTGGAGATCGTCGCCATACTCAAGTCTACTGCTGTAGCCACCAATTTGTCCTTCTTAGTCTCGATCGTAACTGTACTCCAGCTTCTTTATCGCAGTGTTTACTCGGCTCACCTCCCAAGTATTTCTTCTATCTAGTATCAAGGCTCGCTCGAGAGTTGCAACTCCCAGCTGCCAGCCAGCTGGAAAGACCTTACAGCGATTCTAGTCTCGGGCACATAATTAGCCTGTTTCAAAGTTTTTTAATCGTCATTCGCTTTCGTTGACTGCGGTGCAAAAGAGCTGTTTTTTCAGCAGCAACGAGGTGTTACACAAACAGAATGTGTGTGCATCCTCGTCTCTTCTCGTTATCACTGCTGACATTCACGCTGGTTCAGGAGACGCCCGCAGTGGATATGCTGTGTCAATGAACGACAGTGGATTCACTTTCGCAAAGAGACCGCGCGCCTGAGACACCTCACGCTCGTCTACTTCTCTGCGGCGAGGCTTCACGACGTGGGGTTCTTTCGCTTTCGCTTCCTTACTGCAACGCATCTCCTCTGTTCACCCGTGTCTCGTCCAACAGAGGCACGTCGCAAAAATAAAATCGTGCAAACCCCGGAGTTGGATCTGGCTTTTTTTGAGGTGCGAATGGAGACCTATTACTTATCTGCGTACAGTACTGAGAACGATAAAGCTAGTCCCGTCTACATATTGTATATTTTGTTCGTATAGTTCCTCGTACTTGAGCTATTTGTCCAACTGCCACCATGTCACCGCTGAATTTTCATCTAAATCGCGCATCTCGCAGGCTTCTACCATGTCCGGTGCCCTTGAGTCTTCTGATTTGCTTTTGTACCAGAGCCTTTCGTCCTGCGCATCCCGTTTCCCCAGCGCTTGATCCCTGCCTCCGCGTCGTTGAGGTTGGAGGTTAGAGATGAACACATCTTGCTCTTTCTTCTGCCCCTGTGACTCCTACCTAAATCTCCTGCAATAGAGTAAAATGGCCCTCAACCCGGGCAGTATCTACCCGAAATGGAACAAATCGCACGGAGCGCGAGATTCTTTTGAGGCTTCACATGCAGGCGCCGCCACGTGGCGAGGCGCGCTGTCTCCGTACGGGTTCCAGACTCCCCGGGGATGCAACCGCTTGCGCTTCCCAATCCTGCTCCAAATTCCCATCCGCACCCGCACCTGTCCGATGATCCTTTTCCATTCAAGGTTGCGCAGATGAAATTTGAACTTGAATTGGATCAGCCTGACAGTAAATGATGTATAAAGCTGACTTCAAAATATTTTCACGAAGACATAGAGGAATTACAAAAAAAGATGTCCTCAAAAGATGAAGATGCAATGTAAAAAGACAAAGACAGTGGGAGACTTGCCTAAAAAGACGGAAGACGCCGTTCCATAGACAAAGATCATTAAAGACGTCTTCCAAAGACGGAAGACGCCTAAGGCAAACATGCTGTTTTTACTGATCGTGACGGTGAACGCCGAAGAGATGGGAGAGGAAGAAGAGAGACGACCAAAAGAAACACTTTGAAATCACCCGCCGCGGCCAATTCTGCCTCGTCAAGGTCGGTAATATCGTGTGGATGTTTAAAGGAAATTCAGGGTTTATTTGACTACTTAACTCCTCCGACGATTTGGGTGCCTTCGATTCGCCAGCTTGGACTTTCGAGAGTTGAACATTGATTGAAACAAGAAATCCTATCGTACCTATCCTATGTATCCTATATATAAATTCACATCCGAACCAAAGATCCAAACATCAAAAAGAGAATCCCGAAGCAAACAGTTTCCTCCTTCTCCTCCCCGCCCAAGGAACTTTTATTGCCGGCCGTGCATCTTTTCTTCTCCCCTTCTCCCTCCTCGCTCTCCTACTCGCGCTCTTCAACAGCCCTCCTAAAACAAAACTCCATCGCCCACACTTCCAACGGACTCATCCCCCGCATCCCCCGCGGCACGAGCGACATCGCCCTCTCCTCATCCTCCCCAAAGCCCGCCGTGGGATCCAACAACGTCTTCCTTAACGACGCACGCAGATCCGCGGGGGGCAACGAGCGCACAGCGCATAGACCGGGGACGTCGTACCCCTGTGTCGAGAGGAGGGCGGTGTGTGGAGAGAGGTCGAGGCCCATGACATTTGCTAGGAAGAGGGAGAGCGGTTCCGGCGCGCCGGTGGTGAGGTGCGGGAGGGAGGGCTGGCGGGGAGCCTGTGGGCGAAGTGCAGTTAGCGGGGAGGGCACACAACGTGGAGTATGTAGAGAGCGGACGGAGAGAACGCACCCGAGCCATCCCGAGAAGCTGGCGGATCGCGACCTCGAATCTGACAAACGTGAGCGCCGTCAGGCCCGCGTGGCCCAAATTGCTCGGGCGCAACATAAGCAGGTCATTGAGCGCTTCGTGTAGCTCGTGCGCATGCCACGTCGCAAGCGCGCACAGGTGGGGCGGGGTGAAGCCCTGCGTCGCGAGCAGCGCGAGGTGCGGGCCAAGGTCGGCGGTGACGGAGGGGAGGGCTTGAAGGAGGAAGGCGGGGAGGGGGAGTGAAAGGGACGGATTGATGAGAGATGTGTGGGCTGGCGATTGGGTGGTGGAGGTGTTTGGGAGGGGGAGGGGGAGTGGTCTGGGCCGCGGCGGAGGAAGGAGCAGTGAGCGGAGGGAAGATGAGGGCTTCAGGACAGGCATGGTGTTAGGGGACCTTTGATTCATGAGGAGGTATGAGAAGCATACTTGGGAATGTGGCGAAGTACCGCTGTCGAGCTGCATAGTTCACAACGGCGATTGAATAATTGTATACAGGGAGTTGCAAACTGACCTTCAACGAGACCGTTGAACGTGGCTTCTCCGGCACCTGAGGAACGGACAATAAGCGCGACTCGGCGAGAATGTGGCACGGTTCGACTTTCCATGGATTGTGCAAGTTGGCCTTGGAGGTGTGCGTAGGTCCGGTTTGGATCTGTGACCTTAGGGGCGGACTACATAGGCAAGACGCCAATCAGAACAATAACAATAACAGCAGTGATTCGAAAACGCTCGCCTGAACTTCGTTTTCGTCTGGGGCGAACTCTTGGATGCGGGTGTTGCATCTCCTTTTAGCTGCACGCTACGATGCAAGCATTCAACCAAGTTCACAGGAGCCAGACTGACGCCCTTACCTGGGGTCGCCTACTTGACGAGGGTTGCCAATCGGGCTGAGGCAGGAAACAGTGAGAATTGGGGCGAATCAGACCAAGAATAGGTTCGCACCTCTGAGTCTGAATCGTCCGATGAATATAGGGAAATAGCTGCAGGTGCCTGGATGCGAGTCAGCGAACGAAAGAGTGAGTGAAACCATTGTGCGAAGTACCTTCGACACAACATGTGTCGCTAGCAACTCCTTCAAACGCGCATCCGAAGGAGGGGTTGGAAGCTGCCCCTGAAAGTGCGCCCCCGCGCGCTCCTGATCCTCCTCGATTCTGTCCCGAGGCGGTGTGTAAACCCTATTCTGGATAGCCCGTATCACAGACGACTCTGAGACGCGAAAGATGAACGCTATGGCCTTGCAGGGCCATTCGCCCGCGGCCATGATGCGACAGATCGCGCGGCCTTGGCGATTCAAGACCCTTGTCCTGCCGCGTGAACCCCCTCCAACACTGGAATGAAGGGTTAGCTCGTGCCACCGACTGAGAGACTGCCCTGACTTGGCAAAGACCACAGTGACTGGTGTAATCGTCTCGAAGTTAGTCAGAGTGGGGATATTACGTGCGCCGGTCTCGCTTTCATAGCCTGGGTCCGCTATAGCCATCACTTCCCAGTCCTCCATGATGCAGCGGAGACAAAGGGTGCTTTGTTTGTGTGTATTGACTGGTAGGATTGCCTCAGCGAAAATTGATGGGCAACGCTTTGCCGCATTGCGTGTTTCAAACACATGGATAGAATTATGAAACGAAGGTAGAAATGACTGAGACTTGTGAGACATCACTGCAAAGGTGGCGCATCTTGCCGATGCAGCGAGCAAGAATTTCAATATCCAATATAAAAGCTTTTTTCACCGAATTTTACGTGGTCCATGTACGTTCGAACACCGTACTTGGACGTTTCGTACTCAGTGCATTTTGGTTGCATTTTGGTTGCCGATGTTAGCCGAAGTATACTAACAATCCCACGGTTTAAAACAGATCAAACGGGAACGCGGCAAATCCACCCTCAAATGACTAGGTTCTGTAAAGCATTCGAAACACTTGCAGCTTATACATCTCACTTTGAGCTATGTCTACCGTTTTTCAGGTATTATTCTACCTTTAGATTTGGTATTCACACTATTATTTCTTTCCCTACTCCAACCAGTTAATACAACGTTAAAGCCATTCCCATGTCTTTAGAGATTGACATACAAGCTTCTATACATGTTAAAATGTAATGAAACAATGCTCCGAGACCACAGTCCCACAAAAAGCAGGTGTTGTGAGAAGTTCAAGTTCGTATCAACTTATCCGACCTCGGCATCCAATCACCAAGTGATGGCCGTCGGGATAAACCTCGGTGGGTACACTTCGCCAGTCACCATGAACCAAAAGTACGTGGAAATGAGCACGGTATGGAACCACATACCACAATTCTATGCAATGAGCAGACTGTACGGAGCACGAACTTGAGTACAACTACGGCCAAGATTGCACGGTTTGACGCACAATCTACGGCGGAAGTGTACGGTGTAAGATGCACGTAATATTCAGTGATAAATACTGTCATAAACGGCGAAAGATCAACTATGCATGAATGAAACAAACCTGTGCAGACTGAGTTTTACTTTGCGGCCAGGCATGAAGCAGGGAGAACGAGAAGAGTTCTGCATCGAGATTTAAAATCAGCCTCGTCCAAAAGCACGCAAGCTACTCACCTAAACAGCTCGCGCGCGAGCTCGTGGAAGGCGATGCGCTTCTCAAGACAAAGCAGAACGCGAGGTTGCGTACTTGCTTTTTCGTACACAAGTTAGTGAGAATCCGAAATAAAGGTTGAAACAGCGCAGGCCGGTGCTACTCAACTCCTCGGGCCCCGCCCACACACAACAAACGAAACGAAACTGTTGAGAGATGAAGAAATCCAGGCTCACAACCGATATTCACATTTTGGAAAAACTTAAGTTTTCAGGTGCCTCAAGCCTGCATCCAATGTTATTGTCAAAATTCCGCTCGGCTACAAGACACGGGTTTGAGAGCCGCGGCAAGGAATAGTATAAAAGCATTTTTCACTGAATTTTACGTGGTCCATGCACGGTGTTCGTACACCGTACTTTTATGTTTCGTACTCCGTACATTTTGGTTGCCGAGGTTAGCCGAGGCGTCCCAACAATCCCACGGTTCAAAACGGATCAAGAGGGAACACGGAAAATACACCCTCAAACCCTTGTGTTGTATAAAGCAGTCAAGACGCATTTCGGCTCATCCATTTCACTTTTGTCTACCTTTCCTGTTTTCTCGGTATTGCATTATCCCTGGGTTCGGTATTTATGCTATTATTTCTTTCGGACTCCAAAATAGCCAATACAACGTGGAAGCCTTTCACAAGTCTTTCGAAATTAACACACACAAGTTCTTCTCCATGTTTGAATGCAGTAAAACAATCCTCCGAGACCAGAATCTAACAAAAAGCAGGTGCTGTTCGAAGTTCAAATTCCTATCAAATGATCCGTTCTCGGCAAGCAGTCGGCAGTGTTATGTTGAATTGGATGACTGAAGAGATAAACGACGGTACACTTGGCCAGGGCACTATGAACCAAAAGCAGTTCAATATGAGCATGGTGTGGAACCACATAGCATGATTTTGTGCTACGAGCAGACTGTACGATGCACGAAGTTGAGCACGATCATGATCCAGAGTGCACGGTTTGACGTACGTTGTACGTACACAAAGTAGGATGTAAAAGGCACGTTATTATTCAGTGATAAATACTGTCATAGAATAGTGTAGAAGAAAACAGGCACAAGTACACTCGCACTCGGGGCGGATCCGGACTAGGTGCACACCAACGCGAAGACGCGACCCGGTACCAAGCCTTCTACGCCCGCCCCGTCAAGTTTCGTTCCCTGAATAAAGTGCGTAATTTCGTGCCATTACAACGTGAAGCGCCGCGGCGCTGCGCAGGTCAAAGACCAAGGTGGCAGTGTACAGTCCGAGATCTGTCCAATTGTGAGTCTGCCTTGAAAGCTGAGATGAATTAGCACCTACATAAACGAAAAAGTCGGTGTTTCGAAACGCGCCGAACTCCATGAGAATCGGTACGAGCATGAAAACGGCCAAGGCGGGGTTGGACTTATCGGTGACACCGGGGAATGAGGACGATGTGACCGATCAAGGCAATGTCGACGGCGATAAATTGGCGATAACGATGGTATCGTATTGTACTGCCCGAGGTGCACGTCGGCGATGTAGGCGCTGATCAGGGGCGTGATGTAGCGTCTGCGGAATCAAAATTGAGCGGGAGATGCGGGACCACAAAGATAAAGAACTTGAACGCACCAGAACTGGTAGAATGTGCCGATACCAGTCGAGGTCCGTTTCCTTTCCGGTTGTCTGGTCCTACGCCTCCCGTGTGGGAACCGTGTAATTCGTCTACCAGCCCATGAGACAAAATGCTACCAAGACAAGCAGATATAACGCACAAAAATAACGTTGAAGCCATAGAACTGCAAGGGGGACAGACGTTTAATGCCCAAGATGCCACGTACGGAGAAACGCATCGCAACCTCGACAGCAGCGATCACTGAATTTGCGATAAGAAAATTGGGAGAGAACGATGAGTAAGGTGCATACGGTATGTATTCCAGGGAATGGAGTCCAATACCCTCACGGAGTGCGGCGCGCTCTTCCTCAGTAGCAAAGCCAAGGCCGTCGCGGAAACCATCGTCGGCGTCCTCGTGGACGAAGTTGGGACGAAGGCAAGATGAAGGGTTTTCATCAAGGGGCACCCAAGATAAGGAATTTCCTTATAACAGAGGATGAAGTCTGGTGGCCGTATATTCCTGGGAAACATTCGAAGTTATGGACTTATCGAGTACCACAACACGCAGCGCGCTCTCGGCTCTCTTTCCAGCCATGCATCCATCATCGACGTTCGCAAAGCGCTAGAAAACTTCTCGATCACCCAGACGGAGCTGCTGCTAAACCCGTCGTTCTTCTTCAGCCTGCAACAAAGTCTACCGGGGATTGCGCACGTCGAGATCCTCCCCAAGGTCATGTCGTGCAGGCACGAGCTCAGCCGATACAGGTACACCGTAGTGTTGCATGTCGCACAGCCACCGATTCTTGTCGAGCCCTCCACCTGGCTGGACTTCTCCGCGGTCGATACACCGGTTCAAGACCTATGTTCAGTATTGCGCGACTCGGACGAGTCCACCATCGGTTCAACGAAGATTCGCGTCTTGGATCTCGAGGGTATCTATATCCTGAGGACACAGATCGATGGATCGGATGCCGAAGATAACGTCTCTAGTCTTCGAGGTAAGTCTCCCTTGACAGACGCTTTATACCAGTTCTAACTCGTACCTCGTTTGATAAAAAGCCCAACTGGAAGTACCATCAGGAGAGCTACCTTCTCCGCATGCATTGCGTCTGGCTGCATCTCAAGAAGGATGGAGCGCCTTCTTCGATTACTCTCTGCAAGGCTTCGGCACCGACTGCCATTATCTCAGGGCGATCTTCGTCCGCACGTCTTCCCTCCCCACCACTGAACACAACATCGCAGGCGCCTTCGACGTTCCGGTCTTGCCTGAACCGACGTGCAACACCATTGTCGGACCTACAAGCGATTTAGCGCAGGTGAAGGAGACGATCATGGCGCACGTACGTGAGACGCTTCCCAAATACATGGTCCCGCACATCGTAACTCTGGACGCATTCCCATTGAAGGTGAGCGGAAAGATGGACTTGCGACTGCTAGCGTCTGCGCAGTTCTTCGATGCCCATGACGTCGCTGGGAAATCGTCTGAGGGCATCATAGAGTCTCCGTAAGTGCGCGCTGTGTATCGTGCGAAGCATTTAACTCACTTGTATGTGTTCTCTAGTACGACTGACACCGAGCGGCGAGTTCTAGCGATATTTTCGCGCCTGCTCAAACGATCAGCAGACAAAATCGACATTCGCGAGAGCTTGTTCAACCTCGGAGGCCATTCCTTGATGGCCACAATGGTCGTCTCCATCATCCGTCGAGAACTCGGCGCAGACGTGTCCATGGCCACCTTCTTCCTCCATCCCTGCGTCCGAGACGTCGCAGCCAACATCGACTCACTGAGAACTCTATCCCCCTCGACATCGGAGCCCCGCGATGAAATTGCCGCACTCGCTCGAACGACGCTTGTGGTCAACCAAGATCGCCCGGACCCCACGCTGTTCATGTTCCCAGAGAGCACTGGCTTCGCATCAGTTTATTCGTCCGCCTTCGAACACATCTCTCACAAGGTTGTAGCGTTCGGCGACGATCGCTGGGGCCAATATATCGCCCCGAATGAGACCGTCCACTCGCTCGCCGCCGCTGGTGTCGCCAAAATCCTTCAGCATCAAGCCTTACTACCTTTCGGGCGGGAGTCTCGGGGGCTTCGTGGCACTTGAAGCGGCGATGCAGTTTCAGGCCCTGGGCGCATGTGTGGAGCTCGTCGTGCTGTTTGACGCGCTTCATAGCTTGACGAAGGGCAGCGGGGAATGGGAGGGCTGGAACGGCGAGCTTGATCCTCTGCTTGCCCTTGTCGATGATAAGGAACGGTGGTTGACGCAGGTGAACCGCGGCAACGGGCTAGTCTCGACGTTCTCGTTGCCGCCGAACGCGTTTTTGGGGAGGGTGGTGCTGATTAAGGCGATGAACAAATTGCGAGAAGGCGAGGCGGCCGATGCAAAGGGTGGTGGGGAGAGATGCTCCCCCAGATCGAAGTGCAGCCTCCAGGCGGCGCACAGGAGCATGTTCACGACGGAAAATGGAAAGAAGATCGGTGAATTGCTAAATCAATTGCTGTAAGTATCACGTAGAAAGTAGTACAGGCATGCAAAAGCACGAAAAATGACTGTTTTCATGTATGAACGATAAAATAATGTAAAAGCTTTTTTGCCGAGACTTAGCTGACCTCTCCGCCTATCGGAGCTCCCTGCTGCGCGGTGCCGTTCGTGGTTCCGGCGTTTCGGGGTGGGACGTGATCGAAGAAGGGAGGAGGCGGGAGTTGCTGAGCGAAGCCTCAGGTGGGGGTGCGTAGGAGTTCAGATCCAGACGAGGTGGAGTGGAGAGCGGCGGCGGCGGAGGGTAGTTGGAGGATTTTGGTACGTGGGCTGCGGAGAAGCGGGGCGTTAGCGCTCGTATGGAAGCGAGAAGAGCGAAAGAAGAAAGAAAGAAAGTGGTGATCCAGGGAGGAGGAGGGACGACGACGCCCACACTCCGAAATCGGGAAGGACGCGAAAGAAAAGGCGGAGGGGTTAGCAAGCGGAAGCGTGCGCGTCGTCAACGACGTGCTGTGGTGACGCAATGACGTATGGTCGGTCAGCGACCCGGTACCGCACTTGTTCTTTCATACTTACCACGATTTTGGGTCTCTTCCCGCTGGAGCTATCTAACTACACCAATCGTCAAAATGTCCCGACCGTGTAGCTCACCTAGCCCCACCCCTGGTGGCCGCACTTTCAGAAGCGGGGTGTGAAGGCCAGCTCTTCTGCATCGGCAGCGCCACGCAGTGTGAGTAACTCCGTCGTATCTTGCTTCATCCACGTTCTGACTACTTTGTCTTGATAGAGATTGATACCACGGTGCACCTTTCGTTACCTCTTCTCCACACCCGCAACGGGAATCTTCCCTACAAGTGAATGTACGGCAGGATTTCTGCCACGACATCCAGAGTGTGCATGGCTATATCTACCCAGAGGCTCTGCGACGCGGGTCTTACGAACGTAGGGAGGGAAGAACCATCCAACGCGTGCGGGAACACTACACCCTCGTCCGCGCGAAAGTTTCTGGTCGAGATCATGGACTCGCAAGCGGCGCTTGTCGTCGCCCTTCATGCCCTCAAGTCTTTTGCGCTCGAGACTCAGCGTTTCTTGCCGCGCACAAGCGCGCACATTCCTGTCGATGCGGTCGAGGCCCCAGAGGCTCAGGACCAAGTGCTGGACGCGTATCAATTCCGCGTCGAGGTACGTTCCTCTATTCTACTTCACCTGGATGCAGATCGAGCACTAACGCCTTCCGCCCAGAGACGACGCCCGTCCCTGCCCACATACGCAGTGTTTCATCCCACTGCCGCTTTCTCTTCACCCCCTCCTTGGTCTCCTCTCGCCTCCTCCGCTCCCGCTCCCTTGCACCAACGCTCACCGACTCCCACCCCCCACCCACAAGGCCCTTCTGCACATAAACGCAACGGAGACGGGTGGCGACGCCGCGACGCACGGACACGACGTGGGGGAACGGTTTCCTGCGCGCCCTGAGACGCTTCGGCGCGTAATCCACTCTCCCGTCCGGAAGTCTGGAACACGGCGTAGAGGCAGATCAGGCCGGGAGGAGAGGGTGGGTTTTGCTTCTGCGGTTCTTCATCTCCCCACGGCCGCGTCACCCTCGTATCCAGCTCGGAATACACCAGCACCCCCGCTCGCTGACATGCGGGAGACGTATCCACACCTCCGCTATCCCACGTTCCCTCCTTCCCACGGACGCCCGTATTCTCGGCCGCAATCGTGGATCAGCAAGAAGCTTGTCGGTGCCGTTCGCGCGCTCAGTTAGCAGAGGCCGCAGCGCGTCTTGCTCCGCATTCGGTGCGGCGCTGGACCTGGCGATACAGACCCGAGAATGTGTGTCAATCGCGCGTGGAGGTATATCCCTATCCACTTCACCTAGATGGAAATTGAGTACTGACACCTCTCAGAGACACCCTTGCCTTCCGACGCCAACATACGCGCTTCCGCCCGAGTGCCTCATCCCATACGGCCTTGCCACTACCGCCTCCTCTTCGCCCTTTCCTCTCGCCCTCCTCCGCTCCCGCCCACTTCTCCGATCGCCATTGCCACGACGCTCATCGACTCCCGCCCTCTGTCGCTCTCTCCCGTATTTGCGAAACGTTGCCGTGGCCCGCTGGAAATATCGAGGAGCACATAGACGAGCGACGACGCACGCGCGACGCCGACGTGGGGGAGCGGTTTTGTGCTGCGACGGAGCGCTGGGTGGGGGGCGTCAGGATCGAAGCGTACAGCGCTCGAGGTTCACGGAGCAGCGTCAGAATCCTCACCGCCTTGAAAGCCACCCTCTCCTGCCATAAGGGAGACTTTTCGGGCGTGTATGCACTTGTCGCCCGGGAGTATGAAGGACGGCATAGACGCGGACGAGACGAGGTGGAGTGCGCGCCCAGCTACGGGAATGTTTTCGTCATTGCCATTCTTCACCTCCCCACGGACGCTTTACCTCTCCAGGAGCGTCCCCCCGTGTACACCTCGTTACCTCGGATTACAGTTGCGCTCGATGCCACCCCTTCCCCGGACGTGCGGGAGACCTTTCGAGCGAGAACGTTCCGAACGGAGACTGACAAGTCTAGGAGTATGGGGCGTCGAGACAGAGAGCCAGCGACGCACGAGCACGGCGCACGGCGCACGACGTACGGACACGCGCATTCCCACCAGTTCCGCACGAGATGGAGCGCAGGCCGGGGTGAGGGGGTCGAGGCGCATTCGTACCAAGTGACGCAGTAGCGCGGGAGCCTCACGACGCCGAGGAAGACTAGGACCCCTCGCGAGTCGCCGTCGGCGCGTCTCCCTTGTGTCCACTGCACGAAGTTAGCAGAGCGTTCACCCGACACCATGGGGACGTATTAGGCGGGGACGTGACGGACGAGTCAGACAGCCACCCACTCGGGAGAGCATAGAGCATCCCAGGCGCAGATGAGACGGAGACGCGAGGGTGCACGAGGAACGGTTGGCGCGAGATGGAACGCAGCGGGGTGGGTAGGAGCAGCTCGATAGACCCGCAAGCATGCTCGCTGCGCGACGCCGAGGAAGAATCGGACCGCGCGTGTTACATTCACCATCCAGTCCAGCCAGACGCCCGTCACCCTTCTTTCCAGCGCCATGTATGTCTCCATCTCGACACACTCCGGGCCACCCATAGATACCATACTCCACCATACGCTGTATCCTAGCATTCGTTATCGGTCTATTTTCCCGTTTCGTACTTACCCACTTTTTCGTTCACTCCGAACCCAGACATAGAGACCCCTTGTATTCGGATCCGTGGCGTTGTTCGAATACGGGCGTGGCGTTACTCGAGATAGAGATGTAGGCAACGGTCTATCAAATAAGGAAATATGATTTCTTGATTCGTCTTACCCATTTCATCCTTGCTTCAATGCTTGCTTGTGAAGCGGCACGACCTCGCCCTTCGCTCGAGCCAATACTGGCGGGCTATTTCATACATAGTCCGAGAGACAGACATTCATATTCCTACGTCGTATGTATCAATCGAGAGCCACGCCACGTCGTCTTTACTGTATCTTGTATCGTATCGTAGATATAGCGCGAACGAGTTCGAGAGTTGTATCAAGACCTCTGTCTCTATCTGCGTAGGTACGATTCGGTGCGAGGAAGAGTTGCGACTGAAGAGGAAGAGTGAAGACAAAGTGGAAGAAAAGGTACAAGAGACGATGAAAAGTATGAACGGGATGGTAATGAGAACACAGCGACAAAGGAAGGAAGGGAGATTAAATTTACACACAAAGAAGGCAATTCAAATCCCAGCTCCCGGCGCTTGCGCCACGATGCCGCTCGTCGATTTTCTTTCACCGCCCGCCCTCATCCCGCTCCCTCCTCTCCTGCCCGCTTGCATTCTCCCTGCTCCCGTCCTCCTTCGCCTGCTGCTGATCCCTCTCCCGCAGAGCACGTCTCGGCCCAGGCCACACCATCCCCGTCGAATCGAAGCCGGGCAGCCTCGGGCTGTGCGGTCCATGTCATTGGTCCCTTCTTCGCGGTGCCGTTGCACCCCTGCTGATGCTGCTGCGGGGTCTGCGTTCCGGGGTGCGACGAGACGTCATTGGAGGAGAGGTAGGTCGTTATTGGGCGCAGCCGCAGACGCAGAGGGGGCGCGTACGCGTTGGGAGGCGGATTGGAATTCGCATTCGCATTCGGGGATGAGGTGGTGTTGTTGTGGCGGGGGCGGGGTGTTGTACGCTGCGGGCTAGTTAGCGCGCGCTCGTGGAGAAGAGAGGAGGGAAGGGGGAAGGGGGCGGTAATCACGAGCCTGAGAGCGCGCGACGTGGCGCGGGGGCAGGACGATGAATAGACGGCCACACTCGTCCCAAAACTGAAATCGGAAAGAAAACGACGACACCCACACTCGTCCTACTAAGAAGGGAATAGCAAAGGATGTCCCGCGAAAACGGCGGAAAACGGGCTGCGATACGCCCACCAAGACGAAAAAAACGCAGAATGCACTCACAAAGACAAAGCGACACGACAAAACGACGATCACCTGAGCCTGTGCGGGATAGCGGGAGCACAGAATCGAGGACGCAAGAGGGTCATGCTTGTAAGGAGCCGCTCTGGGCGGGAACACGATTGAGTGTGGTAAAAGGCCCCGCTTCAAGTTATTGCCGAACGTCAGCTCGTCGTCGGCCCCAAAACGCTCCAGACAACTTACGACTTTTTCCCGGACTGGGACTGCTGCGGCCGCTGAGCTTGGTCGCCGCGTCGTCCTGGATGACGCCTGGTGCGATTTTTTGAGAACCTTGTCGGGAGTTGTCTCTCTCTCTCAGGGGATGTAGGAGTCGACCAGGAGATGCATGCGGATGGCGTCGTCAATGGGCAGGTGTGGAGGCATCGGGGAGAAGCGGCGGCGCTACGATGGACCGTTGTGAGGACAATCAAAGATGCCGCTTGGATGCCGTACGTATTTGATGACTATTTTTGATTTCAAACCAAAAGGTCGAATCGACTGGGATCAGGCTGTCTCCAGAGAATCGGGTAGAAAGTGATCTCGGCTAGGGTACTTCCGATTCTACCCGCGCTCGCGTAGAAAGACGTCTGCGTCACTCGGCCCGCTCGGCAAGTCCAAATGGGAGATTCCAAAGGCAAAGCCCGAAAGCCGTACTGACAAGTGCCCATAACAGGCGCCTTGTAGCCTGAGTTTGCCTCGGCACGACGTTAAAGACTCATCTTACATCTTTACCCACTACTGAATATTTTCGGAATTTTCTATCTAACCTATCTAATGCCACGAACTATCCGAAAATGTGGAGTCCGTGATGCCAACAAATCTAGTTCTGTTTACAGCACATTTTATTTTTTCTAGGGGTTAGGGGGTTCGGACTCCCAGGAAAAATTTGAGGCAACCATCTCTGCTTCCCTAATGACCCTCTGACATTTTTTTCAGAGCTTAAATTTGAACAACACCGGCCAAGATTTGAACTTCCAGACGGGATCAAGATATGTCGCTATTTGTCAACAGCCTTTGAGAGCTCCACATCAATTCTACCCGCCTGTCAAATCCGTTGAAGTCTCTGGAGACGTCTCCAGAGAATTTGATCCCAACGGATTCGACGTCCTCGGAAGCGCATTCGGTTTCAAACACATTTCAAACCAGACGTGATTGGATGGTTGGTTGAGCCAACAAGATGAATAGATTGAGCACGGTTCGAGGGCTGGAGGTAGTACTTATATGTGGTAGATTTAGGGATGCCTGGAAAGATATACTTAGACAGAGAGCCTGAGGCAACGCGAAGTTCACGGCCCCTAAGTAGAACCAAGGGGTGCCGGGCCGTGAATGCCGGACCAGACGCTGGTTGTTTGGTCGGGTGGTCTAGTCAAAAAAAGTTTTTGGTAGGGAAAATTTTCACCTCCAAAACGGCTCAGAAACGATTTCTAGTTGATGTTCAGGTTCGTTACAGTGTCTACCCTTCACCCACACACACTAATTCACTGCAAACTCACTATATTTCCTCATTTGGTGGGTGATTCCGGGTACTAGGCGCAAAAAAAATGAAAATTACCAGGAAATCAAAAGTGAAATACAAATTGTGGATGATTAAAACGTGCCTGTCCCTGGTGATAGTGGTCGTTCCAACTTGCAAGCGCCGCGGGGTAAACTACCTACTAGCTAGATTCTTAAGAATCAATGCCAGATGTTGGCCAAAGTCGGACAAGGTGAAACATTGGTTGAGAATCAATATGAGTAGCTTGAATCTTACCCAGGGATTGATTTAATTGTGATACTATGGTTATTCTGCTTGCATTGAACGTCGGACGCGTCGGATCAAGGTGGGTTGCCGTATATGGACATCACGTGGTGTGACGTGTTTGGTCCTCCGAAAATCTTGAAAGATCAAAAACCGGCGTATGTTCCTCCATTCACAGAAAAATACCCCTTTGACTAGAACGTCTGGGAACGAGACTATCATGATTGATGGATTAGCGATTAATTCGCCCACCAAACCGACACCGTTCTCGCCTCGACTGCGCGCTGTGTGGGGCATATCAAGACAGTCGACAGTAACCTACTTCACTCCATGTCTGATAATATCATGATATCCGTGATCACCATGAATCCTTCATCTTCCGCGATTCCCCGTCTACTTACCACAAGCAATGACAAAGCAACGACGCAGGGTCTCGCCCCAAGCTGTGGAGCCAATACTTAGTCTTAGAGCTTTCCGCAAAAACGTACGCCTTCTTCTCAACGTTTTTCCTCCCCCGCTCGCGGCTCGCTTTTGCCTGCCCGGATCCAGCCTCCCTCGAACATTGCGTACGACACCCGCCACGACCAGCGCTCACTGCCGCACAGCGCGCCGATAGCTGCGCGTCCGACGTGCTACGTGGCTGCGGCGGCGCCCAAGTCACACCCACCCGCTATGGACCCGGTATTATGCCTGCGCCCTCCACGCCACACCTGCGCGCACCCCAGACACGACGCGCACCGTTGGCATCCCTCCCTCGCTCCTTCGCCTCGTCGTTCGCCTCGACCGTCTTCGTGGTGCTTAGCGCGAGACCTCTCTCCTTGACACGCTCGCCACGCACGACTTTCCGCGTGCGCAACACCCGGCAGCTCATATTCCGCATCGTGCAAGACGGCGTCTTCGCCTTCTCCCGCGTGAGCAGCCACCCTCAGGCTCGCCGCTCGAGTCCTCGGCCGCGTACGGCCAAGACGATGCCGCCGCATTGTCCATGCGCATTCTCTCCCTCCCGCGCCCGCTGCACTTCTTCTGTCTTCCCAGTGGCTTTCACGCGCGCCCCGCACGCGTTCCCGCATGCCGTACACCACAACCGATCCGGACGTACCTAGCCACCGCGACCACCCTTGTCACTGACGTCTACGTCGGCGATTCCACGCCCGAGTCCTCCGTCAGCAGCTTGCCGTTGGCGTCCTCCTCAGCTGCAGCGGCGACTTCGCCCGAAGCCCCACCCCGACACGAGACCCCGTCTCTTTTATTGTCAGCTATCAACCTTGACCGTCCAAGTCGTCTCAGCGCCTTTCCAATTCCCATCGCGGCTCCGTCGCCGTTCTCCGATTTCTCGTAGTCGCCGTACGAACGTACGGGATAACCCAAGACAACCCTCGTCCCGCGTTTTTCGATTTTTTTCCCTGCCCGGGGCAGCTCGCATCAAACCGCTCGTCGACCGCGATGGCGAAGATCTTGTGTGGAGATGGTTTCGGCTAAATTCGATGGGCGCAAGTACTATCTGAAATACCACAAACTACAATACGTTCAACTACTATACAGCACCTCGGGTGACTTCGGTGTCGTTCATGTACTTGAATTGATCAGCAGGTTGAAAATAATGGTCAAAGAACCCGACATACCCTTTTGTTTGTTTCCATACTTCCAAAGCCCAAGACCGAATGGAATTGTAAGGGCCTTCCTCTTGAACGGATTCATGGAGGGTTCGAGATTGGGGGGGGAGGTGCTCCCAATGATCCACAGTTCTCAATTGGTACGCCTGATTCGAAGAAATGAGCGGCGTCATCTGGATTTGGCACCTATGAAGAGGTTAACGTCTGCAGAAATGTTGCCTCATTGGAATGCTCACCTTTGGTTGCTTGACCGGCTTTCGTGTTCTATGAATCTGGATGTGAACCAATAACAACAGAAGGCATAAACCCAATACCTGCTAAGGTAGAGTACCGATTGCCTGGTGGCCTGGCGAATTCGAAGTCGTCTCTCAATCGGCATGCAAGATGGGTTCTTTGACATTGCTGGCCGAGGTACTCCAGGGCCTCGATTAGGCTGGAATGTTTCTTCGCGACTGCCGACTCCCGATTGTTGACAGCTTGACGCTTGGCGCGACTACAAGCAGAATATTGGCTAAGGGGCCAAATGAAGACTTCAGGAATGCACGTACGCGTCGACATGGATTCCATTAAGGGCGCCGCCCTCGACGGTCCACAATGTCCCCTTATATGCATCTTCATCCCAGTTATACGGTGCGTAGAGCAGGATTTCACAATAAGCGGCTTTGGTCCTGGCGTTGTAGCCGTTAAAGATACTGTGTATGGGATTCCTGGGTTTCAATGCAGGGGGCATTTTGCGGCAGAAAAATGGAACGTGGGTACTGTAATACAAGACACCTAAGTACTTTCTTTCGCAAAAACCAATTGCTTTAACGGTTGCTCGAGAGGCGACCGGATTCCTCGGGATCTCAGAGGTGAATCCCGGTTGTGCCGCATGTTGTTGCCCTTATCGATTTTGCCCCAACTAATGAAGGGGCATGTGAGTGTATGTGGCTTCTGAAGTGAGATTTTTTTTTAATCGATACACCTGTTTCTCGGGTTTGTTCTATTTGGAACGACGAAAGAACATGACATGTCTGACAAGATGGCTCCCCCTTGCTGATTGCTTGTTCTGGAAAAATCGTCCGGAAGCCTAGAAAAAATGGGAAGGTAACCCACATACAGCAACACGGATGGTCTTGTACGGGCAGACCACTACAGATGTGGTGAGAAGATCAAATCTTCGAATTACTTACCGTGTTCGTTCGTTGATTATGTAAAGTCTTTCTGGAGCATTTTGGTGCAGGGGAAACGGAAATGAGTGAGAGTCTTGTTGGAGCGTCTGCAGGGCGATTATTGTGTGAGGTCGAGATAATAGCTCTCATGGACAATCGACGCGACGCGTCTGTTTGGTATTGTGTGGCCTCGCCTTATGTTTGAACTTCGGATCAAGTGATCCGGTATCACCTGATGCTCCCAAACGCGTCGCGACGCGAACACCCATTGTGCGGCTTCAAAAGGATTTGTGAACCAATTAAAGTCTTGAAGGATGCAGGGAAATCTGTGCTCCAATTAAGACATTCACAATTTTCATTTTCCCTCAGGAAATTCGTGTTTGTGGTCCTTCAAGTTCAATACTATGACGGTCAAAGTGTACATTTAATCAGCCGCAAAAAAATATTCGATATTTCGCACTTTCCGCAAGATAAATCGGTCTTTTGACCTTATGCCCAAAAAATGGACGGCTGTCAATCAGGCCATTTATCTTGCGGAGAAATCGACGATTCCCGCAATATATATTTGGACGCCCGCAAAATAGAGTGTGCCCGTAAAACATTTGTGCCGCAAAACTTGTACTCCAAAAATGATAGTTCTCAGATATGTGTTCATGTAGTACGACAAGGGCTATACACATAGTCTTCAAACCGGCAGCTTGAGCTATCCCGGAGGTCAACAAATAACTCAAAGAAGTTAAGCAATCAATCTTACAAGGGTGTCTCTGTAGTTTGTGGCATGTAAAGTAATGAAGTGGTACTGGCAGTAGTCCTATAGATTATTACAACTTCAGCAATGCGCCCAGTGGGATGGACTTTTAATCGTTTCAGTACATCACCGAGATCACCGATACATTCCCACGGTTTCGTCTAGGACTTAAGCCACGACTGTACTCTAATTCACACCTCATATTCCAATGAGGCTCGACACTACTTACACTTGCATTCCATCAGCACTCTCAGGCCTCTAATTTTGAAGAAAAAGTTTTGCAGCACAAATATGTTTTGCAGGCACATCCACTTTATTTTGCGGGCGTCAACGTTTATCTTGCGGGAATCACGGATTTCCCCGCAAGATAAATAGTTTGGTTGAGAGCTGCCCATTTTGCGGGCATAAGGTCAAAAGACCGATATATATTGCGAAAAGTCCGAAATGTCGAATATTTTTTGCGGCCGATTAAATGTACATTTTGACCGTCATAGGAATATGGCACGCATAGCGTAACAGTATTATTGCCAAATTCTCAAAATTTACACAACTAGGTTAATAGAAAACAGCACAAGCTCTGAGTGCTAGAAAAAAGACACGCCCTCCGAGTCAAGCAAAACACACAGGTGTATCGCCTTTAAAAAAAACACACAGGTGGTGTATCAGTTGATTTTTTGCACAGCATTCCATGCGCGAAAAACACACCACATGAAATTGCCCGAAAAAAAAAGCGCAGCCCGGTGGCAGGCTACTAAAAGAACACTCAACATCGTCCAAGCGTGACACTCGCCGCATATGATCAATTGATCGCCGATCACCCCGGCGAACCGCATCAAGACGGCTCGAGCGGAGAGCTTCACTGGTGCTCATTGGAATCCCTCGGTGCCTTTGTTTTGGATTCATTGGCTGAATTGACCCTCCCAAGACATAGTTGGGCTGCACTGAAGGGTTTGCAATATTATGTTGGATGTCGAGGGCCGTAAGTACTTTCTCTATGTTGGTATGGCTTATAGTAGTATTATAATACAATTGTAGTGGACTGGATAAGATACAGTTCCTAGTAATGTACAGAAGATGAATAGGAATCAACTTGGACTGTGGCAGGGAAACATTGGTATAACAGTGAAGGCCAGGAGCGGATAAAGCCGTGTTGGCCGCGTGCCGAATTGAAGGTCCGAAAGGATCCATCGGTCACAGTGTGACTGGAACCTCAAGGTCAGGAAGTTGTGCAGTTTTCGTCCTGAGAGTTGTGTGTTTTTTTCATGTAGATGTCGGTGGTGCATTTTTTTAACCTGTGTATCCTGAGTGCTCAGATAAAGTGTGTTTCTTTTTTCATGGTAGAAATTGGGTGTGTTGCAAAGTTCATGACATTCGAAGTAATGCATTTGAAGATAGTGCGGGTGGTGCATTTTTCGGCTGAATCAGACAGCTGTGTGATATTTTGTTGAATTTACCGAGGTTGTGCAGATTTTGGTTGAAAAATAGCTGGTCGTGTGAAAAATAATACTGTTACGCTATTACAACCATATAGGAAAAAGGTGCGATTCGGAGGAAAAAGACAAAGGTGGGAAGAGAAGAGAATTAAAAAGTGTCAACGGGAACGGAAGGAAGGGCACAGCGATGAAGGACGGGAAGGAAGGGATTAAATACACACAAAGAATCGAGTCAAATCAAGTCAAGCAAGTCCCAGCCGCCAACGCTGGCGTCTTGTTTTTCCCGCCTACTCAGGGCTCCGCTCCCTTGTCCCTGCGTCCTCCCCGCATTGTCTTTCGCCTGCCCCTGGGTCGCCGCCCGTCCATCCCTCGACGCCGGCCTCCCCATGCCCATCGAATCGACACCAGGCAGGTTTGGGCTCGGGTTCTTCCCCGTGCCGTTCGCGCCCTGCTGCTGCTGCGGGTTCGGCGTAAGAGAAAGAAAGAAACGGCGGAGAACTCGCTAAGCTACGCGAGAATGGAACGCGTCCACAAAGACGAGACGCGGCGAGGCGACGGCGCGGACTTTCGTCCCGAAAAGGAAAGTGGAAAGTTCAAAGGACGCCCAACGCCCACAAAGAAAAAACGACAAGGAACGACACTCACCTGGGACTGCGGGGGGAAGCGGTAGCGGAGAGTGGAGGACGCACGAGGACCACGCTTGTGCGGGAACGGCTCTGGGCGGGGCTGGGAGTGGGTGCGCTCAAAGAGGCCGCACTTGTTGCAGAGCTACACGCTGCGTCAGCATGTCATCGACCCCAAAACGCTCACGACTTACGACTTTTCCGGGACTGAGATGGCTGCGACGCCACGTGCTCGTGTCCGTAGTGCAGCAATTGAAGCAGCGTCTCCTGACGCGGTCGCTGAGTTGGGTCGCGGCGTCGTCGGTGTACACGACCTGGATGACGCCGGGGCCGCTGCCTGGTGTGCTGCTGCCGGGCGGCGGGACCATCGGCTGGCTGAGCATCGTTCCGGGGAGGGGATATGGCACATATCCGCCGTGGCAAATCGGGAACGGCTCATCAGGAAAATCTCACTTTGCTAGGTTGCACTCCGTAGCATCAGTAGATTAGGTAGCCTGGTAGGCAAGTCCCCGAATACTTAGCCTCTGGTAGCCACAAGGTCGAACTCGGTAGCGCTGGGTAGCTATCACATGGGCGCGTAGTAGCGCCGGATAGATATCACGCGATCACTCAGTAGTGCATGGTATTGCGCGATAGATGCAGGCTACCAGGTCTACCACAGCTATGGGCTCCCCGTTGTCCCAGGTTCCAGCAATAAAATAAATGAAAATACTGATATTGAATAAAACAAAACAAAAGCACGCGTTGTAGCTACACCTCCGCATCAATTTCCATCTCAGCCTCGCTGTCAGTATCACCCGTTCTCCCCGCAAGCTCTGCCCGCAATGCTGCTATTGCCGCGTCATCAATGTTTGTGGACACTTGGGATGCCGGCTCAGTTAGGAAAGTTTCGCTAGATGAATGAAAGAATCAGCTGCTTGTTCTATTCGTAGTTGAAACGACCCACGATGCACGGCGATACCAATTATGGCGTATCTTTTTGACCACAGCCTCGTCGAGTTTGCTCCACGTCTCGGTATCGGCTAGATGAACACGATACCTTTTACCCACCTCCTTCTCGGTGAATTTCCCCTGAATGAACGATCCCGAAGACCATTCACGGATGACAAACTCGAGCTGAATCGGCGTCAATGAAAAATTCAAGAGGAGTGCATAAACGAACCGTTGTGAGATCAAATGCGATGGCCGGCACAGGATAAGGGTCAAAGTAACTAGGGAAAAGGACGCCAGACGAGTCCCTGGCTTTGAAGGTTGTTGCTTGACGTGCAGCCGTGATGATTTTGTTGCCGCCGTAACCGGTGCGTGTCTTGGGGTCCTTCGAACTCTCGTGAGCAACATCGAAGGAGAAGGAAGTATTAACAGATACCTTGTAGTGGAACGCAGCTCCTTCCAGAAGGGCCGCCGCTTTCTGTCGATTAGCCTCGATGTGTTTGGTTGCCGTACTGCGCTGGAAACCAAAATGACTAGCGCAGAGGGCACGGTACGCTTCCACCATCTTGCCGCGTTTTTGGGAGCCTCGCGCACGAATCTATAATAACACTAGTTGTTAACGGAACGTAGGGTAAGTAATGTTTGAGCACATACGATCTTGGAAATCCTGGCCGTGATGAGGTATCGTTCCTTAGCAACGCGACCGGCAGCCTTGAAGGTCTCGTCTCCCCACGAGGCCTGCAGCGGAACATCGGGATACGCCTCCCGAGCGATGATGCGGGCGGAGTAATCGGCGCAAGCCCGAAGGATGAGAGCGTGCGGAACATCGGTGTAATCACCTGCGGCAGGCTTGACCCCGGCGACTTGCGTGAAGCCTTGGCGAAATTCTGCCGTCCGTGGTACTGGCTTAGAGCGTTTCGACGGGGGAAGTGGTGCCGTAGGAGAATGAGGTCGTTTGTACCGTCCGCCGGATCCTGGACTGCGCGGTGGGAGAGAGGAGCTACGAGGGGGCGATGAGCCACGAGGCCGCAGGGAGGAGGTCGATGGTGGAGCTAGATCGACCACGTCATTGTCGACGTCACTGTCCGGCTCCGAAATTTCAGCCTAAGATTGGCCTAAAATGAAAAACTTACAAGCGCATCGCGGCGCTGTTCCTCTGTGCTACCCTCGGGCAGTTGGATGAAAGCATGAGCTGCGGTCTTGGGCTCCGTGGATCGTTTTGTACGCCGCAGCTTGACCGGCTTCGCAATCTGAGAGGGGAGGGGCACCTCTCCGAGCGGTTTGATCTATAGTACGACAGAAGTTAGAACAGAGTCTCCGATAATGTATTCACTCACCGCGGCCATGGAAGGAAACGATGCCGATACATCGCTGTCCTGCCCATCATCACGGCCTGACATGGGCTCTTCACTCTCAATCTCGTCATCATCCCGCCCGTGCAGAGGCCCTTGAAGTGAGTCAAGAGATAAACAGAAGTTTATTGGGAGTACAACAATACTTACCTTGATCCTGGGCCTTTGGGGTTTTCTTCTTCTTTGCGGCAGTCTTGGTAGAGATTCGCTTCTCGAGTAATGCTATCTTGGCCTTCATCGCATCAAGATTCTCTTTGTCTAGAATAAAGATACATCAGTTGAATCCTGCACTCAAGGGAATCCATACCTGTCGTTGCTTGCTTGGTGGAAGATTTGCGAGAGCGGGGCGGCGGGGTCTTGACGGGGCTGACATCGCGGCCCCGGTGGATACGCTTTGAAGCCTGAGGCGGGGGCCCGCCATCGTCGTCGCTGGAATGTGAATCGCTGTGTGCCATGTGGTGGTAAGGGAGAGAGATGTGGGGCGATCAACAAACCAAAGTTGTTTGTTTGTCGAATCACGAGGCCGACGCACAGACTCGGAGCGATCGGTGGATAAGTCGCCGGGTAAATAAATTGCACATTCTCCTCGCTGTCGTGAGCGTCGGCGACGCAAGATGGCTACCACTGTATTTCCCTGTGAATACTGCTCAGCTCGTCTGGCTTCACTGCAAGGACTGCGCTCACATGTGGAACAATCTCGCGCGTGTCGCCAAAAGCAAATGGAGCGATACTTGCCTATTGATTCTGACTTGGAGTCGGACGAGCCTGAGTTGCCCCATGGTGCAGCCAATATTCTGGCAAGCCATCTTGACGATCTAATGGGTTCCGACGAGGATCTCATCGCCGACCCACCTTTGGATATGCCTGAAGATAATCCTGAAGCCGACTCGGTCCTTCCTGATCCCAGGCCACCGAAGCGCCGTCGAGCAACTGTGGAAGACGTGGAGGACGAGGATGACATATGGGTCCAAGATTTTCCCCAAAAGTCCGGTGCAGGGAAGCCTGGCGCCAAGTGCGAGACACCTTTTGAGAAGCATTTCAGAGAACAGAAGCAAGAGGGACAACAGCCGTGGCACCCGTTCCAGAGCGAGGAGGAGTGGAACCTCGCACGGTGGCTGATGACATCGGGCGTGAGTCAGTCCAAGAGGGATGAATTCCTGAAGCTCAAAGTTGTACGCACTTCATTTACGTCGTCTCGGAGCGGATCAGCAACTAATCTTGCATCCAAAATCCAGATCCGCGAAGGATGTAAACCATCTTTCCACAACAATCGGGAGTTCCTCAAGTTCATCGATGCTCTACCCCGCGGACCCGCCTGGCACTGCCAGTTAATGGAGCTCACTGGCGATGAAGTTGACGAAAAGGGTGTGAAAAAGAAAGAGGTCGTTGAGTTGTGGTACCGCGACCCACTTGATTGCGTTCGCGAGCTGCTTGGGAACCCGGCGTTTCGGGATAAACAAGGGTTCGCCCCGCGCCGAGTTTTCAGAACCGCAGATAAGAAGAATCGGGAATTCAGCGAGATGTGGACGGCTAGCTGGTGGTGGGAACTTCAGGTGAGTATTTTATTTCCAGACGATGGGTGCGCTAGTTTACTCACCTCTAACTCCAGAAACTCCTTCCACCGGGCGCTACACTGGGCCCAATCATTATATCCTCCGACAAAACACAGCTGACGAGGTTCAGCGGTGACCAGCAAGCGTGGCCAGTGTACTTGACCATTGGGAACATCGACATGGAGACACGTCGTGCACCATCTTCCCATGCCACGATTCTCCTCGGCTACATCCCTGTAACTAAGCTTGAGATCTTCGACAAGAAAACCCGGTCTGCTGTTGCTCACCAGCTGTTCCACGACTGCATGCGCCATATCCTAACGCCCTTGAAAACGGCCGGAGAAGCAGGAGTAGAGATGGAATGCGCTGATGGCTTCGTGCGAATGATGTACCCGATTCTGGCAGCCTACATCGCTGACTATCCGGAGCAATGTCTTGTTGCTTGCTGCCGTGAAAATTCGTGCCCACGTTGTCTCGCTGCGCCTGGGCGCCGCGGAGATACTGCCGATGCACCCTGGCGCAATCCGACCGAAACTCTGGGTATATTTTACCAGCAGGCCCATGGAACGCGTCCACCAGAATTCGTCACCCAAAATCTCCGGCCTATTAATCCATTCTGGTCTGAGCTTCCTCACTGCGACATTTTTACTTGCTTTACTCCGGATCTCTTGCACGAAATTCATAACGGCGTCTTCGGCGATCACCTTGTCAGTTGGTGCAGTAACGCGTTCCCTGACGGCTGTGGAGAGGCCGAGATCGATTCGCGTTTCCGTACCATGACACCTCACCCTTCGTTGCGCCATTTCAAGAAGGGCATTTCACTCACCTCGCAGTGGACGGGCAACGAGCACAAAAATATGGAGAAGGTCTTCCTCGGTGTTATTGCGGATGCGACTGATCCTGCCGTTCAGCGCGCTGCAAAAGGCGCACTGGATTTTATTTACTATTCGCACTTCGAAATTCACTGTGACGAATCCCTGACGAAAATGGACGCGGCTTGGGCCGCCTTCCATGGCAACAAGCAAATTTTCATCGACTTGGCCGTTCGCAAGAACTTCGACATCAACAAGCTTCACAAATTGAAACACTATACCGACTCTATACGCTCACGCGGTACGGCAGCCGGATTTAACACCGAAGCCACGGAGCGCCTTCATATCGATCTTGCGAAGGTTGGGTATAAAGCGACCAACAAAAAGGCGTATATCAAACAGATGGCTACCTGGCTGCGACGCCAGGAATCTGTCCAAAAATTTGGTGCGTATCTCCAGTGGGCTGTTCCGGGATACACCGCCCAGCCTGTCGTCGCTGAGGACAAGACGGAAGAAGAGGATGGGGACGTGGGTGATGACGAAGGTGCTGATGCCGACACTGATGCCGACGAGAGCATTCCTGCTCTCGGTTTCACTCTTCCAAAAACTGCACACTTTCCGAGTCTTACTGCGGCGTCAATTTCTGTTGACTTTCACGCCTCCGACTTTTTACCCAACCTTACGAAATTCCTTGTCTCAAAATCGATCACGCCGCCTGTAGATCCAACAGCGGAGTCTACCTTCGCGGTCTACAAACACATCGGGCTCACCCTTCCCGTTGTCCCAGAGGTCACACGGCATGTCGTTCAAGACAAGGTGCGGGCAGGGAAAAGCGAGCCGAGGAAGATTACGTCGCGCGGCATGCTGCCTCCCACGCCCGGCCAGTTTGACACAGTTCTGGTGCGCACTCGGGAACGAGCAGAGGGAGCGAGCCCCATTGACGGTTCGCATTTCTTGACGCTGTAAATGTTATGCTCGGGTCTAATCCATTTCACTCAGGTCTTGGTGTTGCACGCGTGCGGGTGATCTTTAAATTGCCAGAACACCACGGCAACTACCCAGACCCGCTCGTGTACATTGACTGGTTCAAACCCCTCACCACACCTGTGGCCAACCTCGAAATGTATCGTGTCTCTCTGTCAACTCGCATGCACCACCAAAAATCCGAGATCATTCCCATTTCGGACATCGTGCGCTCTTGCCATTTAATACCCAGATTCGGCCGCCACATTGATCTCACCTGGACTTCGGAGAACGTTCTAGATCGCTGCAAAGAATTTTATTTGAACCCGTACCTTCGCCACCACGATTTCTTTTTATTCCGTTATTCTGTTGATCGGTATATTTCCAGGAAGGCGGAAGCAGAGCGCTCGGAGCGGGAACGTGTACGTATCAGACTGATGGGTCGTGCTGGACGTGACTAGCTTTCCTGTATCTCATGTGCAATACTTATTTATTCATGCGACATTTAAATGCGTGAAGTTTGGTGAGCAACAACGGTGGCTGTACAGGTGACTTCACAATGTTCCCACAGTGTCAGATAATGCCGGTGAGCACTTTCCCATCAGAAGGTTGATGGGAAAGTGCTCACCGGCATATTTTACAGCTTCAACCACCACCTTCTAGGCAAATCTTTGCTCTGTATTACATAGCGGGAGGAAAGCCCAGATATTCTATAGCAGCAGTTTTTTTTATATAGGAAAATCACCGTTCTCAGCAAGAATAACAATATTTAATTGGTTAAATTGAAGAATGGTTCCGTGGTTGCTTCTGACCTTAGGTCCTACTGCAACTACCTGGAATAAACCCACTGGTACTCATGCTACTCAGCCAGGTGTATTGACTACGGGAACTACCCATGCTACCTAGATTATACTCAGATCCTCCCGGCACTACCAAACACTACCTAGCTTATGGCAAAATGCTACCAGCGCTACTAGAAGACGGTAGGTGTGGCTGTATGCAACCAAGCAAATTGTGGTTTCCTGATGCTGGGCGCGTACTGGGGGTAGGCCTGGTGGTCGTACGCGCCGCGGTGGTACTGCGCGGGGGCCGGGGGCGGGGGCGCGTACTTGTAGCCGCCCTGGTAGCCGCAGGGGAGGTACGGGTAGTATACTAGTAGGTGCTGCGGGTGGTGCGGCGGGGGCGGGGAGTGCTGGCGCTGGACCGGTGCGGAGACGCCGACGGGCAGGGTGGAGACGCCGGACCGGTCGAGGGGCGAGGTGGCGGCCGGGGGCGGGGAGCCGGAACGGGTGGGGAGGGTAGCGATGGGGTCGACGTCCTTGTCTGGCGTCGAGTCTCTGTCAGGGGACGGGGACGGGAAGCGGCACTCGTAAAGCTCGAGGCTGCGGCGCTGCGTGCTGGCGGGCGCTGCGGGACTCGCGTAGGGATAGGCAGGCTGGGGCTGGCGGATAGACATGGGGCAGGGTTCGACGCGATGGGGTATCTGCTTTGATTCAAAGTTGTCGTAGGCGGCGGGCTCTTTCTTGTTCTTGTTCTGTTGTTGTTCCCTGATGGATCGTGAATCAGCCTCGGCCAACTCTTAAGAAAATACTGCCTATGTACGCACAATGACACAAAGGTGATGGCTCTAATCAACCAACTCTTGCCATCGCCCGCTGCAAACAACGAAGCTAAACACAAAGGTAGATCAATGACATTGACAAGACCCAGCTGAGACTCTAGAGGCTGAAGTTGGGCTGAAGCTTCTACTAAAGCGAGAAAAATCGATGCACACGTGACACCATATCAGCCCCTCATGAGTCATGACCCGCACACCCAGCAAGCCCCGTACTAAACCTAGCAAGCCTCATATTCCTCATCGCGGTGACGACCCCTCAGTCGGGAAGAAAACAGGAATAAAAGTACCCCGCATACAACGCGCTACCGATGGCTACGAGTCGTTCAACGACGTCCTCAGCCAAGCCCTTACACCCCCGCCGCGCCCCAAGAAAAACCGCATCAGCGATGGTGAAGAAAAGGACGAAAATGAAGACGACGACGACGACAAATATGGAGAGGCGTCCATGGACGTCGACAGTGAGTTTATATGCGTTCAAAAGCTTGTGATTGATTCACAGGACTCGTCCAACAGGTCCGGTGAGCTACAGCACAACTCCCCGTGCCGCCACCTCTACGCGTCCGGTTGCGCGCGGGTTTTTAGTCGCCGTACCCTCCCCACGCGCGGGCAAGTTCATTAGACGCGCGGGACCATCGCGTTTAGGCACACGCGAACAAGACGAGAGCGAGGATGACGAAGGCATGAACTACGACCAGCAAGATGGTCTTATCGGCCAGGAAGAGGAGGAGGAACCAGTCAAATCGCCTAAGAGCAAGGGTAAGGGCACGTCATCGGCACCCACATCGAAGGGCAGAGGCAGGGCACTATCACGCGTCCGAGAGGAGGAAGAAGACGAGATGGAGGACGATATGGCGCAGGGGATGCAGGATATCGATCAGGGCGGGTCTGAGGAGGAGGAGGAGGAGCGCGCACCGCCGAAGAAGAGGATCAAAGGCACCCCAGCGCCAACCAAACCTAGGGCGGTCAGCACCCGACAATTGCAGAAGGAGAACCGCGACGGTGTGTTTGCCGGTCCTCATCTTCCGTTCTCCCATCTGACGCCCTGTGCGTAGTCTCGCCCGGTGTGCGCCGCTCGCAGCGAATCCGGTACCTGCCACTCGAGTATTGGCGCGGCGAGAAGAGAGTCTATTGTCCACGCGAGCCCGGCCAGCCGCGTCAGGTCCCCCACATAAAGGAAATAATCCGCATTCCCCAAGAACCCCTGCTTATCCGTCGTGGCGCCTCTAAGCGCAAGCGCGGCCGCTCACGCGCCACCGAACACACCCCGGAGATCATTGAGCGCGAGGTTATCGTCGAGGTCAACGCGAGCAACCCTGAAGACGGCTGGGACGATGACACTGCGGTCGCTGCGGTTGTGCTCGACTACCGCACGGGCAAGCCTGTCACACGTCGCGTCGCATTCACGGCGAAGATGTTCGATCCTGCACCCGCAAACGCGAAAGACCCAGACGACGTGTGGTCATTCCAGAAGATATTTGAAGACGCTGACTTCATGGCAGCGGGGCAGCTCGTTATTCCCGTTGGCAAGCGCAAGCCGAGCAAGGGCACGAAGGACAACACCTACGTACGTTTGGTCCTACCTCCGCTGACTCAATCGCGTTGAAATAAATGTTGCCGCGCTGTGTGCAGATTTTCTACGTCGTGCAAGGCGCGGTTAGCGTCGTCGTGTGCAAAACGTGCGTCGTGCTCGCGACAGGCGGGATGTTCACGGTGCCGCGGGGGAACACGTACCTCATCGAGAACATCGGAGACCGCGACGCCAAGCTTTTCTTTGCGCAGGCGCGCGAGGTGCGCGAGGGCGATGAGGAGGGCTCGTCCTCAGGACCTCAGCCCCGCACGGGGTGTCGGTCGCGATGGACACCCCGAGTGCAAGCACTGTGACGGCGGGCAGGCAGTGATCTCGACGGATTGATTTTACTGTGAATACATATTCTTTTATAGCCCAGCCATGTACTGAGTCGGGGCAGGTGTATAATAAAGAAAGGAAGCTCTATGTTCGTGAGGACCCTGGGGAAGCATGGGTTCATTATTCCGCATCGCGCAATCGCGTCTCTTTTTGTTGTACGCAGTCATTTTCTTCATCCTTTCTCCGACCCCTTTGTTGTTTTTCTCCGTTGTTTTCGTTCTTCACTTCTTCCTCAGTGATCATCTTATCTTCTCTCTGATCTCTCACCAAGATGTTCCTCCAATCACACAGCCTCCACACTTGCCCCTCACGACTTTACTCATTTACCAGATGCCTCGGCAACGCCACCCGACCGCCGTCCTCGGGCGTCATGTTCATTTTTTTAAACGCAAGTTGACTTGTCCACTTGAAAATCACCCACTGACTCCCTTTGAAGATGTTCAGCCTTGGAGAGGTTCTAATCGGGTTATGAATCGATGTGGCAAGTTTTGGCGGAAGACACTGGATGGTTTGTGTTTGCCGAGGGTAGCCGAGATGACCCAACAATCCCACGGTTGCGAACGGATCAAGATATCCACGCAAAAAGTTTCAATTGCAGAGAAAGGGCACATCTAATCACTCTAAAATCTTCTACAAATATTTTGACTGTGATCTCTTAACACAGTCACGCAATGGCTAATCAGCTGCTTCGAAATGTGGTTACTGGTAATCTTTTGTTACGCGTTTCGCTCCTTAAGTTTTGAGAGCCTCGGGGAAATATCAGAACAGGGACCAGACAATTACGGTCAGCTATGAGCAGATATACTTACCACTTATGCTCGAAGGGAGAACTGTAATACGGGGAGAACCAGAATGACCTTAGCCCACCGGCAGATTCCGGGAATGATCCGCCATCGGCATCTGTTCGGCAAAGGCTTGTTAAGTCAGGCGATCAAAAGGAACCAACCACAGTACGGCCCTGAGAAGGGATAGATACTCTAGATTCATGTACAAAAAACCACGGTTATGGCAAATAGGTACAGTTTCGAACCACATACCAGTTTGGCCAGTACGACCAGGGTGCAGAGGCATTGCTACACGAATTTAAGCATAACCGTGGTCAAGATTGCACGGGTTTGAGCACAATTTGCGACAGAAGTGTACGGTGTAACATACACATGATATTCAGTGATAAATACTGCCATATTGTTTTCCCGAGCTGCGCTTGCTGGCGAGCGGCTCTCACTCTTCAATCACACTGGCTTTCGCTTCAACATTCGTCTGGATTGTAGATTACCATTTTCACGCGCGCGCTCTTTTCCCGCGTTTCACCGTATTTACTACCTTTGCGCCTATCGCATTTACTCAGGGCAATTTATGTCAAGTGCGCTCCTGCGGCCGCCCAAGAGTGAACTTTTTTTCCCCTGCCAGAACATTTGTTTCGGCGATCAAGCCGTGGTCACATCAAATTGCAAAGGTGTCAAACGTCGCTTAAATTTTCTTCCTCTCTTCCCATGCATCACCCGGCAGTGGACTTACAAAACGTACAGCGACTCCCCGTTTCCCTAAGGGTGTGTCTCGGGGTCATGCTTGATTGACCCCATCTCACTTCGGCGCTATACTTGATAGAGAGTCGCTCTGACCGCGTGTGATAGCAGCCGGTCTTATCCCAATCTTCAACGGGCGGCGACGTTGGCTAGGAGCGCAGCTGAGCATCACAAGATCCTCTTTCTACCCGTATTTTATGCCATTCTGGACCCTGCCCAGATTCCGACACCGCTCGCCTTGGAATCCCTTCACTATGATACGAGAACAAGCATAGCTTGTGCAACTGTAGCTCTGGACGTCGTGTTCAACATAACAGACGCAGCAACCAAGAAGTACCCAGAGCCGAACGACGTGCGGCCCACTCTTTGGTCCAGAACCTGGCCTTGGATTTTCTTCATGCATGAATACCGAGAATATCTTGGATCCGCGTCGCTTTTCTGGCAAAGCGATATTTATACGAAATTTCTGCTATTTGTTGCCGACATCTACGACCCTAAGCGCATGCGCGATATCATTTCGGCTACACCCGGGGTCAGGATCCTTCTGGCGACGACATGGACCATCCTTCCCAAGTTGTCGCAGGCGGCGTACGAGCAAGGTCTCTGGTTCCTCTGCGGCATCGTCGGATCTTTGGACTTTACAGATCCTCTGCATTTCGCAGAAATGATCGAAGGTGCCGGAGGTACTCTGGACGACTTGGCCAGGCTTATGATGGGCCATATGGATGACGTGGTGAATAGGCAATTTTCATGGCAAATTGGTTCACTTGCCGCGTACATGCGGTATCTTGCGCGCCTTATTCTGGCCGCCGATTCTGGATCCACTGTTGAACAATCTACCGCGTCTCGTCTCTCGCTGCGTGAAACTTTCTTCGAAACTCTCCGTCTCCACGGATTTGTACCCGCATTTGTGGTCGCGTTGGACGCCGTACTTGAAGCCTCCCAATCGAATCCCGATTCGTGGCTCCAGCCGTCCTTCGTCGTCACTCTAGAGCTGTTGGAACATCTCTTAAACACATCGCTGGGATATCGGTGGTTGCCTGCCGCCATCGGAGCCGGCCTCCTCCGTATGATGGCTGGTATTGCAACCAAATTCCCCTCCACGTTTGACACTCGTCTGCGATTTCTCCTGACGAAGATTTTACCGGATGGCCTTGTCTACTTCCATGTTGTCGCAGCGATCGAGCAAGTCTTGGACGAGGCCACAGAATTATGGTGCAGCGAGGAGCTTGAAGACGCCGAGATAGCTGGCGACTGGGATTCATTTCAAGATCTTATTGAAATGCGAGTGCAACTCCTGGATGGTTTGCAATCACGTAGAGCCTGCGATGATCTCGAGGTATGAGCGCTCTGAAATTAGGGACATCTGATATTGACGACGCGCAGTGCGGGAAAATCCAAGATAACTCTCGTTGTCGACGGTGCTCGGGATGTAAGATCCACTATTACTGCTCCAGCGATTGTCAGATCGCGGATTGGAAGCACGGTGGACATCGCGACCACTGTGGCTCCCCTGCTTTGTTGTCCCTCGGTCCGTGTCACTCACCCTGCCCAACCTCTGCTCATTCATGATTCACACAGGGGAAACCAGCTCATGTCCACTGGACTATCGCGAGCGAATTTTTTTGCGCACGGTGATACAGGACGATTATGCAGCTAGGATCAAGTCGATTTGCGAAACTCAAGTTATCTTCATGGCCAAGCACCCTGGCAACCTGTTCTTCACGTTCTTCGACTATACTCATAGCCCAGTCAAAATTTCTGTGGGGAATTCACTCAGCTTAATTGACCCCAAGAAGGTGGGCTCTGAGTGGACCAAAAATTTTTCGCGCACGAGCCGTAGTCGCGGGCGGATCCAACTGCACATCATTCGGGTTCCCGAAGGCAATGACACAAGGCTTTTCGTCATTCCTTTGCGAACCAACAGCGCACAAATTCATGACGCTCTGCGTCAGCTGGCGCAAAGTATCCCCACGGGCTCCAAAGAGGAAGATGTATCCGACGAAGTAGAAGGAATTCTCAAACGCACAGTGGATCTGGTGGAAATTCATTAAGTGGTTGAAATCTGTAAATATATTTGTCGCAGCTGAATTCGAAAAATACACGGGCAATTTCAATGTGACTGGGAAAACACTCGCGGCCATGCACAAACGATCAGCAGACACGACGCAAGAACGAAAACGTGTTCTCAAGATACTGCGCGTGCTTCGCGTGTCGCCGGCGTGCACTCCATGCTCTTCGCGGCAGTTCTGGCGGCCCGTTATTTATCCTCAGGCTCTTGTTTCAAGCATGCGTAAGATGAAAAGGAGCCGCAAGCTTGTTCTCCCGGCATGATCGCATTACGATCTCGAGCTCGCACCTACGCGTGCGCGGGAGTCGCGAGGTCTCCATCGACCAGACCGCGTCCGAAGACCCCTGCACGGGAAGAGTACCCAGACCGTAGGGCTCGAAGAGGAAGAGAAGAGTACAGGGGGGGGGAGGAGGAAAGGAGAGAAGAACGTACCCGTTTCCAGCAGAAGACAGAGGTACGGCGACGGAACGTTGCTGTCCAAGCGCGGCCGCGTGGTCGACGGATCCCGACTGCAGAAGACCGGTGCAAGAAGCGTAGTCGGACCGGCAGAGAGTGCGAGGAAAATACGAGCACGTACGGCGGATTGTGATGCACGGAGGGCGCATTCGGAAGGATGACCGTGACGCTACCCCAGCATATGGTCTGTGGTCTGGATACGAATGGAAACGCAGACAGCCAATTGCAAAGACGAGTCGATAGGAGGGACCGAAACGAGATCTCGAGCCCGCGACGCACACAGCGAGATGGTGAATCGAAAGTTCGACGAATTGAGATATGTTCGGAGCGGTATAATAGTCCAACCAAGCCAATGAAAACCCTCGAAGCCTGACCGAAGCTTGCAATTGAAGAAACGACGAAACGGCATGGACGCGGCGGAAGAGCTTAGAGAAAAGGTGGTGTGGCGGTGCTCGGAAGAACTCTCCGGAGTCACTTGGGTGACCGTCACACCTGCTCCGACGCTCATGCCAATGGACGCCAAGGCTCGCTGAATGGATGCAGTCGGGTGCCTCTTAGCGCTCCTCGATCCCTGAACAATTCTAGGTAAACTCGTGCGAGTTCGGCTCGCTACCTGCCGGAAACGCCCGCCCACCTTCGGCCCGCTACACCCTCCCGCACCGCCCGCCCCAACGCTCCACCCGTACAAAGCTGCAGAACGCTGCTACGCTCGGCGCCCACCTCCCGTTTTGCTCGGCCGGTTACCCGCACTACGGTCCTGCTAGCGCCGACCCTACTTCACGCGCCACCCGCCGGCTCCGCTCGTCCAGCACCGCTCCCCGCCTTACGACTTGCCTTTCATGTGCGCGCGTTTTATTTTTGCCTTGAATTTTTTTGCTTGTTTCGCCTCCGATCTTCGTTCTGCTGGTCTCACCGTCCTTTTCTCGTCCTCCTATGCGCGATGCACACGTCCTTACATTGCCGCGTCACTTCTACGTAGTGCGGCGGCGTTCCTTCCGCTCCTGGCCACCGACTTGGCCTTCGAGCGCCTCAGTCGCACCCGTTCTACGCAGATGCGAATACGTACGCCGCAGGTGCGACTTAGAGCCAGGGCTGCACTTCCAGATTCCGCATGTCTTGCCTGCCTTTCCCTACCCCCGGATTCGATACTTGCGAGCGGTATCGGTGCGTTTATCCAATCTCTTTCCCTTTTCTTTTCTTCTCGTTCGCCATCCTTCGCATCCGTAGCTCACCGCGCACTAGACTACTTTCAAACAAGAAAACTCATCATCGCTCCCGGCACCACTGCGAATGGAATATCTCCGACCGCACCGACTTCAGCCAAGGTCTCTCGAAAGAGATTCCCAGCGCAGCTGCGCTGTCGATCGTGACAACGCTTCCGCTGGCGTTATTGACATCGATGCTGAGGCTGTCCACGAGGATTTTGATCTAGTCGATGACGCCCGAGTGTTTGTGTTCCCGGGCGTTCTCGATTTGTTTAGTAGCATGGTGCGTATTTCTTGTTTTTTCTTCTTTCCTTCGTCGCTCAAGCTCTTGGGTTTCTGCCGGTCGCAGTCAGGATCCATCAATTAGTGCAACGCTACCTGTCAAGTACGCGTTCTTTGAATGATTTCTCCAAAGCTTGAACTCACCGCATGCAGGACGATATCATGTTCCCCACTGTACAGGCGAGTTTTACGCCAGCAAGTAGCCAGAATGAGTCGTCGACCACATCAAGCGCATCGGACTCGCGATGTATGTAAGAATGAAAACCTGTTCTATCTGAGGAGATTCGCCACGCTCAATTCCGTTTTCGATCAGGGCGAATTTGATAGCCAAGTCTGGTGCGGACGTTTCGCTGCGCAAGATTTTCTTCCGAAAAATTCAGCTGAGCCTAGACAAACCTCCACTGTTCAGATAATCTGCTCCGGAATTTACCAATGCTGTCGCGCTGCCATATCTATGGAGAGCGAACTTGATCCTGGCGCCCTTTCGTCTGAGGTCATTTCATCTTCATTGCTCACTCGCCGTCATCGCATCAGTACAACGGTACTACGCATTCTTTCACAGTAATATTCCACCCATAACCACGGCGCTGTCCAGGAACACCCTCAGCCATCTGAACTTTCCGGGGTACCACGTCAGTTCCATTGAATGTCCTGGCCCTGAGTCGAGTGTCTGGCGTCGACTCAGATAATCCACCTCAGTCGCACTTTCAGCTTCATGTTTCGTCGAGTAAGTGTCCGGCTGCCCATACCTGACTCTGATTTGATTTTTTCCAGCTTGCCCATTCGTGCTCCTTGGAGATCCGTAATACCAAGCAGGCACCACTCACTCTAGATCCAGAACGCCATAGATTTATATATATATAAGGTTTACGAACGCTGCTTTTAGATTTCCTCTGCCCCTCGGTCACCGCAAGCATGACTGTTGACGACTCGCAAGTACAATTCCGTTTACTCCATGAGCGAGTTACAATGATAATTGATCAAAATCTAATAAAGCGGGTAAGGCCGGCCAGCGGCATGGCCCACTACCTTGGAATCCATTACATAGGATAGATAACAAAAATATTCCCTGTGTTGGTTGAAGTGAACATTCCATTCACACATAAAAGACCGAACGTGCGCTACCACAGAATCCAAAACTTTGTAAACTATGAGGGAAACTATTTCTTAATCTTGTAAAGGATGAGCGAAGGTGACAATTTTTCGAGTTGCGAAGTGTATGCAAATATAACCGAATCACATTATGGGATGTGGATGGGCATCATCGACACATAGACTGGTCAACACTTCAATAAATCATTAGTTAAAGAATGTACTGTAAGTACTTGTATGTAGGCAACCGTCACGGTAACGGAGGGGTCGGTTGCGTTGCCCAAACCCGCCCCAGTCACGGTAACGGTTGGCTCCGTTGCCTTGAAAACAGCGTTACATCATGAAAAAAATCGAATAAAATCCCTAAAAAATCAAATTAAATATGGTTAGCTTCAAACCTTTGTCTAAACTGCTTCCTCTGCCTCTCCTGTCCCTCCACTTGGCTTCCTCTGCCATTTTCTCGTCCTACAATGCAGATTCTTCACCACACTGTTGCCCAACTAGGCAACGGTAACGGTAACGAATGGTCCCGTTGCGTTGCCCAAACCTGTTTGGGATGTCACGGTAGGGAGCCCCGTTGCCTACATACAAGTACTTACAGTATGGCGACACAAGTCAAAAATAAATATACCTTCCATAGCAGGATGGGAAATAGAGGCGGCATTGAACAAGGAAGAACCATCGGAAGTAGGCGAGACTGTTTCGAGGGGGAGGCAGGTGAAGGCCGCCGAAAATCAAGAACCCCAGAGGGAAGTTGGAAGCGCGTGTCAGGAGCGGATTCACGACCGTATTGCAGCCAGTCCCAACCAAGAACAAGATCAAGAGAAAACGATGAGGAAACAGTCAAATCCATGTGTGCCGATAGGTACCGTCGATGCTCGACAGAAGGTACAGCCAAGATACCAGAAGCGATATGATGGAGCGGGAACCCCAGGGTTCAGACCCAGTCAAGAAAGTTTGAAAGAAACGGTTTGGATTTGTCTGCGCCGTGTGAGTCGAACGTACAGTAGTCGACAGATTGCGAAAAGTAGCCATGGTGGTGGAAGCAGAGAAGGAAGCAGAGGAAGAAGACGATGACCTCGCACCATACCGGGATAAGGTTCGGCGCCGCCACACCATTTCTGACTCAAACTGATCGGACTGTCGAGGGAGGAGTCCTGGATGCCTGGGGTAATGATCGGACCGGGATCATGACTAAGTTTGATGCGCCATCAATTGAGGTCGGCAGTCGACGGCGGCGGTGAACTCGATGTTCTTCAGGGTTCGGAGGTGGCTGGCAAGCTGATACACAAGGTCCAAAATGTTCGGGCAGTCACAAAAACTTACATGTTCTTTTTTCACACCCTTCATCAGTGTTTGAACAGAAATTACGCAGATTTGGGCCGTTAAACAAGCTAAGCTTCTGAATTTGACTTGGTATGGAGCGGGAAAAACTCAGAAAAAACATATTTTTCCCTTCTGGCCCACAAAATAATACTCTAGATCCTCAGATCTGCGAGTATGTTGAAAGACCATGCCAATTCAGGACGAGTTGAGCTACTGATGACTCGTGTTGGGCAATGTTCACTGTATTGATTATTCTACCAGTGCCTATGGTCAATTTCAGTGAACACCATAGGTCCGACCACACAAATACGCATAGCCGAGCCAATTATCTCAGCTGAATTCATAAATTGACAGCGGCCTAAAACAGTCAACATACGTGTCAGAAGAATCGAAACAAATGCTATGAGTGTTCTAGGATGGAATGGAGACCATTTATTGGCCAACTTGACTTGACTTGAGTCTACAGAGAGGTTTCCTTGCCCGCGAGCATGGCAGGACAAGGATTCGAAGAGAAAGACAATAAAGTTCCGTATTGATAGCCCGAAGAAGACAAGCCAGGAAAATATCGGACGACATTGAATTTGAGGATTACGAATGTCCACAGGGGGAGCTATTTGAGATAGAAGGGCTGGCCAGTCAGGATTCATGCCTGGGACGTGGATTGAGCCATCGCGCGATGCGTGGTCACGGTGTGTCACGCATAGTGACATTCCGACTCGTCCACTCCGATGTCGCAACACTTCACTGCGGCTCAAGAACAAATCTGATAATATTTGAGAGTACTTATAACATGCATATAAACAATCCCCTCAGCAAAGATACATCGAAATACAGACTCTCTAGACCTCCAGAGCAAGATCTCTAAGAAATGGTACTGCTGACATTGGTTCGGGAACTAGAAAGCTTCGGGAGAACTTTGCGACCTGGGGAAATAGGCACACAAGCCAAGACGAGTTTCTACCCGATACAAAAGGAATCTAGGCAATAGATAAAAATTTGAGGTCCGAAAAAACCGATCGGCACCCCTCTGTTTGACGGACTTGGATTCTTCAGAGAAGCGCCCGGCTTTCCCGGGCCGGAACTGCGCGGGTTCCGAATTCAACCTATAGGAATCCGCGAACAATCACTGACAGCGGATCAATGAATCACGTGTTGTGACTTAGCGCGTTTGCTGATCTGGCAGTGCCAGTGACCAACAAACAAAACAAACGCGTCTTTGTTTACAAACGCGGTGTCTTTGGGGTCAGCAGCGCCTAAGCGTCTCCGTATACGCGGGGGCAAACATCCAATCTATTGTTGGATGTTGTGCTGGTGCTTTCCCCCAAATGGCCAGGAAATATCGCCGAATCGAAAGGTCGTCGCACTTGAAGCCGCCCAGTTTTCTTCCGCGCTCCTCCGTGTGGGTATCCGAGCCCATCGTCCCCACCTCGGCCAGCGGCGTCGATGAAAATCAAGCGTTTGGGCTACGGCTACTCATGGTGGTCAAAGGAATGGACCTATAAGGTACGTCTTCCGTCGTCCTCAATCTCTTGAGTAAAGTCCGACATTTAGCTGTAGAACATCAGTAACTCGAAAGTGATGGTGGCTAACGCCGCCCAGTGTAGGATTCCCCCGCAGGAGAATCGCCGGCCGACATCGTCAAGAGCGAATATCTCCTCCATGCTCATCCAGGATCCTTCTATACTCATCCAGTTGCAGTTGGAGCCCGAGATCTTCCTCACTTGTCTCCGGGACTTCTCCGAGTACCGGGACACGCTCGTCGCCTGCAAGCGCCGTACTGACAGGAGGTTCTCCTCTGTCGACCTTCTCTCGTTCCTCTCCGCTATCGCGACCATCGACCGCCTCACCGCCCACAACGAGATCACCTTCGCCCTCCTCTACGCCATCCTCGTCCCTCGCACACTCGTAGTCGCGCGCTGCGCCGCCACCGGCCCTGAGCGATTCTTCCGGCTCCACCTGTTCACCGAGGCCTGGCGCTCCTTTACGAGCGAAACAGCCTCCGGCCCCCCCGCCACGTCACCTGCGTCAGAGTCAAATCCGAGTCCGAGTCCGATTCGGAAGGCCACCACTGGCACGTTCGTCGCACCCCGCCGTCCTTGGAGCGCGCTCTCGAGTCTCTCGAACGTATCTTCCCTCGGCGGGGAGCCACGCGGGTGCCAGTTCCCACACGAATTTCGAGCACTCCGCCCTCCCACAATCCAAGTCAGAGCCGGCGCACCAGCCGAGCAAAAGTCCGAGTGGGAACAGCGTCGAGCCGACCGCCGACCTCGCCAAAGCCGCTCATCGACGTCGCGGCGCTGATCGCGGCCCGCGCTTGCGATTGCGGCGGCAAAGGAGCGGGACGGGTTCACGGGGGGCGCTGTTCGCTTCATCAGGCACCGGCGCTGCGGACACTAAGGACGCTGCGAGCATGCTGAAGTCGGGGAGTGTGGTTAGTTCGGGCGCGTCTACGACAACGACCACAAGTACGGCCAGCACGAGCCCGAGCGCGAGTCCGGGGACAGGGGCGGGCGGTAGTCCTATTGTGCAGCCGCAGCCTCCGCAGAATCGGGACGCTTTGAGTGAACGGCTGCAGGCGGTGCAGTCACGAATGCTGCTGGGAAGACATCGCCAGCAAAGCCCGTCGCGGCGAAGTCGACGCCGCGCGTTTGCAACCGTCTCGACTGCGTCGAAGCGGCCGTGGGCGGGCGGGCGCGACAGCATGCTCGGGCACGATCTTGCGGATTTTCTCGGCACGGGCGGGCGGGTGGGCGGGACTGTGCTGCTTATGAGGAGCGGGGAGGTTTCGCTGAGGGGCTCGAGCCTGCGGCGATGGTGAATGGGGACGTGAAGGAGAAGAAGGACGATGGGGAGGAGGAGGGGCACAGAAGGACAGGGATAGCGTTGCGCCCATCGTGATCCAGCAGCGCTCACCGCCGCCGGCGTTTCGCCGCCCTGCGCCGTCGTAGAACCGGAGCATGAGAGCATTCAGTGTGTTGGGGAATACGCCAACGAGGCAGAGGAGTATCACCTCGCGCCTGTGCCTTCGACGACATCAACGTTTGCGGGCTCTGGGCAAGTCATTCTGCGGCCTCCAACTCCACGTCCAATATCTCCTCGAGCTCGCCCTCACATGCTGGCTCGTCAACGAGCGGCAACGACGCACGACCGTCTGCGTATACCAATCCTATAGCACGACAACGGAGCAGCATGATGATGCCATTGAGGCAACAACGCATTATTCCTGCATCTTTGAGTATGGCGCGACGCAGCGTTCTACGGGAATTTGACGGCCCTTCGACTGTGCGGATTAACCAGATTCAACGCTGTGTCTTGGCCCCGGTTCGCGGAGGCGCTCCGAAACGCCCGGAACCTGCGACTACTACAGCTGTCGCGCGTGGATTGGAAAGACCCGTCCGCCTCGAGTTCGACGATTACACTGGGCTCGCTTACCGACCTGCACTTAACCTATTCCCAGGTGGCAGCCATCGTGCCCCTGCGCCTCCTGGACATGCCGAAGTTGACGCTACTGCACCTCCACCTGTTCTCCGATACGCTGGCGGTATTCACGCCCATGTTCGAACATGCACTGGCCAACGTGAGAATCCTCGAACTGCGGCTCTTGTACGTCACGCCCAGCAGCTTGAACGCCTTTCTGGGTAAGATGCAGAGGTTGACGCAGCTGGATGTGACGCGAAGCGCTCCGGAGGTGTTTCCAGCACTGATGCTGGGGGTGGAAGAGAGCGACCTCGTTCTGACTCGCCTTGAGCAGCTCACGGTTGGGTGCGTGGTGACAAAGGCCGACTTGGAGCTTCTCTTCTTGGCAATTCCACGGCCAGTGGCCGACAATTTTGTGATGTACGAGACGCTTGCTGACATGGTGGTTCAAAAATGGAAGTCTACCGCTGAGCAAAATGGCTTTCAGGGTTGCCGAGACACGGTGGAGTACGTCGGGCTCAGCATTGCGGAACAGTGGCTGCGGTACGAACGTTGGCCTTCTATGATAGACTGGGAGTACTAGACTACGACTACTACATCCCTCAGAAATACAATCCGGCGTATGAGCTGCCACACGACTCCCGCTGACTGCTGAGCCGACAGGAAAACGGAGAGCGTTAGGTTAGACCAGACGATTCGATACCGAGGAGTGTCCACAAGTTGAGCGTGAAGCTCCGCGTTTCGCCAGCAACATAAGGTAGAAAAGCACGGAGGCGACGGACCGAGCGCCCTTGCGATCAAAGATATTGCGATCCATCCTGGAGGGGGAGTGACGACAGGGGATGGAAGAGACGTCACGGAAGAAATATCGAGGTTGTAGCTGCACGTCGACGTCGACACATGCGAGCTGAAGTACGACATAACACGCGGCCCGTCTCGTCAATGCAAATAGAAGACACCTGCTGGCCGAGATTGTTTTGTTGCCTTACCTATAAAAGCTTTTTTCACTGAATCTTACGTGGTCCATGCACGGTGCTCGAACACCGTACTTACTTACCTATGGGCGCCCACGTACTATGGAGTTACCGGTTGTGTTGCTTCAATTCTGTGGATGGAGCTGTAAAAAGCAATAGCGAACCACCAAAACATGCTTGTCCTTCACCGACTACGAGAAGAACGCGAACGCGCTGTGGGACACCGCGCAGATGGACAAGGGTAAATGGTGGCTGCTGGGCAGGGGCACGGCGCGGAGATCTGCCAGAGCTTGAGGCGCAAGGTGCGCATTCACGTACCATCCGCAATCGCGTGCACCGCAGCTCTGTCCGTGAAAGTCGCCGGTTCAATTCCGGCCAAGCTCATTCCATGCCAAAAGTTTCCTTTTTCACCCCTGTGTGCAAAAGCACCTCACAACCCAAACGCTAAAACTATGAAACACCCCCCAGCTCTGAAAACACACATATAACCGCCCCAAGTGCACCCTCACAAATTGGGTGCACGGACTCAGCGGGCCTGGATTCAACCAAAGCGCCGGGACTTGTAATTTTTTGATTTCAAGAAAATTTGAGCAAAAATTTACAATTTATACATTGTTGAGATCGACTACGCGAAGCATACGAAATTTCACAAGGAGACGCGTTGTAAAGAGTGGTTAGAAGGAGCAAAGGAAGAAACTGAACGTACGCGTTTGCAAAAATCTCAACGCGCCGCGTCCAAGTCCATCGCGTCTCCCTCTGCACCCTTGCCCGTTTCTATCCTCTCCAAATCTGACTCATGGAGCAAGGCGATCGTGCGCTGAGAGCGCGGGGAGGTCGGCGGCCCGTAGTCGACGCGAGATGGGCCGGCCACTGCATGCGCGGAACTCGACGCGGTTCCAACGAAGTCGAGATGAGCAGGACCGCCCGCGGAAGCGTTCGCAAGGAGGAACTCTTTGTCAGGAGGGCCGGCTGGGGTGCACTCGCGTGCAGGGGGGCCTTTGGTGTGCAACCGCTCGATGAGCTCGCGGGACCCGGTGATAGCGCTATTCAGCCGCGCGTCGCGATTACCTCGAAAGTCGGAGTCACTCGTCTGCGCAAAAGGGATAGGAAAGGAGTGGAGATTGAGCTCGTAGTCCTGCGCTAATCCTTGTCGCCCCAGCTCCACCATATCCTCCCAGTCCTCGCAGAGTGCTTCGGGAATTTCGTGAGCACCTGGAATGCCGGTGGGACCGAGGTTTTGAAGGCGCGCAGTAATCCATTTGGAGAGCGCGTTCTGAGCCGCGACCACCTGGGTGCTCGCGACAAGAACGTGGGCGCGGGCCAAGTTGTACGATTCGCGAGCATTCATAGCCGCGGTGAGGAGGCGGTTGCCTTCTACAAAAATCTATAAGATACATAGAAATCGAACTTATAAAAACTTACGGGCGTCAGAAAGACGCGTGTATTGCTCCAAGAAGTTGATGCCTCGGAGGTGGTCCGAGACGGTGAACTGATGGCTGCAGGCCCCGAGCTTTCGAGTGCGGCACTGGGAACACATGGTTCCCAGCGAAGGATGGGAGCATTCGCGGTTGCGCAGCATGCAGCTAGCGCAGCCGACATCGAACTAAGAGGGAATCGATAAAACTTTCCACCCACAAAAGAGAAACTAAGCCAGAAAAAGTTGACTTACAAGCGTAGGATCGGTGCGCTTCAGTTGCGCCAAAATCTCCTCGGCGAGTCGAGGGGTGTTGAAAGGCTCAGGCGGGATCGAGGGTACATATGGCGGTGCGCGGCTGGAACGACTGCCGCCACGACGCGAAGGAGTGGGGAAGCGAGGCTCATCGTCTTGAGGAGATGGCTTTGCGGTTGTCTGCGCTGTCTTCTTACGTTTGGGCTGGGGCTCGTCGTCAGTCTGGTCGTCGACGTAGACGTCGGCACCAGCCTCGGACTGGCCCTCAGACTGGGCACGCGATTTACGCGGAGCGGGAGTCGATCGACGGAGGGACGCGCGTTTCGGCGTCGCCTGGCGAGATGCTGAGCGACCGGGAGAACGTTGGCGTGGGCGCTTCTTGGGCTTCTCCACCACTGCTTCGGCACGATGTGGGGGAACTGTTACCCCAGGCAACAGATAGCGCTAAGAGTGCAAGATGGATAAATTAAGAACCAGTTCTAAAAGAGAACTCACCCAGGGTTTCGTTTTAGGACGATGACTTCGCCGTTCTCCGGGGCCGTATGTGCCAAAATTGGTCACAGGATCCTATTCGCGAAAGAATTCAGACTTAAGAAAGTTTGAGAACAATCAAAAAGCGAGACTTACATTGGCGACACGGAAGCTGCTGATCTTCCCATACGCCGAGCTTGGGAGAGGCGGCGACGGGAACGCCTGGGTGGCAGGCGGCGTGTTTTCCGCGGGAGTCATACGCGCGTCTTCCCGCGATTCTCCCAAGGGCTGCGAAGGCAAGGTGGACTCGCCACATGTGTCCGTAGAAGGTCCAGAAGTGTCGGGAGCGCGAGATGCGACGTGCGAGCGGATGACGTCGAGCTTTTGGTCGTCGGTGAGGGTGTTGTCGCGCAAGAGCGCGTTGGTCTCCATCGTCCTGGGAGAGGCAGGGGAGAGCGTGCGGAGAGAAGAGAGCGGGGACGACGGCTCGTACATAGGCGAAGTTCCTTCGAGACGTCCGAGGGGTGAAGAAGGGGGCGGGGAAGAACGCGCCGCGGGACTTGTTGGCGATTCTTGAGTGAAGGACCGCTGGTGGTGGTCCCACAAATCGATCAAGGGTCTTGGACGGGGGGCGATGCTTGACTCCAAAAGGGGTAGGGAGTCGTAATCTCGAACTCGTGGGGACCTGAGGGGTAGACGAAGCCCGCAGGGAAGTGAAAATTGCGCTAAGAAAAGTGTAAAATAGTCAGAAGAAGCATTCGCGGTGAGAACAGCGTGTGAAATTTGAGACATACCTGGGCTGGCCCAGAAGTGGGAAGGCCTTTCAGCCAAGCAGGAGAGCGTCTCGCCTCAGGAAGGGTTAGGATGAACCCGCGGGTGTTATTGACAACGCGGTAGATGAAAGGAGCGCTGAGCCGGCCGTGAGCGAAGTGGTTGAAAAGACTGCGCTAGGCGCAAGTCAGAATAAAGAAGTGAAACAAGGAGCCGGACTTACCACTTTGGGAAAGCCCGCCTTCACTTGCTGAACCGCAAGGTCGACCTCCGCAGGAGTGTCCAAACGGGGAAATCTGCTGATGAGGGAGAGGATTTCTTCGAGCTGCGGCGAGCGAATTTCCGCCAGGCAGCGGTGGTCGCCGACGTCCAGTTGCGGGGGAAGCGTTGGGTGATTGGCAGCGAACTCGACGACCCAAGGAAAATGAAAGGTCGAAGGAAGGGGCGGTCTCTGCGATAAAATTCAAACATGTCAGCATCGGCGAAAGGAATTGAGCAACACAGAGGACGCACCGCCATCCAGGACGCGTCTGTGCTCTGCATGCGCAAGATGAACCAGCTAGGGTTGACCAACGCCGACGCTTCGCGTTGAACGTGAAGGGCAACGTTCAGGAGACCGCGGATAAGCGACAACACCAAGTCGGTATTGGGCAAGTGCCGGAGGGCTCTGACCAGGATGCACTGTGAATAAGTTAAGCTGTAGAAGTAAACTCGGAAGCAAATTCATACTTACAAAGGAGTGAAGACCCGCGTTCAAGAGAGAGGCGAGGTATTCCGCGGAAGTGCGGGAAAGACGCGCTGGGTAGCGCAAGAACGGCAGGAGGCGGATGACCGCAGGATGAAGGAGGAAGTACACGGACTTCCACTCATCCTGGGACAAGTCCGCGTCACCCAGACCCGTCTCTCCCTGTATAACAGGAAAGAGAGGTCGAGATGCCGGGAACGCGAGGTCTGCGGCCGTCAAGCGATACGGTGGTACGGAGAAGTCGAAGGTGTCCAGGTCCTCGAAGAAGGCGTCTTCGCCCACGACGGAAGACCCATCTTGTTGGAAGAACCGACAGTGGTCGTGAAACGCCATTGTCGCGGAGGTGGGTGACGACAAGAAAAAGTTTGGAATTGTTTACCAAACCCTTCTTGTTGATTGATGCGAGATATTCTTGGAATAAGTCAAGTGATTTGGCGTGTTCAAGCACGGGCAGGCGCTACAACAAACCGCTATGAGTTCACAAGTTGAACTTAGAGTACCAAAAAAAAGGGAATGACGTGTTCTGTCAATCAGAAGCGTGGATCCCGGACTCATTAGGCCGAGTGGGGCTGATGGCGTTCAGATGTTGACTTGATGAATGATCGCGGGTCTTGGCTTCTAATATTGAGTAGTGCTGCGTAATTGTGGGGGGCCGTCCGGGCGAACCTGATCACAATGAATCACCAGTCACTCTTTGCGGGAACTTCTATTATTCCACCCAATATATGAATTTTCACAATGGGTCAGAATTTCGCGTTTGTCTCTGGCATTTTGACTCCTTTCCCCTCGAAATTTTTCGTAGTAGGTATATCAATTAGTTCAGTATCCAAAACACTACGGGATATGGGCATTTGACGGGTCCTTTGATCTCGTTCCCACGCCTTAGCACAGCCTTGATCATTGCTCAAAAGTGACCCAACACTCGCAGGAACGTTTTTCGCATTGAATCAACCGAAATAAAATAAATCTATGCCTCCATAAACAAGGTTTTAAGGGCCTGGATGCAGCCTCCAATTTGTTTTTTGTGGTTCCCTCAAATTTCGGAAGATATCACCTCAGAGTAGAGCATTTCGTTACATAGATAGCCAAATTTTATAAATCAGGATTGGAGGCTGCATCGGGATTCTCTTTCTGAGAAAATTTGTCGCTTAACCGTATTTTCTGAGGGAGTATAGAAAGAGAACGAATTTTCGCGGTTTCGGACGCTTCTGATGTCGTTGTCACGGAAGTCACACCTGTGACCTTTCGCGTCGTAGCAGTCGCGCGTTCTTCCGCGTCTGCCCACCCTCCCTACTTCGCGTCAACGGATTGTATACCCCGATTTTCAGTCTTGTAAATATTCATACGTGCTTACTTTGGACCCTACGCAGCTCGTCAAATTCACGCTCTTTCTCGCTATCTGCCGTATCTCTACCCGAAGCTCTGTCACCGACACTCGCAATAGCATCTATATGTTTCTGCATCATTGCTGGACTCCATTATAACCGAAATTCTCCATCGAATCACTCAGTTTCGCAACTTTCGCTGCCTGCACATACAAATCTCTACGCTCCTTCGCTTTGCTACCTACTGGACGCGCCTTTTTCGCTTAATGACACCTATCGCAACGAACTAAAAGCCGACACGACTCCAACGACTTGGAATTCCACTGAAACGGTCCCTTCTAGAACGGTGCGTTACACAGTCCAAATCGATGATTGCAATGCTAATATGCCCACAGATATTAGAATATACATATGGCCAGCTCTTATCGAAAGAAACCGCCTGCAAAGCGCTCCGTTGGACAGCGAGAACAGCTCGCAAAGGCCCAAGCAGCACGCCGTGGTCACGAATCGCATACTCCATCAACTTCACGGCTTACGAAACACCAACTACAGAAAGACCTACAAAACACTCGCAAAACTTTATCTGATACACAAGAACGACTAGACGACACTCAGAAACAGCTTACGTCGACCAAAAACCTATTTTTACAAACCAAATCCACTCTCGCTACTCTTCGCTGTAACTATTCCCTGCTCTCAAAATCCAACTCTGATTTATATCGACTACTCCGTACCGAACGCCGCAAAGTCCAGCGATATGCTGAAACGAAACTGGCTCTCCGCACTGAGCTCAAGGAACGGTCATCAGCGCTGCAGATTGGGGAGTCGGAACGAGACGCAGCTATATCTTCACGCGACGATGCCATGACACTTCTGACCAACACCGACAATCGAATGCGCGAACTCCTTAATCAATCGGATGCTGAAACCGCGAGACTCAAATCTCTCCTTCAAGGCGCTCGCCAAAAGATTCGTACTCTTCAGATGCAAAGCCTACGATCTCGTCGCTCCCGGGACAAAGCTCATAAGAAAGCTCGGCAGGCTACAGAGTTATCGAAAACGAAGAGGTGTTGGAACCTGAAGAAAGGTGGAGCATACTCGGCGGATGCGAGAGCCATGGCACGAGCACTTGTCAGAGCCGGGTGCTCACAAGAGAAGGTTGGCGAAATGATCCAATACATTGCGCAAATGTCAGGCCGCTCGGTGAAGCGGAAGATGAGTCGCCGAACAGTTCAGCGCGCACTGATCGAAGGCGGTGTCGCTGCGCGCATCCAACTCGCGCATGAAATGGCTGATGCTGATGGTATGTGCAGTTATTCATTACTTATTTTCTCGTTGACACTGAAGATTCTCAGGGATTGCTCTCAGCACTGATGCGACCACCGTCCGCGGCGAGAACTATGAAAGTGGATTCGTGATGGTCAACAAAGGCACCGTACACAAGATGCGCATTTTCTCCATGACTTCCACTGTTTCCCATTCTAGCGAAGCTCAGCTTGCGAATATCAAGTTTCAAATTAGTGCCATCTCGACTCTATACAAACAATGTCCCCTCGGCCGGCGATCCAAGTTCAATTTCGAAATACACGACTTCTTGCGCATCGTCAAGACCATGCATGGCGACCATGCCGCGGATGCAAAGAAAACAGCCCGCCTTTTTGAAGAGTGGAAGAACGAGTCCGCACGAATTCTGCTTGGGTACGAGGAAATACAGCGCATGGAGCCATCAAAGGTTGTCGAAATCGTCGTTGACATCGCCGCGAAGAACATGCAAGAGGTTGGCGGACCCAAAGCATGGTCAAAACTCTCGGACGATGAGAAAGATACCCTCTCGAAGTCGTCCATGGATGTACTGGCACATCGTATCGGTGTCGAAGTCTTTTCAAAACTTCCGCCCGGCGTCCAGCGCGAAATGGATCTATTCTTCTGGGTCGGATGCTCGATGCACAAGGAGTTGAATTGCTGCGTCGCATTTGAGAAAGGGATGCAGGCATATTACGAGGGACTCCCAGAGTGCGATCGCCCCGTGCTATTGGCCAACCGTGACAACGACGCAACAATTCAACTGGCCGAAGATAGCGGGGAAGCCACAGCTGCAGTACAACGTGCTTTGAAGGTTTCCGAGCGTGGCGCTATCAAGCTAATCGGCCTCTTCGGTTCCCTTGTGAATCACAAAGACGACAAGAAGGGCTTGCACGACATGTACGAGAATTACTTCCGTCCCGCCATCGGCGCCGGTGTACGCTTTCCAGATACCAGCAATACACGTTATCAATCGTACGGGCGTGGTGGAGCGCGGCTCCTTAGCTACCTGGACGAGCACCGCATTTTCATGGGTTTCGTCAAAGATCACAAATCAAAGCGAACTCTTGTTCCGTGCTCCGTTCATTCAGGCCCGGGGAACCCAACACAAGACAGCCGTATATTTGTGGGTGTGGGTGGAAGACCCAGGTCGTAGGGCGATTGGGGGTGCGCGAGAATGAACCCCCGTCCTCTACTCTACGGCTGCCTCTACTGTACTGCTATGTAAAGGTAAATTCACAAAAAATTCAGGCTGGAAGACCAAGGTTAGTACTACGAGCCGGAGTCATGCTGTGTCGGCGAGGTCAGGAATCAAAGGGCTAGGGTGGGTGGGGAAAGCGAATTTAGTTCGTGTGATTTGAGCGACTCAAGCCGCAGTAAGTGTGGAGGAAATCCATAGGAATCAGTCGGAGGCCGGTGTCGTAGTGGAAGAGAAAGGTCTGATCTGCTGTCACTCTGCTGTCACAAGACATTGCACTGCCTTCGCAAGCTACAGCAGTGCGCCCATCTTGTTCCGTGCTCCGTTCGTTCAGGCCCGGGGAACCCAACACAAGACAGCCGTATATTTGTGGGTGTGGGTGGAAGACCCAGGTCGTAGGGCGATTGGGGGTGCGCGAGAATGACCCCAGAGAAAGACGCCCAGACGAGGGCACCCCCGGCCCGGGGAGCACACGGCTAACCCAAAAAGAAAAGGCGTCTTCGGTCTATTAGTGTCTAGAGTTGAGTAAAAGCGTAGGCTTGTGCTTGTGGAGAATAAAAACGGTCAGCCGCTGCTTCACGGTTGCAACCGCCGAGATTGCAGTTTTTCGTCCGGATCCGTGCTATGCCAAGGCACAAATTTGTAGGCTGTAAGTGATCTGCAGGAATGGGATTGAACACTAAGTGGTCTAAAATGTTGATCTGAAGACGGAGGAAGGCAATCCGTGCAGTGTTACAAGAGGGTCAATCCCCGATGTTCGAGTGATTTTAGACCGGCAAGAGTTGTCAGTGACGCTTGAGATCATTCTTTGGTTCGAACAAGGCTCGAAGTTGATCGCAGGAATAGGATGACACCGTAAATGTGCAGTTTTAGTATTGGCATATGTCCGAAGGTGACTTGTGACCTAAACGGTGCAGTCTTGCGTGGATGGCGTGAGCGACAGGTATCACATGTGAGAACCATGGTGCCAGTAGCTTCGAGGAGTGGTTGTAGCCCGAGAACTTGAGTATTATGTGAAATAATGTACATGTGTTCCACGCGTTGAACTTGAAGCGACGTCAAAGCATCCGAGAAGTTGCAGTCATGCAGGATGTGGGAGGTTCTTCGGCAAGTGGGCAAGTGAATCGTGTCGATTCCGGTAGTGGTTATGTCGGTGGCTTTGTAAGATTAAAGTCTACTGGCATAGGTTGATGATAAACGGGATGTTGGGATGTACGGAAAAAGCCGATGTACGGAATTACCCGAGAATTCAAGGCAGTTGCGTAAGTTTGCCTCATTTGAAGCGCATTCGAAGGGCTTGAACTTCTTGTGTGGAATGAGCGGGTGTGGAGAACGGAGCCGAAGGCCCAAGTGAAGATAGTGGCACGAAATGTGAAGTAAAGGAGTTCCGATCGTAATCATGTTGCGTCGAGTGAGGTGAAGGTGTGAATGTTCCGTGGGAACCGCTGGCCAGGATTTAGATAATGAAGAGTATTCACAGTAGGGAGTTGAAGTTTGGGACAACTACACAGATACCGTCTGCCAGTATCCTGGCCAATAGTGATGATAGTACCTCAATGCAAAATTTTGCAGACTGAATTTATGGATAGATGTCGAGGATCAAAGGTGTTATAGCGGGAGAGCATGAAGGCTTCAGGAAATTTACGGTCAAGCGGAGGTACTTAAAGGAAATGACCGCGGAATATATAACAGATCCGGATTGGAATCACACAGCGCTCGAGCGGTTCAAACACGCAGCTCCCCAACCAGAAACGTCAAGAGTCGGAGAGTAAGATCAAGTGATTGATTGAAAAACGAGAGGTCCTGCATGTCTCGGAATTGTATCTTCAGCGGTCGGGATGTTACACAGATTTGGAAGATCGACAACCGTTGCCTGTAATTAGCCGTCATTTGATAGGGCGAAGAAATCAGGAACAGTGGACACTGCATCATTTTCGGCATCGGGAACAATTTTTGTGTAAAAATTGTGGGTCCTTAGTGAACGCAACATGGTGGGTGATTGAAGTGTAATAATTTTCCGGCGGTTGGGAAAAAGCGGCGGAAATACTTAGCATCATGAAAACGGTCGCAAAGAAATGAATCGATGATCCGCGGCAACGGAGCCGCATTGGAACCGGAAAGAGAAATTGACCTGATCGTTCGATCTGGCGAGACTGAATGGTCTGAAAGAATGTGTAGCATTAGCAACTTTCGCCAGGCCAAAAAGTGCATAGATTAGGAAGGACATTGCTCGTGGGAGCTCGACACATTTCCAAAATATCATGATGGGACATCCATGAATAATTGCCAAGTTTGCACAGAGGGGATTGAAACGCGGGAAAAGAGCGCGCACGTGAAAATGGAAATCCAACCATCAACACCACACACCACTGATCCAACGCGCGCAAGTTCGGGGCTCCATGCAAAGTATATGCATGTGGCAATCCAGACGAATGTCGAAGCGAAAGCCAGTGTGATCGAAGTGTGAGATGCGCTCGCCAGCAAGCGCAGAGCTCGGGAAAACAATGGTGATGAAGGAAATAATAGTACATCCAGCGCGCCGAGTGTTCCGAGAAAAGCTTCCCACCATCGTGTAATCCACCGTTGAATAAATACAATCCGAAACCAAAACCTGTCCCTCAATACAATGTCCAACCAAAACCATAACCGAATCCCAAACCGTCCGTCCAACATCCAATCAATCCAAACCAAGAAAAGTGAAATGACCGTAAACATTGTGATCCAGATCGATCCTGCACTGGGTCTGCACGCGTCGAGGGCGAACAGTCTATCCATTGGCGTACAGGGTTCTGGTTCGACGAGTTGCGGGCCGAAGAAATAAAAACGAAAAGAAAAGAAAATTAAAGAAGTGGGGTCAAAAGTGGGGGTTTCATTCTCTGTCTATCTACTGAGTTACATCGCGCTTTTATACCCTACGGTTGCACAGCCAACTACAAACACCTATTGTTGCGCTGGCAACCATTGTTCAGCACAGCAGCCGTTTCCTTCCAACGCGCCACAGAGCAGTGCACGTTGTTCCCATCAACCACGTGCCCGCGATTCGGCGTTTCAACTTCGACTCTGAAGAACAACAAATTCCGGCATTTTGAATAATTTCACGGCTGGGCAATTTGCCCGCTCATCAGGATTCAAAAACCCGTCGGTACCGGTCGTGATGCAGAGCTTGAAGCGAAAGGATGGCCCGCAAAACTGAGACGAACTGAGAGGCTGGGTCCGTGTATAGTACGGCTGAGGTACTTCGTGCCTGCGAATAGTTCATATATAGGTAAACCTGGAAATTGCGAGATGAAAATGGTCGCGGGCGGGCCGGTATCTGACGAAGATCGTGGACTGCTAGAAGAAGGGTAAGAGTGGCGGGAATATATGCACTGGTACAATCAACTGTGAGTTTCAGATGAACATGACTGGCGAACAAATGCGACGACTCGGAGTTAATTGGAATGAACGAAACGAAAGATGCGAAGACAGCAACCGAAATTGAATATGTTCCGCTGTCGCTGTGAAAATGGAAGTAGACAAAGTCCCTGCGGCCTGGGAATTTTATGTTGATCGAGGACGAGATGCGCGCTGAAAGCTTGATGTGAATGAATCGTGAATTGTTAATAGTTGGATATAAGTTAATGGCCATGAATTCGAATACCGCATGAAATCATTGAGATGAGTTGTGAGTCAGTCAAGAAAAATAAATGCAGGCTCGAGAAAAGGGGCGACGCGGCAAGGGTGTCTGATGGGCGTTGAATGATTGATCAAATCGGCAAAGGCCACGATTCAACGTGAAGGCGTTAAGGTGGATTATGAATGGAAAATAGCATGCATAGGCCACAAATTTGTGGGTCATTAGCAGAATATTGCAAGTGAGAATAGTAGCCATAACGGTGTGAAGATGTGAATGCGCCCAAAAAAAATTTAAACATAGAAGCGTGAGTATCAATACTAGGTTGCGAATGAAAAGAAGCAAATGACAAGAATCCCGCGTAAAGGCGCGAACATGTATCATGAATGGATATGGGCACAGGCTGCCTGTCCCAGGCCGACATGAAGGCGTGAATATGGAATGTGGGTGAAAATTGGTGCAGCACGGGCTGGATTTCGATATAGAGGTGTGTCTGACATGTGAGTATGAGTCCTGGATAGCGGATGAACGTGGGCCCCATCCACGACTCAGACATGAAATGAGGGTGAGAACAAATTAAGAATTGTTATGGGAATGTGAAAAACCACAATCTGACGTGAAGGCGTGAATGCGAATGTGAATCCAAAAAACCACAATTCCGACGTGAAGGTGTGAACGTGAGGTGAATCGTGAATTGAAAAGGGCGAACACCACAATTCTGACATGAAGGCGTGAACGTGAATCGTGAATGGAAATGGGCAAAAGCCACAAGTCCGACGTGAAGGCGTGAAGATGAATCGTGAATGGAAATGGGCCAAAGCCACAAGTCCGACGTGAAGGTGTGAGAAGGTGGATCGTGAAAAGGGTAAAAGCCACAATTCCGACGTGAAGGTGTGAACATGAATGTGAAACGTGAATGGAAATGGGCAAAAGCCGCATGTCCGACGTGAAGGCGCGACCGTAAACGTGAATCTTGAATGGGAATGGATAAAATCATGAGTTCACTTGAACCGTGAACGCGTGCCCGAAGCCCGGCGGCACGGGTGGAGTAGGGAGGCAATCATGTAAATGTATGGATGTAATGAACAAGTGTGAATGTGCAATGGAGTATGACTCGAAAGGTAGGAGGACTTAGCGGTTCATTGATCCATAGTCCATAGAAGAGTCTTCAAGCTCGGCCGAAACAGTGGGAGGAGGTGGGGACTAGGGGGATGAGCAAGGATTTGGAGGAGGAGAAAACAAGAAGGGGTTGACTAAGTAGTGAGATGAGCTCAGTCGAAGTTGGGAGGAGGTGGGGACGAGGAGGAGTTGGATGGTGAAACCTGGTGTAGCCGAAGTCTTCCGGGACGAGTACAGAAGTAAGAATTCGACTCCAGAGGCCAGAAAGGGGTTGGTCCAGGTGCGTCGTGCATCGGTGGTATGAGCTCGAGTCACAATGAAAGCGAATTTAGTTCGTGTGATTTGAGCGACTCAAGCCGCAGTAAGTGTGGAGGAAATCCATAGGAATCAGTCGGAGGCCGGTGTCGTAGTGGAAGAGAAAGGTCGAGTATATACAACTTTAGTAGCATTAGGCTTTCGTGAGCGCCTACTTTCGTAATGAACGCCTACTTTTCCACCGAGGCCTATTTTGCGGACAGTGTGAAGATTGATGGGGCATCAATTTTGCAGCGTCTCAGCATTTTGCACAAGTCCCCGGTGTTTTTATATAGATCCCTCACTGACACTAACCACTAACCCCTACCCACCTAACCTCCTAACCACCTAACCACTAACCACTAACCACTAACCAAAACCTCCGAACCACTAACCAAAACCACCTAACCCGAACCCGAACCCCTAACCGGCCGAACCCGGCAATCTGCCGAGTGTGATGCGTGTCATTGATGGGTAGGCGTTCGGAACACAAAATAGGCGTTCGTGAGCAAACTAGGCGTTCACGAGCGCCTAATGCTACTAAAGTTGTCGTGCCTCAGAAAGGTCTGATCTGCTGTCACTCTGCTGTCACAAGACATTTCACTGCCTTCGCAAGCTACAGCAGTGCGTCCAACTTATGTAACCACATGGAGCAGAATATCGTCAAAGCGATTCACTGTCCGAAGACCATCTCCCAAATGATCGTGTTTGTCCTCTTCTGCATGAGTACCATGCATCCCTACGCTCTTCAGGTTCGCGGTCCCGGGACAGAAATGCTCAACATGCTCGACCTTGGTCCGCTACATAATTCTGTCAAACTCCACATCCGCAAATTAATTGAGCACCCCAACATCCTCCTCTCTACTTCCTCTGATGCATACAAACTTGCGACGCTGGACGGGAAACCATGGAGCGATGAAAAGGCGTGGGCTGCATGCGTGCGATTGGCCCCAACGCATCCGGATATCGTGCCTCTGATGGTGGCGGGGCTCAAAGACGCCCTCGAATGCTTCGAAAGATTCACAGCAGAATTTGCTGTAGGTGGCCGAGTCGATCTTGCAACAGCGACGGAGCGACTGGCAGCCCACGCAGAGTATCGACGAAAAGGATGGGACTGGGACTCGCCACACGGCGCGAGTCCCATTCTGATGAGATCAAAATGGGACTCGAGTCCCATTTTGATGCAATCACCTATTTTTGAGACTACTACGAAGGAATGGGACTCGCCCGACAATCTCGACAATCTATTCGCCATCTATTAGCCATCAAATCTGTGACCATCGGATAAGCCGAAGCTCGCTAAGAACGAGTGCAACGGGCGGGTCTGAGGTCATAATAACCCCGCCCCAATCGCTATCTTCCTTTCGTCCCTCCATGATGTTTGAGGATGCCGCAGATATCTCCCTGAGTGAAATCAAAGCATACCGGGCCTTTGTTAGTACATGATCGTCCAAAATGCCCCGTAACTGAGTCTAGCAACAGGGATTTCCTTCAGCACTCGGAGATCCTCGCAATGAGCCGTACTTCTCAGTGGAGAATCCTACTGACTGGATTACTTCGTGTGGATACCAGCTCTACCTGCTGCACGACGGCTCTGAGGGTTCTGTATCTTCGTATCAACCAGAAGATGCATCTACGAAACAACTCAAGGCTTTTCGCACCTATGTATGTGCCGTACAAGCCACTTCATTCATTACAAGGTCTAATTTTATAGGAAGATGATTGGGGACGCGTTTTTGGACATCCATTTTTCAGTTTGGAAAACACGGAGCCGTGGATTAACCTTGTCCCATTCCAGGCATTCATGATCGCGTCCTATGGTATTTTTGGCCAACAGCCCAGCTCACGCGCGCCGTCTCGTGCTGCATCGAGATCAAGCAGTCACATGTCTTTTCAACTGTCCTCTCGTGCTAGTTCACCTGCTCCGTCCGATTTCTCATCGCGCCCACCTAGCTCACTGTCAATGGCCGATATCACATCCAACTTTTCATCGCGCCCGCCTAGCTCGCTGTCAATGGACCGATATCATTGTAAATAATGATTCGGACTCCAGCCCCCCGACGCCCTGGCCTCCCACAACCACGAGCCCTCTCCATCCGTCCCTGCTGCTCCCATTACCAAGCCGAAGCGCAAGGCAAAAGGGAAGTCAGATCCGGGCCGAATCAAAATCACCCGTGAGCTGAAGGTCGATGCGCGTGAAACACTGGACAAGATTCCAGCCACTTGGGTTGTTCCGCGAGTCCCCACTGTATATTATATCGACAAGGCCCAGATTACAACCAAATCTGGGAAGCTTCAAGCTCTTGATGCATTCATCCGGTCAGAGGTAGAATTTCAAACACAGTTTCTTCATGTTCAAATTGATATACGAGTCCATAGGATCAGGAGTCCTGGACTGGATCTAACGGGCATCGTGCCGGTGATGTGAAGGTCTTCGGGCTCACTGATGATCCTGACCAGTCAATTCTGTGCCGACGTTCACAACTTTACTGCAATGGAGTAGACGCCTGTGAGCTGGCCGACGAGGACCTGTTTTCGGGCTGTGAGCGTACGAACCGGATGAGGATGAGACAATGGCAGCTGCTACCCGCGAGTTTGATGCAACCGAGAATGAGGCTGCATCTTCCATTGGTGTCCTTGCTAGGTATGTATAAACTGTTGGACATATGCAACATTTGAGCTCATCTTGATCAGGTTGTATGGCCGCATCGTCAACTCTACATGCAAAGTGAAGTGTGACGGTGTTCCGATTCTTGTCCGCTTGAAGGTATTTGCATCTAATGTTCGATTATTCTCTTTGCAACAATTATTAATTCGGCCTCTAGAATGCTTCATCCTACGGAAAGAAATTTTTCATTGGCTGCTCGAAGTGGTCGAGAAATCAGAGGTTTGACCACATATATTGGAATATTCCGTCGAATGTCGACGAGAATGATTTGCGATTTGTGATGGAGAATAACGGGCGCTTGTTGACACACATGACAGAAAATGAAACCTGTGTGCTCACAGTGCACCCGCGGGTTGGGTTGAGATACTGCCGTCCGTCTAAATCATGCTTTATGTTGCTGGACTTACCTTCATCTTACAGCATACACTCATGTGGTTGACGGCCGTATCATCCCGGCTAAGATCACCAATCGACCTTGCAAAACGGAAATGCTTATTTTCATTCCGGTAAAACAAGAACATTCCCACAAAGCTTATGTTTTGTTGCGCAACCCGCATAATCACCCGGCTCATCCGAATAGCAAACCTAGCGCCGCGGATCGCACTCAGCTCGATGCAGCAGTCCAAGCTGCCGGAACCACAGCACTGACAGTGAAGAAGCTACTCAACGGTCAGTAGTTTCGAAGCGAAACTGGATCTATCTCACCGAGAATTTTGCAGCACATTCCACGGCGACTATATATGGCGGTGCACGTGTGTCCGAAATTAGCCCTGCATTACAGACAGTCGAAGGGTACGTGACTTTATTAACGACGCCGAGAAGAAGGAACATCCCCGCGGAATGGGTTCGATGGTAGTTTCAACTGAGATTTCTGCACAATTCTCTGACCTAGCAACAGGTGTGCTTGAACGTCTTAAAACACATGAAGTATGGCTTCCGAAAGAGGAACGCTATATCCACACAGCGATACAAAAAGACGGTTTCCGGATCATTGTAACTATGCACCCTCAAATTGCACAGTACATTCACCTTGTTCTTTCGCTCTCAATCGACTATACATTCTCTAGAGTCGATGGTGAGATGGACGAGTGGGAGGTAGCTAGTGTTCTGGACCGGTACAAACACCGTGAGTCTGTTCAAAATCTCATTCCGTTTGTGACGACATTCCCAGGCCTCACTTTTGCGAGTCTCTACTGTGACCGAAAGACTACCGAATCTTTTACTCAGCTCTTTACGGAGCTGTTCGATACCATTCGGCAGGTTACTGGCAAAGAATTTCAACTAGCGCCGTTCGTTCCCGGTGCCAAGTGCCGTGTGATTATCATGGATGGTGAGGTACCCCAGGCTCTAGGTCTTGCAGAGTGGATCAAGAGATACAACAACCCGGAAGTCAGTGGCATCTGGACCCGGGACACAACCAAACTCCTCAAGTACTGCCTCAAGACTTGCAATCCTCATTTTGAGCGGTATGTTGAGGTTTCTTTATTAAACTAGACCTCACTGAAACTGGGACTTGTTCGTCTCAACAGCCATATTGATGAGCTACCCATGCGCATCCCGCGTTCGGTCATAATGCGTCTCAAATCCATCCTGGGCTTGTCTAACCAGAAAGATATTGATGACTGGCACGAGTTCTGTGCTATTCAAACCGATGAGGCCATCATTAGTAAGTACCCATCTGTTGGAGGGATGTATTGCGTTGACTTGAACAAAAGATTGGTACGCACACAAGAAGGCAAACCCCTGGGTTCTGCCTTCAATAAATAAATTCCTCTCGAGCATCAAAGACGAGGATTGGGACATTACACCTGTCCACTCCAACTACGTCGAGACCGCTCATGCGGGCCGTAATGCCGAAACGAACGTCGGAGTGCCGATTCTCACCGCTATCCTTCAGTGCGTTGGTAGTTCGCAGCTTTCACTTGTTCTGACCGTGAATGTTTAGAGCCCAGGAGCGCGATAATATTTGGGCTGCTGAAATAGCCCAGGTTGAGCGCAGTGGTGTTATGCGGAATCGTTGGAATGGGCCTGCAGAGCGTGAAAAGCTATCTGCCCAGCGCAGAAACTGGAAAGTACGCAAGTCGGCCGTCCGAAACGAGGAGCTCGCCAGCCTGGACAGTCTCAAAGCCGAGCGAGACACAGGAATGGAGGACAACAAGGAGTCCATTCAGCGCAGCAAGATTCTGGAGGAGCAGATCAAAGCCCTCCGGCAGGAAATGAAGATCGATAAACATCGCACCGATTTACTGGCGCTTGTCAACGAATTGCATGCGGACATCCAGGCTGAGTTATCGCTGCGGCGCGAATGGACTATTCGAAAAACCGGGATCAACAGTGAGATTGAAAAGCTGAGGACGGGTGGACTTGCAGGTGCTCGGACTACGGGTCGGCGTCCTGAGCGTCCAGCGGGAGAAGTTGTTTCAGCGGTCGCTGATGTTGCCCTGGGTGCGCTTTATCATTGGAGAGCAAATTCTATACTTATCCACTACTCAGAATTCGATGCCAATCTACATGCCGAACAAGCTGAAGGAACAATTGACTCTGCGCCCGGTGAGCGTTCAGAAAATCGGACTGAATTTTTACTCATCTACTACTCAGAATCCGACGCCAATCTTGATGTTGAACAAGCTGAAGGAGTGAGCATAGGCTCCGTGCTAGGCGAGCTCCAAGAAAATTCGCCCCAGCCATTGTCTATGATTCAAGATAAGTCTCACATTGATTCAGTACTTCTGACTAATCTGGAGATAGATTGGAATTCCGTGCCGGTAGCGGAATCGGACAGGAGCTTCAGTGCAGAGATGACCCTATTTGAACAGACCATGCTCGAGTCCAACTTCAATCTTGAAGAATTTCTGGCCAGTGTCGATCCCTCTACCTTGGATTTTGGAACTGTAGGATGGGGCGGCGTCGATGAGATGACAGTTACTCATCCCGCCCCTCACGACTACAACGAGTTGGAATACATCAGCCTACCAACCATTTATCAGGTGAGTTGTTCACTTTGCTTCCGAAGATTCAGACAATCTTACCAACTTTCCAAGGAAAACAATTCTGTATTGGTCTCTACTTCAAATCAGTCCACTGCACTATTCCCACCTCTGCTTCAGCCCGGTGAGATGTTGGCGCCGGTATCGCAAGGTTGGGAGTTGCCGCGTCTTCCTCCACCCCCATCATCTCCGTCTTCGGCACATGGGCCAGAAGAATCCCCTGACAGCAATCTCGGGAACGGTCAACCGGATTCCGGATTCGCTGTTGGCCCTGCGCCGCTTGATATAGATCTTGGTCTGAATGTCAGCAATATTATTTCTGGAAAGCGGCAGCGCAAACCTTCCAGCCGCGCTATTAACGCTGCGACGTCGAAACGTGCAAAGATGGTGGATCCCGAACTCTAGGTGAGTTTCCAAGCCGCTCAGTGTGCTCAGTGTATCACATTCATCTATAGTGTCAACAGTCTGCCTTCAACAGGGTCATTCAGTTTCCGTTTCAACACGGGATAGACTTCAGCTCTTTCTTGACAGCCATCTTTCAACAAGGTGGCTGCTCTGATTCAACATAGATCTTATGACGACTTTCAATTTCAATTTCACTCAAACCCAGTACCAATTATTTCTAGAAAAAATCACAGTATTCGTACTTATTTGTATGTCCGAATCAAACTTGCGAGTCACTGTTTTTGGATGCCGCCCACTCTTGCCACTACTCACTTTTAGATCTGTAATGAGACTCGAAAATGTTCACAGACAGGTAGTGGGCATGTATGCACCACTTTCTTGGCCAGAGAAAAATCATGGATACAGAGGTGGTTGAGAGAACAAAACGCGCGCGATATCAGCACAGCCACAAACATTCTCGTATGTACTGGCTCCTTGCTCTTGGGGCTCGTCTAGCTAAGGAATTTTGGAAAGTCAGATGCACTGCAGGATATATATAGACCCCTTCTGAAGTAAAAAACTCTGCCCCAGAGTTATTGTACTCGAGCGCGCACGCTGAGCAAAAATTGATTGACATGTCACGTGACCGTGTTGCTTGCCACGGGTTTCGTGTGGAACTTTCGGAAGTTCCACGTTGCCAAAGCCGGCCTTCACACATTTGATAGGAACTTTGTTCCGGTGATTATCAAGGTTTGCCGTGAATCGTCGAGTCCCATTCTGGCACCATCCATAATGGGACTGGACTGGTATTGATGGGAAGGGCGAGTCCCAGTCCCATCCTTCTAGTATATACTCCGCCGTCTCCCTCACTTGGCCTGCGTAGTGCTGGCCAAAATATGATATGAATACGAAAATTCCATATCATACTCATATCCGTATCGTATTCACCGCCGGGAGCCATAGCATATCTGTAGCGAATCATATTCATATCGAGACATCGATACGAATACGATATGAATATATTCAGATATATTTCACTTCTCTTTACTTTTGATGAAATCTGTGAAGTTCATGCCTGCTGCAAGTCCTGACTTCAGCCACTTCATGGCAATGTCCACTGATGGTGTCTCTGCTACTAAGAGACCACTAAAAAGATGAACATGGTACCGATCAGGTACTGTGGCTTTTGATGCCAACTGATCGGCAGGTCCCGGCACATCAATGCCATCAATTTGTGTCGCACTGGGCCACAACATGTTTCGAATTACACTCGTTGCAATGTGTGTGCTCAAAATCTGACTTTCCCCCATTGTAACCCTTTGAATACATATTGTAGCATAGTACATTTATTATACTGCTTAACCCTGTGTATCCAAATATATCTGAATACGCTGAACTCATATCGTATTATATTCATATCATATCATAGTCATATTCACCCATATTCGTATTCATGGGACGATCAAAGGCCGTATCATATCGTCCGTATCTGAATATATTCAAAATTAAATTTTTCGTATCATATTTTTGGCCAGCACTAGGCCTGCGTCTTGCGAGTATTCCTGCCACCGGTGCTGCTAGTACTACTCGCGCGCGTCATCTTGACCGGGCAAGGCGAGCACAAGCAACGCACACCACACCACCACGCGCGTGCGACAGCCATCCTAGAACACCGTGGGGACGTAGTACACGTGCGGCTTTGGCGAGTGTGCTGTAGCAGCAGAGTTGTGAGTGAAGTGGCTCGGCGAGGAGAGGGGAGACAGACCAGACCAGACAGACCACGGCACCCACGGACCACAGAGTTCTCTGCACAGAAAACACTAGGGGTCATTCAACGGCGCATTCAAAGTGAAACAGAGTAGACCTACACACGTACACACCTGTTCGGATTGTGAGGAATGCTCGGCGCACGGTCTATATACATGCGGGAGTGGGGAGAGGACCATGGATAGGCGACGAGGGGAGCTCGACGGATAAGCAGAGCGCACGACTTCGGGGTAACAGAACGCCGCAGCGCACAGACAATTGATTGCTCTTGCCAGAAGGGAATGACGACCGTCTTGCGGTGGCGCGAGTTCAAGGCCGACGGCGACATCCTAGTTACATGCCTGGCGCTCGCCTCGAACCCACAGCACTGCCGTCTCTCAGGCGCAAGGAGCCCCCGGAGTCGATGCCCGTCAGGCACCACTCTATCTTGGAACATCATCATGGCTCGGGCAGGACTAACGTGACACAGCCAAAGCTTGTGAAGAAGCCTCGAGACGTCGTCCGTAAATTGACGCGTGTAAGGGTGGACGGAGGGAGCGACGTGGGCAGAGGGGTGGCGCACGCGGCGAGCGAGCAGGAGGCGAAAAAGCTTTTGGACGCAGAGCGATGTCGAAGTGGAGACGACGACAAGAGGTCGATGGAAAGTGCATCTGGGCAAGCGTTAGCCCTGTCCTGATTTTGAAGGGTGAAAGAAAGGGAGGGTAGAGAACTGGAATGGAGCGACATGAGGACACGCACGGGATGTAAGTAGCCAGTTACGGGGCAAACAGCTGAGAGATGGCAAGACCATAAAAGGGAGGACAAAGAAACACTGGATTGTCATGCAACAATATACTCGGGCAATCGTCAGAGAATCTCAGGCTGCAAAAGATTGCACCATTAGTTGCATTCAAAGGAGAAACAGAACGACGCACCAGAATCATTTCAGTGCTAAGGCTCCAACCATTTAGTTTTCGTTTACGGCCAGCCCTAAAATAAACGGAAACGGTAATAAACTGTTTAAAAACCATTTAAACCGTTTAAAAACGATAATTTAATAGTACTTTTTTGCAGTATCTCCATGTTTGTAGATTTCATGAACCGAAGCTGCCCGCATTCAATGTACAGCTATCCCATGATGTATTTTTGCACCTCATCACATCTAGTGCTTGTGCTGGACCCAGGGGTACCATTGCGAGCTGATGCTTGCGTCGCCCGAGATGCCCGGGAGTTCGGTAACACTATTAAAACTTGTCCACATTGAAGGTTAGTGTTGTTAGAGATGTGTGGAGGTCAGTGAGTGATCATTATCATCATCTCAAAGGTATAAAATGGGCGGATCCACTGTACCTTCTGTGTACCTTGGGTGAAACCGTTTACAGCTATTTGCGGAACATAAGGCGCGGATCAATTTTTTATCAAAAACACTGATTTTCATTAATGCCCTTTGAACTCGCTCAATTCTTGCCCAAATGTCTTCAAACCTTCACTAAACAATGGGAAATCGCTTTCTGCAGTGCTTAGGGTACGTGGTATATTTATTTTAGCGAACTGACACGTCCAGATGGGGTAACAGACTATTTTCAGCCATTGCCCCTGTATCGTGAGCATTGTCCTTCAGTGTCTTGAAATTTCCCCTTAGGACAACTCATAGATATATAACACATTGCTTAGGATAGTAGAAAATATGCAGCCCTCTTTTACCATGGTAATATGTGAGGATTTCAAATATATGTTAAATTTGAGTGTTATTTCACTGGTCGATCTCGACCCGCGTCTTCAAGGGGTGGACTGCCTTGATGGTACTAGTACTATTCGGGCGCATGCGGCCGGTGCCGTTGACGAGGCCACTCTGGTGGATGGTGCCCTGCGTTTTCGGGTGGGCTGCAGGTTTTTTGAAATTGGACAAGGAGAAAGACCAAGGACGTACGTACGCGAGATAACGGGGTCGGCGTGGACATAAACGACGGCGCGCCTAGGCACAATCTGGCGTTCACAGTAGCCACACCAGCTCGAGTCTATGCTGTTCCTTTTGTAAAATAAATAAAACACATATATCTTGAGGCTTGGACCGAATATCTTCTGAGAGGCAGACAAAAATCTCGGATTTTAGAAGGTTGTTGTATATCTACAGAGATAGAATCAATGATATGGACAAGAAGTTGTATCATAAGGGAGGGAAAAAATATATTTCGAGTCCCGAGCAACAAATATCTCGAGTCGCAACCCAAAATATCTCAAGTTACGACCCAAAATATCTCATGTCGCAACCCAAATATCTCGAGCGCGGAAATGTCAATATTGTCCGCTCGAGAGGAACGTCCGGAACGATGCCCGACGGTGTGCGCACGCTGTCCGACACATTCGGCGGGGTGCTGGCGGGCACGGCGGTATCGGGTTGGTCGTCGTCGAATGTTCGGACGAACCGCACCGGTGTTTGATTTTGTGTGGCTCCGGGTCTGAGCTCTCCTACTCTCGCTGTCATTCCAAATTGCTGCTGCTGTTGCCCATCTACCGCCGAAACTGATCTCAAAGCCGAAGGAAGGCGGCGTCGAGTCGGGCACAGGGAACGGGAACGGCGAAACGTCGGCGGCTGCGGTGGTGGAGAGGTTTCGAGGGGAAGTAAGGGGACGGAAGCGGAATGCATCGCCCTATTCCAGGATGCTGGTGAATGAAAACGAAGCACCCGAGATCAACCCGAGATCATCCGGTCGTTTATGTCACATCAGCGAGAGTGACGTTTTCAGATTCCTCACGTCTTCCTCCCCTTCATGGTGTTGCCTACTCCTCCACGGACCATCGCCGAGTTCATCCAGCAGCACCGACATCCCGTGATTTCATCTGTAAGTATAAGCACCGCGACCAAAGACGTCTCCAAGGCCGAACGTGAACTCCCTCGGAAGCTCCAATGCGTTATGTCTAAATCGGATTGGGTGGCCCGCCTCAAAGCTCGCTACAACTTCGACGTCCAGATTCCCGAACATTACTACGTGTCACATCCCTGGCTACTTGGTGCTTTCTACCTCGCCGTGCAGGAGCGTTCCCGGGAGGAGAGACAGGAAGCTGATACACACGCGTTCCACCGATCTGTCCTGGAGGCGGTGGTTTCGATCGCAGCGGCCTATGTTGATTTGGGTGGAAAATGCGCTGGGGTACCATTCTCTGACGCTGCCCGCGCTGCAGTGCCGAGTTTGAAGGTTTCAGCGGGCTTCCATACCGAGGACTCCTTGATTTATCCCGACCACGAAATTTCCATCGATGTTCCCTTGGTACAAAGATGGCTGCCAAGGTCTCCTAGCTCCAAGACTCGCAAAGCCCATATACTTCTGGGCGAGGATAAAACACGTCGTGTCATGACAAAGCTGCGCCCAAAAATTGACGCGATGGTTGCCAATCAGTCGTATCGGTGGCCTGCGCTAGATGCGATTCAGTCGGCACCGTCTGAGGTTCGGGTCCTCACCCAGGTATACCCCATTATTCCCTATGTATCACAATCTTATCATCCCCTTTCGCCAGGTGTGGGCTCAACTTTGCGCCCACAGGGCCGACAACGATCCTGCGGGATGGATTAGTAAACTCTATGCTTCTTCGCCCGCCGGAAGCCCCGGCCTGCACTGTTTCTTCAAACTGGTTGATGAGGTCACTCTCGAGGTCTCGGAGTGGTACACTGACTCCGATAGTGTGGAAAACACCCTTGTAGTCCTGCTATACTCGTTGGAACAACTGTTTACCAACCCGGACAATCGTACACTGCCCTCGAACTCGATCGATCGCCCCCCTTTGTCCGCCGGTTCTTCGGCAGGATATTCTGTGTACCGGTGGAAACACACCTGGCCACTATTATTTCTAATCCGATTTTTTTGGTACATCATTGTAAGAAACGGCCAGAAACAGATGAATTTGCGCTAATAAACCGTCTCTGGCAGGCTATTATTGGCGACTTTTTTGGCAGACCCAGGTTCAACTCAGCGTCGGCATTTCTCGAGCTTGATCTCACGACACAGGACGTGCGACTGTATGTTCTTCCATTCTTCCTTCTCATGAAAAATGCTTTCATTGATGATTTCCAGTGTCCATGCGAGCGGTCAGGTCGTTGTATTCGACGAGATTGTCGGGCAAGGGGCCGTTGGAACTGCTATGCGCAGTCGACGCGATGGGATGATCCTCAAGTTTGGACGCTCATCGCCCCTCCTCCACGAAGCTACCGTTTACGCTCAACTTGCGGGGCGTGGAGAGTTACCCATACCTCACTACTTCGGCTTTCTTCCCTTTGAACCCCAACAGATGGCCATTCTTATCAGTGATGTCGGAGACCGTATCGATGTTGATGAGATGACTCCGGCACAAAGGTATGTCATTCAAAGGCCTATTGCTGCAATTCTTAAAGCTAAAGTCTCTCCGTAGATTCAGTGTCGTGCAAGCAATTCGCTGTCTACATGCAGTCGGTGTCCACCACCATGATGTTCTTGGCAACACAGTTGTCGATCATCGGGGAAACATCAGACTTATTGATCTAGATAAAGCAGAACTTGTCCCTCCCGGTACCCCTTGTTGGAATTGTGATGATGAAGATTGTCTTCTCATGCTGTCAAAGTACTGATAAATGTTTCATGTATAATATATTGCTATCCAGACTCGAACCCAGCTTTTACAAAACCGCAACGAAAGTGTCGCAAAACAGAAAACTGGTAAAGGATGATCATGAGATTATCGCAGGGGCAGTTCAACACGTTTGTTCCCGGGGTTTTTCCTCGCGTATTCAAGAGGGGGATTCCCTAGGGTTTGGGGCAACCCCTAACTCCGATTCAATTCAGGAATCAGGATGCCGGTCGTTTACAGTAATTATGCTTCCCGCCTCGAATTTCTCTGGGTCTCGCGTGGGGGAGTCCCGTTCCGAGCTTGGGTGTAGATTCAAACGCGTTCGAGTGAGCTGGTGGAGTACATGCATGCAATGATGCGTGGTAAGGCGCCATCAGACAGCTTTCCCTCCCTGGTTGTCGACTGACACCATCTCATTCAAGCTTCGCGCATCGCCTAGGATCCGGGTGACGCAGTCCCTTACTTAGCAGTGGAACTCGGGGGGCATAGCAGGCGCAGGCGCGGTTCACAGAGCTGGGGTGGGACGAAAAAAAGTGGCTTGACGGAGCTGGAAAGCGCTTGCACTGAGCCGGCGGCGCCGCAGGTCGGTAGAGCGATGCCGATTCTACGGTCCAAATTTTGTTTCCACACAAGTTCTGCTTTTCCTTCCCGTTGATGAAGTGCGGCAAATTCAGCTTCAACGCATTGCGATTGCCACAACCATCCGCATCCCCTGCGACTCGGTAGCGGATGTTTCTGTGGAAGCGAAGTGATTATCTCAGGTGCGAGCCCACCCGCCGAAAAAGATAGAATTGTCAAAGATTTAGCCGCTAGCGACTTGATTATTACAGTGTCGTCGAGACGCACGACTTGGAGTTGTGAAACGAAAGAGGCGGGGATAAGATGAGGAGATAGCGAGTCCGGGGGTGTTTGATCATGAACGTGAGCATGAGGCTCGAATGGGGTACGAGGATGCGGGGCTAGGCCGGCTCGACTCGAGGCGAAGGATAGGTATACTCACTCGACACGGCGAGAGGTGATCGTGAGGGACAAAGCCAGTATTTGGTCAAAAGCGGCAGAGTAGGGTCGGATTGATACTAACAGAGGTAGAATAAGTATGTATGATAAGCTTCACGTAAGCAGGAAGAAAATGCACATACATACTAAACGAATAGATATGCATTGCGTACGTCAGGTAATGAATTGCTGAACGCCTCATGTGGGTGCGGGGGAAACAAGCTCGTGCGTATGAGTGTTGAATGTGAGATGCGCACCCTCGTGGAAGCAAGGCCTGCAGGATGCTCACCGGCATAATGGATTCCTGAATTCCGCGCCTTGCCTGGTTGGGGCGATGCAGGAGGTCCATGTGAAGGTTGGGATGCGGTCGACGTCGATGGGTCGTAGAGGGACGTTGGGGGTGGAAGCGATGCTTAGCACATTGAGGTTACGTGGCGAAGGAACTTAGAGATTAGACCAGAGGGGAGGAGCTTACGCCAACGGCGACGCCCAATTGCAAAACAAGATAGAAAGATGCCGGGGGTCGGAGCGTTGAGAATGGCGGGTAAGACTGGGGGTGGCTTGTCGACTAAGACGCGAAGCATCAGCACAGAAAAGGAGGGGGACCAACCATTGACATGGTGGTTTGGGAAGAAGACGGCGTGGGCGTTTAGGTGAGAAATCTGATCTGAGTCATCCCTGTCAACGAAGGATGACGAAACACTTCTCATCGGTCCACGCGAGCCTTTGTGCCTTTCTTTGACCCGCGACGTGACCACGTTCGTCCGCGCATCTCGTCGATGGAAGGAAGCCCTGAGGCGCGCTCGCGGGGAGCTCGAAAACACGGAGTGTGAAGTCGCCCAGTCGATATCCGTCTGTTCCTCGTCTTTTTATTCCTAACCTCTCTCTCATCCTAGACGTCCAGCCCAACACCGCCTCACAGCTTCGTCCCAGTCTCTAGCACCGTCCCAGTCTCTAGCACCGCCGAATTCGTATCTGGGAGCTCAGGAAAGTGATTGGATTAGATGACGACTCTGCGAGGACTCGAGCTGGAAAAGGTTCTCTTTCTAAGTTTCTTCCCCACCCCGGCCCACTCGTCACCTGCAGGCTCTCCCTGCGCTGCCGTCCGCGGGTCCCTACCCGCATCGCTCACCCACCCGCGCCTCCTCTGGCCCTTCGTCTCCGCCTCTCGAGGGTCCTCGACCTCGTCCTTCACGTCCTCATGCGCCTCTCTACCCGCCTCCTCCCTCCGCTTACGCGTCCTCTCCGCTTCGCTTCTCGGGAGATACGGCTCACCTCGACCCCAAGCTTCACGTCCTCGTCGCCTTGCACATCCTCAGCGTCTCCACGTCCACGTCCACGTCCACGTCCAAGTCCCGGATGCGCTCGTCTCGTCGATTCCCTTCCCTGGGAGACGTGCACGACGAGGGAAAAAAAGGCGCTTATCGACTAGCTCGCACTCGACAGCCCCTCTGCACCACGCTCCAGCCCCAATGGCTGCGTATTCGCCGCGCAGCGCGACGACGACCGCGCGCTCGTCGAGGCCGTCGACTCGGCCTCGACGCCCGCAATCCGAATAAAGGATGTTCCAGGCGCCGCGTTCCTCATCACGGCGGCGGAGGCGCATCATGCCGCGGGTTCCTTCCTCGACGCCGTTGGTACCGAGCCGCAGCGGGAACATGGGCCGGAGGGAAGGGGAGCAATGCGTCATATGCGCTAGCGGCTATGTACTTCATTGGCAGCTGCGCGCGGAGGTGCTGCTGCGCCGCGGATGTGCAGCGCTCCAGGTCCAGGCGAGTTCCGCTCTCTTCTTTGCTATTCGTGATGCCTTTCCTGATACGGATACTATAGCTACTCTACTGGGCCGACTTTGACGAGGACTTCGCCGAAGCCGCACCCGAAGCATCGGCTGCTGCTGCTGCGCCGCGGATGTAGGAGTAGGCGAGTGGCGCCCGCTTCTTCTCTCATTCCGGATTCGTTTGCTGATGCGTGCTTCCGTAGATGCGGACGAGGACCTGCGCATAAGCGTACGTCGCGAGCGAGGACGCGGAGGCCAGCGAGCTCGCCCGGGATCATCCGACATATCTCGATGCGGTAGCGTTACCCGCGTTGCACCCGACGCGTTCCGATCCGCCCCTGCGGATCGGGGGAGTGAGACGGAGCTGCAGAGCCTCCGACACGCACGCGATGCAGCTTAGCCGTGGATACGCTGAACCGTCCAGACTCCCTCGTGCATGTCTTCGCGGGGTGCGGATGCGTTTTGGGTCGCGCTTGGTCGGGCTCGCCTGCCGCTCTCGGAAGCCAAAGCGGCAAGCACGTCATTCCACCCAGCCCTTCATCCGCCCCCGCCCCCGCTGCGGTAGCTGGAGGCGATGAAGGGGACGGTGTGCGGCGCGGCGGGGTCTTTCAAAGTGATTTCGCCATCCAATACCGCCTCACGCCTCACCTGCGCCGGCATCTGCATCCTCGGGCTGGAGGACTCGAGCTGGAGGAGGAACGTCGTGCGTTCTTCGTTCTCTTTCTACCCCACCGTCGCTCACTCGTCACCTGCAGGCTCTCCATGCGCTGCCAGTGCGTCGACTCCACAAATCTCGTCCGCCTATGCTATACCCTGGACCGGAGCATCGTCCTCGCCCCCACCGCCCCCTCTTTTTCGCTTCCTCTCCGCTTCGCTTTTCGGGAGATGCGGCTCAGCTCGACTTCCGTCCTCATCGTATTTCATGTCCAAGTCTACGTGCTCGGGTTCTCTTGTCAGCTACCTTCACGGTAAAACGCCTGCGCGACGAGGGCGAGCAGAGTCCTACTGCCTGTGTTCGCTGCGCAGCGCGACGAGTCGACGACGGCCAAGTGCCCGTCAAGGTCGTCGGCTTGCTCATCCTCGCTACCAACCCGATCAAGCTCGCCTCGACGTCTTCTAGGCGCCGCGTTCCCACGACGGCGGCGGAGGCGCCCATGCCGTGGGGCGGAGGCGTCTCGAGGCTGGTGCGGAATCGAGGAACCGAGGGCAGCGGGAACAGTCCCGAGGATCTGAAGACGGTGATGAGCTGCATCCGCGAAGGACTTCATCGGCCGCTGCGAACGAGATCGTACTGTGGGATGCCCAGGCGAGTGCTGCTGTCTAGCTCTGAATTCTGCATTCCTGATTCATTCATGGTATGGATATTCTAGTTACCACACTCGACTTTGACGAGGACGAGCACGCAGCATCGACGGCTCTGCAGCGCTGCGGATATGGGACCCGGGCGAGTGCTGCTCGCGTCTTCTCTATCCCGGATTCACGGTGCTCGTCTCGCTCGGCCTCGCTACCAACCCCGAATACAGCGTGCCTCGACGTCTCCTTCATGGCGGCGGAGGCGCTTATGCCGTGGCTCAGACGGAGGCGTTCCTCGACGGGGCGGAATCGAGGGGAGCGGGTATCCGGGGCGGAGCGAGGGCGCGTATCATATGTGCGACGGCGAGTACCGCTCTTGATTCTTCGCTATGTCTGATTGCTGATTCAGGCTATGGACACTATAGAGGACGAGCACGCACGCACCGGAAGCCTCGACGGCTCTGCTGCGCCGAGGATGTCAGTCAGGCGAGTTCCGCTCGCGTCTTCTCTATCCCGGATGCTGATACGTGCTACCGCAGACGGGGATGAGGCCCTGCAGGGTATCACATGCTCATCGCGCTACGGGAAAAGACCGAGTCGCACGCTGGCGAGGACGCGGAAGCCAGCGAACTCGTCCCAGGATCAGATGTCGATGCGCTAGCGCTACTTGCGGTGCACGCCGGGCCTGCTGCTGGGTATCGGGGAGGGGTAGAGAGTGGGGGTGAGAGCGGATCTGCGAAGCCTTTGACACGCGTGCCATGCCGTGCCGTCCAGGCGCTCAAGATCTCTTGCCACTCGCGGGGTGCGTGCCCCAAATGCGGATGACCACGCAGCGTTCCCGTACCCGTCTGGCCGTGTGTCTGCTGTTCTCGGAAGCCAAAAATCAAGCGCGGCATTCGTCATTCACCACCTGGCCCCTCATCCGCCCCCGACGCCCTCTTCTTCCTTGGGCACGACAAGCGGATACGTCGCCGCCCTCAGCGTCTCTGGAACGTGTTACGTCACTCGCTTTGATACCTGCGGTGTCGCCACACCGCAAGCCCACAACCGAGGCCGAGGCTGGCCCGCCCCCCGAGCGTGGACGTGCACCGGAGGATGAGAGGGGAGGGAGGGAGAGGCCGGGATGGCGGAGCGGATGGGCGTGTGCACGCTAAGGGAGAGATGTCTTGAATCTCGTATATGTGGGGACCCGAGCCGGGGGACGGGGCTGCGAGCCGCAATGCAGAGTCGGACAGCGGACCGGGACGAGGTGGTCGTTGAGAAGATGGAACGTCGACGCCGTAGTACAAGACACCACGAGCACCGCCGTTGGTCCAGCCCCTGGAGCGTCGTACACACATACACCACTCTCCGACCTCCGACCATATCTGCCTATTCTCCCCGTACCCCTGCCGGCACACGACTCCGTCGCTTCTCTCGCCTGGGCCCTTCAGTGTGCTCTACCCCGTGCATGTCTCCTTCCTCCTTGTCGACTGGCTGCGCTTCTCTCCTTGGGCAATGTATGCTTTCTTCAACACTACCTATCTAGCTACTGTACCGTTTGGCGCAGAGATGGGATGCACTTTCAATTCGCTCTTGTCCTTTGACCGTATGTAATTCTAATTTTGTTCGTCTCTATCGATATTCCAAGCACCTGGTACTTGAGAGGTGATAAGCGCCATTAGGCGCTTAAATCACAGCGCCAGCGCTCCAATCTCAGACCCCAAATCTGTACGCCCATACGAGACACTACCTGAGCTCCGAATCCATGCCCGCGATCTACCCCGCGAATGTGACCGCACGGTCGGCTGCGTCTTATCTGCGGGGCAGAGGGCAGAGTGTATCGTGGGGAGTGGGAGAAGGAGAGGAGGAGGGAGGAGGACACGGATGAAAGGGAAAGGAAGAGAAGGCAAGAGGGTGTGTATAAGGACACGGAGGAAGAGAAAGAGGCCATGGACGACGAGTTGACGGGGAGGGATGTGGAGGACGCGAGGGGAACAACAAAGGAGGGATGGGGAGCGGATGGAAACGACCATGAAGAGGAAAGGCGGGACGAGGGGATCGAGGGAAGGGGTCTGCTCAGTGTACGGCTGAGGTGATTCATTACAAGTACGGTACAATCTCGGGCCCCGGATCTGCTTCCACTGTGCTCGATTTTAGCAATGATATCACCTCCAAGTCGGGACAGCCCTTGCACTCCCCACAAACCTCTTCGGCTCTGTCGAAATCAATTAGCGTCACGACTCCGGAGTTGTCCACCATAACGTTCGCAGGTCGGACATCATGGTGGTGAATCCCGTAGCCATGCAACATGCGCAGGGCCTTCAACAGTTGTTGCCTAGCAAGGATCAGATGCGCAGCGACGACATGGCAAGTAATCATACCTCTGGTCCAACGGCGCATGGCTGAGAGGGCCGATCGAAGAACCCACATAGCGCATGACTAGGCCAAACCGCCATCCGTCTGAGTAGAGGCCATGGAAAGTGGCTACAGCAAGCCCCGGGCGTTGCTGGCACTTCAACAACATATTGGCCTCGTGTTCCGCGACCTCCCGATTCATGAACAGTTTGATCACGAAATCCCGATCGTTCGACACCCAGACTTCACCACTTGCCCCGGACGCGAGCGGCGTTGAGAAAATGACGGGGAAATTCAGCCTGTTGGTCATTAGTCCGAGTCCATAAACTATCCAATGGAACGCACGAGGGCCAGGAGGCCAGTGCCTTATACGGAGACCAGTACCCTTCGAGCCGCCCCACAGCCACTGTCGGCGTGCCAGAGAAGGTTTGGATTTGCAACAGTAACTCTACAATCTAGGACGAGGGTCAGAAAGTAGCGACAATTAATATATAGACATACCCGGCGACAGAACCACGCGGAAATTGCGCGGAAAGGCCAGATCTCCGAGACCGTGCGAATAGAGGCGGGCACAGAGAAGCCGTACTGTCCCCGTGGATGCTTATCCGCCTCGATGATGAGACAAGCGGTACGCCGCACATCATCATCGAGATCATGGTAAACACGCGAGAATTCGAGCTCGTCCCCAGAGGCCCCGCGACGGACATAAATGACCCCGCATGGCGAAAAAATCTTCCCGTAGAAAACCTGAAATTTGTGCATTTGCACATGACTCTAAAAGCGTCGATATAAGCACGAAATGAAGCGTAAAGCTGCTCACCTGTACACAAATCCTGACTGCGGGCTCCGGGGTCGGGTCCTTGGGCTTGTTGTAGCTGGGAAAGGATTCGGCTTCCAGGAGTTTCAACACTTCATCCTCGTGCTCAATCCATACCCTGCTGCGTTTATCTTCGGCCACGATATAATTCCGCCCAGTACCTTCCGTATCCTGCACATCCCACACGCGTAGATCTGTGGCTGCCCCGTCCGTCTGAGGTGCGTACGTCACTTCAATCTCCTTCCCCATCACAATTCCTGCGATAGCGGCGGCTGGTTCTAGTATCCACCGTTTGTGCATCTCGTCCACGGTTTGTTCAACCCTATCAGGTCCGAGGGGCTTCTGACGATTTAACGTTAACATAGGAGTCATGTCGAGTCGTTGTTCCCGCGCGATAGGAACGGCAGCAAATTTGACGGCGGCGGAGGTGACGACTTCATCCAGCCAGTTGGCAACCAATTTAACGCGCCGCAGGTGACATCCAAAGCTCATTTCTGTCTTGGACATCTCCTTCGTTTTGACTGACTCGCCACCGAGTGTAACTGGTGGGACGCTGCGGAGCAGGACCAGCGCCCCTTCGCAAGTCTGGGGGAAAGGCGGATCGTCGCCGCGAATCCAGTCCAACACGCGCGTGGTATGGGAATCGTGCCGGTTGTAGAGCTCATCGGCGTTGAGTCTCTTGTATGCTTCGATCTTCCGCCCGTTTGAGTTGCTTGACATGGCGATCAGAAGATAAAGACGTGACAACGTCACGGTCGTCACGCAACGCTTTCCAAACGCCCACTCGCAGCCAAACTCGGTCGTCCCGCTTGGCTGGCCTTTTCTCGTCGCTTGCATTTCGCCCTGGATTAGCTGCATCATGCTTGCTATCGTGCTTTCTACCTCGGCGCGTCGTGGAACACTCTTATGAACTTGGCTCTGAGTCCCGCTGTCTGTTTTACCTCTTTTCTTGTCTCGCTTCGGTCGCGGACTGGTCTAGGGGCGGGACGGGTCCACTACAATACGTGTGTCTCTTTGTGTTTCCTGCTCACCTCCTCTCCCCGTTCTCAACCGGCGCCATGCCTTTCGAAACGCGCCTTGGTCTTCTCCTCTTCTTTTACCTCAATTCTCTTGTTCGCCTTGTTTTAAAACTCACGCCGGGATGGTTTAGAAACCTTACGCACCTTTCCGCGCCATCGTTCAGGTCCGCATCCCAATAATGCGTGGGGGCCGGCCCCTCCCGGCTTTGACTGCTTCATGCGGTCATTTCAATATTTTTGGTTTTGTAAGTGCTTCATCTTCCCGCGCGGCTTGACGCTGACGTCGGTATTGTTTAGCAACCTTGCGCACATTTCTGTGCCGTCGCCCAGGTCCGCATCCCAAGACCGCGCGTCGGCTCGCACCCCTCCCGACTTCTAGGCTTTAATCACCGGCCTTCCTTATTTTGTAAGTAAATTGTCTGCCCGTGGCTTGATACTCACATCGGTATCGTTTAGCACCATTGCGCACCTCCCTATCCCATCGCCCACGTCCGTCTCTCAATTGCGCGTCGGGGCGCGCCTCGCCCGACTTGGACCGTTTACTGCGTTAATCACAACTTCTTCTATTTTGTAAGTACTTCCTCTTCTGCCCGCGGCTGGACACTCAGCTTGGTATTGTTTAGCACCCTTGCGCACCATGAAATCCGAACAGCTTGTCTCAAGTCTTAGCCGGTCCAAACCGCCAGATGACTTAGGTTATCCGTGACTTCAGTTCGTGCTCTACATGCGCTAGGCCGTATCATATGCCTGTGGTAGTATAATACATCCCATTGAACTCAAGTTCCCGTTACCTCGAGTCCCCCTAACCTGAGTGCCCACTAACTTGAGTTCCCGTTGAAGACCTCGAGTCCCCACCGATAACGCGAGCCCTCGCTGATAACTTCAGTCCCTACCAATAACCTCAGTCCGTACCAATAACTTCAGTCCCTACCAATAACGTGAGTCCCCAATAACTTGAGTTACGTTTCAAAATAAGGTACATCGGCCGACTCGGAGCGTGGTCTAGAAATCCTTATAGGCCCTGTGTATGTCCTACCTCGTAGTCAGTAAACACCGAAATATCTGGTTTACCTGGCTTTGTAGATATATAATTCGAGAAATGTAATTTGATCTATGCTAGAAGTTGGGCATATGGTAGGCAGAGGTCATAGATACACCCAGTTTCAATATTACAGTGGGCGATGCACTCGTTAAGCCGCTAGAGCCAAAACAATCTTCGCCTAATTAGGAAGGTGATCACGTGATGTCGTACTCCGCCGCGTACTCGCCTGTAGTGACGTCCGAAACTGACCTATGCAACACTCTCAGCCCGAGATGTCAGAATGAGAGGACAGGAGGCATGCGCATACATGAGCCGTCCATATGACCCCCGGAGCGCGTAGAGATGCCGCCGGGAAAGACTGGATATGTCTGCACAGAACCGTCTACTTCGCGCGCCGATTGCTCTCGATTTTTACCCTGCCTTTTGACCTTGATGAGACATGAATTAGGACTGCAATGTCATCAGTTGAACTCCTGCCTACTAATACTGAAGTTTTCATCCTTTCAGCTGGAGAAACCGACCCAAACCTTGAGGTCGGACATCGGCAATCATTGTCGGGACTTGCCGAGAGCCTAACACCACCAATATATCGTCTGTCTGGAGGGAGCAAAGATGTAAGGTGAGCAGGAAAGGGTATCCCTTCTCAGCTGGAAGTCTCTGGGGACTGATTAATGGCGGACAATGTCAATTTGAAGCTAGATTCATATTACCCGTTGAAACGGCCGTCACGGCCGTGGTTTGACGGGCCGTTCGTTGATGAAAAAAATGGCGGACGGGACGGGCACGGCACCCGTTCGACGGGTGCCGTCGAACCGTGGCCACGGCAACGGGCGGCAGCCCTATTTGAAAGGCAAAATGTCACAATGTATAATGAAGAGACTGGTTAGCTGAGTTCACTGCGGAAAGTAAAAGCACTTCATATGAGTACCCGAGCACTCAAAGCTGGAAAAAGGTACTCAAAATGAGGGCATTATTTTTGAGTGCTTTTCGGGGTACTTCTGCTGAGTATCCATCAAAGTACTACTACCTCGGGCACTTCATGTAAGTACCTACAAAAGCACTACTTCCCTGAGCACTTCATCGAAGTGCCTACAAAAACACTACTTGCCCGAGCACTTCCTTCAAGTGCCATCAAAGGTACTACTCCTTCAGCGCCTCAGGTAAGTACGTCTTGAGAACTTCAATAGAGTGTTCAACGGCGTGTTTTCGGACATTGCCGGTTACATCGTCCGAACAGGTCCGAATGTCCAAATCGGGTAGTAATCACGATAACGATATCGACGGATCAAATCTTTCTCGACTAGATCCTTTTCTTCAAGATCGCGGCTCACATCTGGCTCTGGACTATACAGGACTGCCGCCGCTTTCTGCGCCCACCCTTGCTCATCAATCTTGTTCTTTCTCTGTCGTGCTTTGCGCAGACAATTAGTTGTGCTCCGTGCATTGCTTGACCCCTTGTTGCCGCCGCTAGAGTACTATTGTTCTCATTTCCACACTACAGTATGTCATTTTAGTATCACATCGCTTTCTAGATTATGACAGCCACGCGATCCGCAGCCATGCCGAAATCTAAATCCAAATCATCTGGCTCCGCAGAAAAAAGAAAATTCTGTCACTGCAAACCCACTTGCGGTGAATTGATTACAAAAAGATCCCGCCAGCGCCATTATCACTTAATTTCCGACCCGTCTGAGGAAGAGAACGACTCTGACGCCGACACCGCTCCTGAAATGGATCTTGATGTATCCGCCACGAATTTCCATGATGCTGAACCACTTGACTACTCTGAGGTACTCCGAGTCGATTCGCCAGAACAGGTCCCCATGGAGGTAGATAACTCTAGCGTCGAGGTCCGTGCTGATAGTGAAGACATCTTGTCAAATCTCGCAACGGATTCCGAACACGACTGCGATGGTCTAGATCTTGATGAACTGCCGCCGGATCATGGATGGGAAGATTTCGATGAAGACGAAGATCAAGATGTTCCCGTTAGCCGTGAAGAGATGTTGCGAGAGCTCGAGGAAATGCTGGACGCAGATGAGGAGGCAGCACTTTGGGATATCCGTGAGTCTTTCCGGAGTTTCCACATTCTTACTACATCCTTACCGCGCTTGTTGCAGGCAACGAAACTCTAACAGAACAAGATCGCGACAACATCGCCGCGTTCCAACTCAAAATGATCTCGAACATGCCCCGTGTTGCATTTGCGCAGATGCGTCACGCCTTCCGACACAAACTCGACATCAGCTCTCACTGGGTCATGATTCACCGTGTCGCCATTCTTTCTGGAATAGAGCCTCGGTGGTACCACTGTTGTCCAAACTCTTGCATGGCGTACACGGGGGAGTACGAAGACCGCACCCACTGCCGATTCTGTAAAGAACCCCGCCTCAATTCCGCCGGCAAGCCTCGCCGGCTCTTCTGCTATCTTCCGCTCATCCCGCGACTTCAAGGGTCCTTCATGAATCCTAAAAAAATTGATCAACTACGCTACCGAGCTGACTACACGTCCGTTCCTGGTACCATTTCCGACGTATTTGACAGTGGGCATTACAAGCAGCTCTGTACTCGAAACGTTGTCGTCGACGGCAAGGAACTCGATCATTGTTACTTTTCCGGCGAGTTTGACATTGCACTCGGGTTCTGTACAGATTCATATCTGCTTTTCGAACGCCGCCGGAAAGGACCCTCTGCAACACCAATCCTCGTCGTTCTTTATGCTCTTCCCCCTGAGATCCGAACACATCTGCTCGACCTCATGTGCTGCGGCGTTATTGCTGGACCAAAGGGCCCCAAGGATGCGCATAGCTATCTCATCCCCCTCGACAATGAACTCGCTCAGCTAGCAGTCGGTATCCCAACATTCAACTGTGTTACGCGCGAGGTTTTTGACCTTCACGCGTACGATCTCTTCGGCATGGGCGATATTATTGCCGTCGAGAAACTACTCAACATCAAAGGCCATAGTAGTCTTAGCGCGTGTCGGTCGTGCGAGATGAAGGGCCGGCGAAACATAACGGGAGGCGAAACCATTTATTACATGCCTCTAGCCGCACCCAGCGCTGATGGGGAACTCCATGAAAGCTGGGATCCGCGTGCGTTGCCACTACGCACTGATTCCAGCTTCCAAACCGTGGTCGATGAGATCAATGACGCTGTCACCCTCAGCGACAAAGAGAAGCTCGCCAAATACCACGGAATCAAAGGCCTACCTGCTCTACGTCGTATCGCCTCGCTGGATCGCGCACGATCATATCCATGGGACTGCATGCACCTATTCTTTGAGAACATTATTCCAAACCTTCTGAAGCTTTGGTCGGGGAAGTACAAAGGCTTGGATTGTGGGCGAGAAGACTACGAGATATCGGATGCTGTGTGGGTCGAAATCTGGGACGAAACAGCGCAGGCTATGAAGAACATTCCTTCGGATTTCTGCCGATCCCTCGAAGGCGGTCCTGGTAAATTCACTGCGGAGGCGTGGTGCTTCTGGTTCGTTTACATGGCGCCTGGACTCTTGAAGGGCCGCTTTCGACACCGGAAATATCACGATCACTTGTGCGAGCTCGCTGATATCATCAAGACCGTTCTTTCATTCACATATACAGACACCGTTCTCACGATTCTGGAGGAGGACATTATAAACTGGGTTGAAACATATGAGAAGTACAGTTCCCCTTTGCAACACTGTGAACTACAGCTGATTTTCTGTATCAGATATTACTATCAATATCAAGAAGACCGACTTTTTGTGCTTGTCCGCTCACCATCCATGGAATGCTTCACGTCTGCCCTGATATCCGATTTTGTGGGCCATCTTGGACGACCTGGACCTTTCTCATGGAGCGGTACTGCGGTTTTTTGAAGCGCGGACTGCGTTCCCGCTCTCAACCATGGGCAAATCTGAACAATCGCATGCTCCACTATGCGTAGTTAGAACAGATCGCCGCACGATATGACCTCACCGATGAACTCGCAATCTTTGGCCAACGAACCTCTGGGCTTTCAGAACATGAAAGTGTATACGAGTCCTGTAAGTCTATTCACATTTTTGCAAACTACAAAAGCTAAACTTCTGTGCAACAGATCCACACGCAGTTCTCATTAGACCAAAATCCAAGGACAATGTTCCAGATGCCGAGCTCCGCAAAAAAATTGCAACATACTTTTGTCACTTGCTTGGACACCCGGTCAAGAAGCTACTTCCCTTACTACCCCAAAATATGTCGCGTTGGGGAAAAGTGCGCATCATAGACGGAGATTCCATCACAACTGCGCTGACGCTGGCACGGGGCGAGAAAATTGTTAGAGACAAGTCATATGTTCGTGTAAGTGATACGTAGGGATTTTGTTTCCTGTTCTCTTCTAACTCAATGTGCAGTACGAAATCGAGGTTAAGAAGCGCACTGAACCAGATGATGAAATGCAGTGGGTTCCGCAAGTCTGCTACGGAAGACTCGAGCAGATTTTGGTCTGTGAACTTCCCACCAACAAAATCTTCGGAGCCTTCTCGGGACAAACTCGTTTGCTGGGAGTCCTCGTGCCGTGTTCGACAGCTGGGAAGGATGCTACAATGTCTACAAAACACGCTCGAAACACTGAATTAAGTATGTTTTCCTTATTTGAAGTGTTGCGTATTCAAAGGCACTGACTGACTGCAACAAAAGTTATTCCATTTGTTTCTTGCTAGTATTGACATCCGATCGCTTTGAGAAGTTGTAATTCAAGTTTGTAGCCTGTTGTTTTTATTTCGCACTGTTTCGCGCTCTGTAGCACTGAAATGACCCGCATTTCGTGTAATATTATTCTTGGTGACAGGTGGAACTGCTCAGTTGTGCTAAACGAAGAAGAAAGACTGAATAACCCGCCGTTGAACCGCTGTTGACTCTTGTTACGCGTGATTGTCACACTGTGACACGACGCGTCTTTCCTTTCCACCACCATCGTCTCGTCTCTCTGCTGGTGTCCCTCGTGCTCTGGCCCCTTGGTATGTCTTCAATGGACGTGAAACACTCTACGGCACGCTAATCCATCAAATCTGGCAGCATTCAAGCCTCAATTGAGCACCCCACGGCCAAGTCGTATTTTCACCAACAAGGGCGCGCGTGGCGACTTCACGCAGGTAGCAGCCTTCAGAAAGGTCTTCGAAAGATGGTATGTCATCCCCTTTTCATTCCCAGGTCCCTCCTTAGCACTCGTACGCCGCGCTTGACTCACACCCGGGACACGGGCGCACGGGTGCTGAGCATGGGTGTTTCTTGCTGGGTATACGACTGCTAACAGTTTCAACCCTCTTCCAGGTGGTCTTCGTCGACGTGGATGCGCAAAGATTCTGACTGGGCAGGACGACAAGACGGTGGCGGAGACATAAGAATTAGGGTACTGCGTGCGTCTTTCGTCGGCTATTTCTCTTTTCGCGGGTCCTCTTAGACGTTCTTTACTAATACTACTTCTTTGATTACCACTTCCCACTCCTTTCTTTCAGCGTACGGCCGACCATTTGCCAGGGTTGCGGTGCGGTCAACTCGCCCGCCCGACCTGCGCGATTCACCTCGCACGTCCCGCCCGACGTACTCACACGACGACCCGCTTTGCCCGAGTCAATCGCCACGACCAACTGGCTCGCCGCTCTCGACGTGGCGACCATCACTTGCCAAAACTTGCTCGGCCTGAGCGCCCAAGTACGACGACAGCCTTGACACGGCCCGCTCACCTGCTCGTACTTGATTTAGTCTTCGACCGCTCATCTACCGACCCATTGCGAGCACGGTGCGTTGACTCTTTACTCCTTTCTCTGTCAGTGTTTCGCTGATCCAAATTTGCACAATTAACCACCTGCTTGACGTGCTCTCGTGCAGCCCCTCGGAGATGTCGTATACGAGGCTTGCAGCGCCGCCACTGCAGTTGAATAAGAGGTATCTGATACGTGTAAGCTCGTTGCTCTGGTTTTATTCATAGACCTCGCACCGCATTGCATCCTCGGTCAGTATTGGACACTACCTAGATTTCGAGCTGATTCTGTAATGCAGTCTACCTGCGTTAAGCTGACCGGCATCGAAATCGGCCTTCGCGCTGTCATGCAGGTACGTACAGCGCATCTTGCTCTTCCGGTTTCTATTTGACACTGACGCAGTTGCTCGGGAACGTCGTATACGAGGTTTGTTGCACCGCCATTTGGGTTGGTTCAGAGGTAAGCAGTTCCTGCATCGTCTGATAACTATAATACACTGATTGCTCTTGTTTTATTCGAAAACCCCGCACCGCATTTCACGCTCGGTGAGTAATATTTGTCGGACTACATCTTGATCTCATTTTGCGCCGAGGTCTATCTGCTTTGAACTGACCGGCACCGACTTCGCGCCAAGTCAGCTTTCCAATGTTGTGCAAGGTACGTACTCGGCACCTTGTTCTTTCGATTTCTACTTGACGCCGCTTTGGCCGGGTGCAGGACTTGCCCGATTTACAGTATCTATTCCCCTTCAACATTCGCAGTACTGATTTATTTTTCTCAGAGCTGATACTCGTCTGCATCGTAGGTGCAGTGCCAGGACTGGCTCTTATGGTTGTGTGCGGCTACGTAGCTAGGTCCACATGTTTTTAGTATAATTGAATATACGGATTTATTCAGAATTTTGGTTGTATTTAATAAGGACTAAATGGTAGTGTGCCGACGCTCCCGTTGAGTACCTCAAAGCACTGATATATAGTACCCGGGAGCACTCAAATGGAGTGCCCAACCCTCAGACGGAGTACCCCGAAGCACTGAGGCTGAGTACCTCAAAGTACTACCGCTGAGTGCTTAGGGCACTCCATCCAAGTTCGGATTTGTCCGATTGGCACTTCGTCTGAGTGCCTTGGGGTACTCAGGGGGAGTGCGCAAAAGGACTACACCCAAGTGCTTTTAGGGCACTCACCTGGAGTTCTTCTACTTTCTGCAGTGAGTTTAGGAGGTTAGTGGGCTCTGCCGCAAAGCGCGCTACAAATGTTATTTCCCGAATTCCGCCCTGGTAGGCCTCTCGTTTGTGCACCGCCGCTTCCCGGCCAACTACAGTCATTAGGAATGATTACTAAGGTATTTACTCGTAACTCGCACAGTGTAGAGAAAATTTGACCAAGGCGGTAGTGGTGGTATTCACGTCGGAAGGGGACTCGATATAACCAAGTAAGGTATATAATGAACAGTTCCTGAAAAAGTATGAGTATATACAAGATTCGTGGGACTCAGTGCGAGTGGGACTCGGCTAATTTAAGCGAGTCCCACTGTCGAGAGTTTGGCATCAATGGCCATCAATTCATCAAATTCGGCCATCGTAAAGCCGAGTTCAAGTGTTCAACGTATTTGGGCACCGTCCGAGTGTATTTAGAACATATAAATTACTGGTGGGAACGGGGCTCCCCCCAGACCCCCCTCCTTTGGCCTGACGGCATGCCCGAGTGATTATATGCACTGTTTAATCTTAATCTTCGCAGTTTTATGCTAATTGTTAGTAAAATATTTATTGTAGCGCGGGGGAGACCCCCGCGGACCCCCCCCTGACGCTCGCCGCTGGGCCCACTGCGTGGTGCTACCGCTCGCCGCGGAGGCCCACTGCGTGGAGCTTTTATTTCAATTTTTTTCACGTAGTTTTAATTTTCTTTCTGCTTATTCCGAGTTCTGTAGCTCAACTAGCGCGGGGGAGACCCCCGCGGACCCCCCTTACGCTCGCCGCTAGGCCCGTTGCGCGGTGCTGCGCTCGCCGCTGGGCCCACTGTGTGGGGCTTGGAGCGAGCGGGGTTTGAAATCCGTTGATGTGCCGATGGGCCGAGTCCCACTGATGTCTTAGCCGAGGCGCGAGTCCCACTGTTTGGCCCTTAGCCGATGAAAAGTAAGGGACAACGGGTACAAGAATGCTCTGCGTTCGCGTCGTTTAGCAGCGTCGACAGATCACCAACTTCCCTCGGCCCCGTGTCAATCGTGTCCCGTGTGGATGGTGGCTGGAGCGGCAGCATTGACTGCATTGGTATGCGCTTTCAAACCATTCCCAGCGACATGCCAGAGAAGACCGGTTAAAAAGTGCTGAGTCAACAGGAGCGGATTGACGTCTGGAGCAGCGTCGTGTGCTGCTTTAGGCAAAAAAATAACCTGGTTCCTCGGCAAACTAGGTGCGCCGCTCTTTTCGAAAATGCGGAGCCGTGGCTGAGTGCTCCCTCTCTGCAGAATTTCAGTAAATCGAGTGTTCTTTGAGAAACAAAACACGTGCGCTACATACGTTTCCATTGGAGTATGTTTCGAATCCAAATTGGTAATCGTCAAATTGGGAGTGCAGGTCTGCTCGCAGAACAAACGCGTTCTGGACGACATCAATACTACTCCTCGCCGGCGTTTCCGGAATGTGGAGGGGCTTATAGAGATCATCGTAATGGGTCGCATGCGTGAATGCCATCGGGAACTGAAATAACATGGTAACTTATATCAATCAGAAATATGTCGGGGTAGTAACGAGAAGCATGCTTTCTCAAACCATCCCAATGGGAAAATATGAGCGACTTCCAACCCACTGAAGTTCGCCCCACGGGAACCACTCGGGGCCCCGCGGTTAGAGAGACGGCACTTCATGTCTCGAGCGCGGACACGCATTTTTGTGGGATCGCTCTGCAAGATATGCCCAACTCATTCAAATTGCGTAAAACGAATACGTTGTCGCGTACCCGCCGAGCTACAGCAGTCTGAGTACCGGTCCGAGAAACCGTCCTCTGCCTGATGACCGGATAGCAAGAGTCGAATCGAGCCAGACTGTCTACGAGGCGCGTCAGCGCTTTTCCGCTCTCATTCTAAAACTTACAAGTGCGTACTGGCCCCGCGGGTCCCCTGACTTTGGTGGTAACCCTAGCTACAATGTAATTACCAATCTGAACTTGGTCGTCCGGAGAGGCTGGGATGGGGCTAAAACGAGCTAAATCCGCATTATGAATGGGGAAGTCGTCACCCTCCCGCGGATCCCGAGGTAACCACAGAAGGCATATGTCTGAGCGATTTAAGTATCTCGCTTTGGCTACACGGAATCTTACAATCTTCCGGCGTCTCTTTTTTCCCCCAAAATTGCATGGGGTCTCCAGCGTCGCGCGAGATCATCGAATAGAGCCAACGATACAATTGTTCCGTAGAAAAGTTAACCCAGTCGGACGCCGGAGAGGGGGGGTTGTCAACCCACAGACCTGGGCGCCGCCAAGATAAATGAAGAACGTTTTGACTGTGAACGAAACTCACTAGCAACCAGCTGGAAGCGTTCTGGCCTGCCAGTGACTGGGGAAACGGAATTGGGCAGTGAGTTCCAGATATTAACGTTGCGTTGCTCTTCATTCAAATAGAGCCTGGGTTTCATTCCATGCAACGGCAATACGCAGCGCCAGCTTTCGATATCTGTACCCCAGAGCGTCATTAACTAGGGTAAGGTCTCTAGTGAAGGGCAGTTTCTGGTTGGGTCGCATTCAAGGTATTTATACAATCAACTTGGTTGATTGTGAGCCTGCGTTTCTATTGTCTCAATCGTGCCCGTTTACCGGTGAGTGTTTTTTTTGGCTTGACATGAGAGAAATTTATCAGCTCTCCAATACTCATCCTATTATTGCAGTTACGAGTACGTTAGTAATCGTTCTTCATTCTCGTGTAGGCCAGTTTTTCGTTCGCGCTGATTTACGGTAATATTCTATTCGTCAACGGAAAATAGTGGCTGTGCTTATATTCTATACGATTTTGTGATCGTTGTTTGACTTGGTCAGTAGGTCGATTTGATTCATTAGATCTCAATCTAATGGTCCTTTATGCATCGTGGGAAATGCTTACATCACAGAATCCGATTTTCCTCTCTGTCCTCAGCGTTCCACTTTTTTATTTTCATTTTGGGCGGCTTTTGTAGGTGACACTCATATCTAGCCATGCCGTATATGATTCCACGCTAATCCAGCTTAAATTGAACAGAACCGCGATTTCGGGAACTCGATCGCCGTCATTTTGTGACCGGCTTCTTTGTTTTGGGTGTTTTTGTGGTACCGTTGGCTTTTTTGAGCACTTCTACGACCTTCTCCAATGTCAGAATTCATCCAAAGTCGCCCTGGTGTATGCACTACGTTGAACTTTCGACATTGATCCTGTTTGTCACTGTGTCACACCTGTGACTTTCCTGCTTCGTCTACACCACTACGGTCCTCAGGGTATTCTCCCCTACCACGCAAACGGCTCCGAGCGGAATCGCATAATGAGCGGTGTCTACGTAGGCAATGTGCACTCCGACGCATTCTCGACCTGACCGTTTTCCACAGGAGCGTGCATGGTCGGAGACTCGGAATTCCTTGACATCCGTGGCATGTACGAACCCATCGTTGCACTAGTACCGGTGCTGAGCCGCAGCACCGCGAGTCTACTAAGGGAGAATGGGTTTGTGAATTTGAGGGTCGTGGGGTGCGGCGGCGGCAATGAAGGCGGTGTTTCAATTTTCATGTGCGCCTCCTATTCTATCCAAAAGTTCCTAATTGCTATTGCGAAACAGCTATTCTTTGCCCACCCTGCGCACCTCGCTGGGCGCCCTCCCTGACGACCTCGACATCGGCCGCCTCTCCTCCGAGAACTTCTCGTTCTCGTCGCCTCATCTCGCATACCCCTGCCCCATGCCCACCCCAACTTCGCCTTTCTCGGTGATGGTCCATTTCGCATTGAGCTCCAGGCCCTTAAGCTATGCTCAGCGTCCCCACCCTCTTCACGGGGCAGCTCACCGGCCGCGTCAGCCAGATGTTTGAGCGCGGATGTTAGGAGGTGCGCTGCCTTCTTTTGCTTTGTTTTCGCCTTTCTTGCCTTTCTCCTTTCGGGATTATTTTATGGTTTCTTCTTTTGGGGGGTGCGGGAGAGCGTCGTGTTCTTCAATCTGAAGCCGCGGGCGTCTGGCGGGAATTATGCGCGCCTCCCTCTTCCTACCTCACCCCTTTCCTGCCCCTGTTTTTCACCTTCCTCTATTCCCCCCTATACGCTCCACGGTGGGAGTGCGACCTGCCTGGGGCGTTTTTGTTCGTACCCCCCCACCTCGGACACCCTGACCTCAAGAATGCTGCCACGCCCGCTCCCATCTGTCTCCGTTTACCCCCGACAAAATTACCAATACTAATCCCTTGCGCCAAATCGGTGTTCCACACACTCGAACAGCTCCTCCTCCTCCTCTGCCTGCTCGCGACAGACTCGAAGCCCTCGCGGCACAGCTGTCACAAAGCCCTTATTGCGCAGCTCGCGCGATGACGTGATGTGCGTCTACGTAAAGGATGCGCTGGCGCCGCTGGTGCGCTTGCGGCACGTTGAGCACCGGGTTGGAGAGCTGCATGGGAGTGGTAGGGAGGCTGCTGATGATGGGCACAACACCGATTGTGCGGCCTGCGTGCGCAGTGTTGTGGGGTGCTGGTTTGTTGACATTTCTCGTGTGGAGTTTTCGACCTCAGCGCTCAAGTTGTCGTCTTTATACATGTAATAATATTTTTAAGAAATACGTACTCGTTACCGCCGCGCGCACAGCGTCGGCCCCACCCCCCAAGTTTGCATATGTATTGGCACAGCCGCAAATTTTGATGCGTTTTGAGTGGCCCAGTAAATCTTTTTGTTTCTCAGTCAGTTCTTGACCGTTTGGCATAATTCCATATGCTAAATTCGTTATTTTGAGAGGCGCTTCGACTGGTACCAAATTCGTAGCATAATACCGTGATTTGAGAATGCCATTTTCCGAGAATCATGAGACGGCGCGGAAATTCAAGCGACAGACCGTGGAGATTTCGGCCCAATGTAAGAAGCAAGACTCGTGTATTTACCTCTCAACTACCCTTTCCCAAGATTTGGGAAGCACAGGGCCTGTAACGCGTCCGTCGCGACGCGTCCAAGTCACCCAATCAAATTTGGTGACAAGGTGATTCGTCACGCGTCTTGCTCTCTTCCTCTCGTTCATGGCGTCGCAATGGTCAAGGGAAAGGCCATCTCTGAGGATCTTCGATGGTCAATTGTCCGAATGCATATGCTAGCCCTACATCCCGACACCATTTCCAAGTACACGGACGTTAGCAAACGACAAATCTACAGAATCATCAATCGATTTCTTACCACAGGAAACGTTGTAACGGCCAACCAGAGAAAGAAAACTGGGCGGACCCGCCATCTGACCACCCAAGATGTTTCTGTATGTTCTTCTTACCCCAATCCTGGAGATGCTGACTCTCCTAGTATCTACATGGCTGTCTCGATCAAAGTTGTGATAAATATCTTGAAGAGTTACAATTCGGACTCGCAGAGACCTGTGGGAGATCAATATCTCTGTCGACTGTGTGGCGGGCCCTCAAGCGCAGCGGTTATACAATGGTCAAGGTGTGTTTCGCAGTGTTTTGTGTGGCGAGCTTGGATTGATGATCAAATATCAGCTCACTCGTGTCGCCATCGAGCGCAGCGCAGTCAAGCGTGCCAAATTCAAATATAATATGGGACTGTGTTATCTCCCGTATCAGTTTGTTTTCGTCGATGAGAGTTCCTGCGACCGGCGCACATCATATCGCGGCAGGGCATGGGCCATCAAAGGCCGACGTGCAGTGCGGAAGGCTTTTTTCATTCGGGGCAAGCGGTGCGTACACTTCGTTGGTCTATCTTCTCTACTAACATTGCCGTAGCTATTCTGTGCTCCCTGCGATTTCACTGGACGGTATTTTGTACGTCAGCATCGTCGAAGGATCGTTTACCTCAGAAACCTTTATCGACTTCATCGACGGTCTCCTAGACCAGATGAATCCATTTCCTGGTCATAATTCAGTCATTGTGATGGATAACTGCCGCATCCATAAGTCTGAAGAAGTATCTGCGATGATTGAGCAACGGTAAGCACCTCCTTCTCTGCAGCCTGCCCATTCTGAATATCCTGGTCCAGCGGGATGCATTGTGTCTATCTGCCTCCCTACTCCCCAGATTACAATCCCATGGAGCCAGGTTTTTCAAAAATGAAAGCGTATATTCGAAGGGAGGGTGCGCAGTACCGGGCAGCTACAGAGTCGGTTGACGAGAAGGCGGAGGTGTTGACGCAGCTGCACAACGCAGTTTTCTCAATCACTCCTGAGGACGCAGCAGGATGGTTCCGTCACTCAGGTTATTTTTGATTCTGCTTTATTTGTGTAATAGTCGCGCAAAAATCATTGATTTGTCTAACGTTCGATTCTACAACAGTTTGTCTAACACGAGAGCAAGCGTACAAAAAAAAGATAGTGATCGCAGCAAGAAGAGAAAAAAATTGAGGATATTACGAAGCCCATTCGATTTTGCGCTGCTTCTCGATTCGTCGAAGTTTGTGGCATTCTTTCCTCGCCTTCTTCACAATGAGTGAAGCAGTCCCTATCTTCATTTCCGGGCAAATCTGCATCAGTGTGGCAACGCCGTCAGGTTGATCGGCGAGTTGAGAGACTCGCATGAAGGCGTTTTCATGGAGCGCGGAAGCAAAGGAACTGAAGCGATGTCCGTCTTCGTCGTCGACGTCCAATTCCAACAGCCAGGCATCAATCTTCGGAAATACGATATCATCGTCGTCCTGAGAATCGATGCTGGTAGCATGGTGCAATTTTGTCGCTGGTGGCTGAGGAGCTGTCTGCGGTGGAGGCGGAAGTGGAGGAGCTGCCGGCAGTGGAGGTGGAGGATGATAATAGGATGGGAAGCCATGTGGCGGGTATCCAGGCGGCGGAGGGTAGCCAAGTGGCGGGGGGTAGAAGCCAAAGGGAGAGGGAAGATGCTGGTTAGTGTGTTCGGCGCGACGAGTTCGGCCAGCCGGTACAGCTTGGGATCCTGTTTCCACGTTGAGCCCCAATTGCACTGGGGGCTCGGTAATGGACGTATGTGCTTTTTCGGCCTAGGGAAGAATCAGGAGAGTGCTGTATCGGAAGAGAGGTTCATACCAGTAACATACTCCAGAGACTGATCTTTTGATCTGAAAGAGCAATGTGTTCGCCATTCTTCGCGACCAGGCAGAAGCTGCCGTGTGTTTCACATTTATGCTTGGCATGCAGTTCACGGAGAAACTCGGCTCCACTCTTCTTCTTGGGAGGGCGAGCATCGTCGTCATCGCTGCCATCGCTCGAATCCTATGGAAAATTAGTGTCGTGTGAGGGTCAGATAAGCGGACATACCGTGTACTTCCGCCTGGACAAGGCCTTCGTTTTCTCTGCCCCCTTCCCTTTCTTCACCTTCTCCTTACCACCCATATTCGCGATCGTGACTTCGATTTCCTTGTTTCGTTTTGTTGTTCCTTCGAAGCGCTCTTGGAGCTCTTTTCTTGCAAGTTTGAACAAGCCGGTAAGGTGTTTCTCAGTACGAAGAACTCTGAGTGGCTCTTTCTGGGTCCAGAAATTGAAGCGATAAGCAATGTCCACATCTTTGGGACGGAGATCCATTTCGTCGCCAACAGCACGCAGGAATTCTTTATGGGAGATAGTGGAGGAGAGTGTCAATGTATCTGTAGCACCGCCGACGGGAACAAGGAACTGCAATTCAAAGTCTGTTATGTGTTAGCTATTGGTTCTGTAGTAAAGACGGCACGCACGCTCAATTTTCTTCACTTTCTTTCGACGAGGCTCCTCCTCCTCCTCCTCCTCCTCCTCCTCTTCGTCATCCTCCTCTCTGTCTTCTTCATCCTCAGCATCCTGGCTCGCTCTCCTGGCTCTTCCTCCAAGCCCTAGGAGTGCGACAGCAGCGGCTTCCACTTCTTCGTCGCCATCCTCTCCAGGCATATTCGAGTCGTGCTCAGAGGTGTCACTAGGGTCAAGAAGTAATATGTCGGAGTCGGAGCTAGATGTAGGCTTTGGTACAGGCAGTCTAAGCGTAAGTTTGGGCACAGGATCTTCGGCTCTCTCGGTAGCTTCTTCCACAGGTTTTGGGGGACGACCTCGCTTCCGTTTCGGGGGCACAGCGGTGCTGTCCCGAAGGTCCTCAGCAGGTTTGGCGGGCTTGTGTTTGGCCTTGCACTTTGTCGACGCCATGAACGAGAGGAAGAGAGCAAGACGCGTGACGAATCACCTTGTCACCAAATTTGATTGGGTGACTTGGACGCGTCGCGACGGACGCGTTACAGGCCCTGTGCTTCCCAAATCTTGGGAAAGGGTAGTTGAGAGGTAAATACACGAGTCTTGCTTCTTACATTGGGCCGAAATCTCCACGGTCTGTCGCTTGAATTTCCGCGCCGTCTCATGATTCTCGGAAAATGGCATTCTCAAATCACGGTATTATGCTACGAATTTGGTACCAGTCGAAGCGCCTCTCAAAATAACGAATTTAGCATATGGAATTATGCCAAACGGTCAAGAACTGACTGAGAAACAAAAAGATTTACTGGGCCACTCAAAACGCATCAAAATTTGCGGCTGTGCCAATACATATGCAAACTGCAATAATATTGTTCTTGCTATTGTTTCAATATTCCGACATTGATCCCAAATGCCAAATGGATCCGACATAACAATAAGTGAGCAACGTGACTTCAATATCCACGTGATTGTGAATATGAGGCAACGTCACCAACAGCACATGCTTAAAACCTAACTTGTTGATCGAGTCCTCGGGGCCCTCGATACTTGAAAACCATGGCTTCACAAGACGTTCACGGCCCCGCTCTGTCCCGTCAGACCAGCGCTGACATCTGTCTTTCTGAAGACCCTTCGCATGGGCACGTTCTCTCAGATAAATCTACGAAGCTGCAGCGGGACACTTTCTTCTTTGAGTCCTGGGGCAGTTGGAACCCCATCCGTCTTGTTCTTGGTGGGTCACCACAGTTTACAATGCCCTTCACTGGCTGAATTCTTGCACACAGGCTTGAATCAGAAACTGACCCCAGTGACAAGCGCGACTCTCCGCCGCTGGGTACGTCTCATAGTCGGATATCCGGAAGACTTCTCTCTTCGTCCAGTAATCATTAAGCCACTGGGAATAATGTCGTATTCGATGTCGCCAAGCGGTCCCGTCGTCTCTCCGGACTCGGAAGACCCTCTACCACCAGGCAACTACGGCTGGTACCCTTCTCGTATGGACCGCATTCCTCGCTTACCGTTCCGCACTCTAACGCCAACTCTGTAGCCCCGTCCAGCGAAATAGCGCTCACTGGGCCGGGCCTGGATACAACCATGATTAATAGGAGTTTCGAGTACAGCGTAGGGATGATGGGCGACCAACTGCAGGCACTGGTACGCTGCTCATTCTATCGGCGGCCTGTTAATCAACGCAATCTCCCCTGACAGTATACATTTCCGGCCGATGTGAAGCAGATAGTCCTTGCGCGGGATGCCCAGCGCTGCAGGATCACCCGCGATGCAGCTGACGTTATGGTGGTGTGGATCGTGCCCCCGCCTTGGGCCTGGAAGGTACATATATATTTCGCGCCCTCGCACGCCGCCGGTGGTTCGATGAATCGCCCACTTTCAGGTTGCCACCGAGGACGACCCCCCGGCTATTGCCCCGCGACGCTGCGAGAACAGTGCCCATCCCGTCGGTATGGACACCACGCCCTTTATCGTGGCCGCCAACGCCGTCACGATGCGCTCCGACCTTAAGGTTCACTTCTACAACCACAATTTCACGGTCGACGCCGACGACAACTACCGCGTCGTCATTCTTCGCCAGATGGGTGAAGCGCAGAACCTCCTTCCCACTTATCTTCCACGCCATCCCGAGTATGATGCGGACGACGCTACATTTTTCCGCCTCCACCTCCGTGCCTCGATGAAATTCATGCTCCTCGGCGGGGACATCTCAGAAAAATATTCCCCGTCTCACATTCTACACGAGATGGAGGAGCTAGGCGTGCCCGGCCCCGTTGGCGGCCAGCCAGACTGCGAGATGGCGCCGTTAAGCGACCCGCGGTGGCAGACTGAACTTGGGCAGGCAATCCTGGCGGATGTGCTGAGTGGTAGAATGACGGAGACCAGCCTTGATTCCTCCGAGGGCTCCGATCCTGAGGACACCAATGCCCAATCGGAGTATATATCGCTGGTGGACGGGGACGGTTACTTGTTGGCATGGGAAGATTCTAAAGATTACGCGCCGCCTCGAGGTTTATGGTGGGCAGATGAGAATGGCGTGGTGGTTGAACTTGATGATGCGTGAGGAGTGCCAGATAACGCGTCGGAGGAAGTCTTCGGCATTGGGACCTAGCTACAGTTCCTGTAATGATCTATGCTGCTCCCTACAACTTCAAGGTGGGGCTGCGCATTAGCTGATCAACGGCCCTGCGGTTTGGCCGCAAAAGGCACGCGGAAATGTCGCAAAATACACGAATCTCTTCCGAACCGGTTTTCGGCGGTGAATCCATATCTAAGCTTTTTTTTTTTTGCTACTATTTCGCCCAATGGGTCTGGAAATGCACAATGGGTCTGGAAATCGAAGGTTTCTCCATCAGTTTTTGCTCTTTCCTCCCAGAATTTTTTGTAGTAGCTACATGTACTAATTGACTATAACTGTGCAAAATATCTGGGGGATGCAGCGAGAGGAAGATATCGAAAAAGAGAGACCGGTCCATCAAAATTAGAGCCATTTGGGAAGTTGCTCATGTTCTGCCCCCGCAACTCAGCCTGGACCTCCAAAAAAAATTGGGGAACATCCTGGGTTAGGGGGTTAGGGGTTAGGGGTTAGGGGGTTAGGGGTTAGGGTTAGGGGGGTTAGGGGGGTTAGGGTTAGGGTTAGGGGGTTAGGGGTTAGGGGTTAGGGGGTTAGGGTTAGGGGTTAGGGTTAGGGTTAGGGGTTAGGGGTTAGGGTTAGGGTTAGGTTAGGGTTAGGGTTAGGGGTTAGGGGTTAGGGGTTAGGTTAGGGTTA